>JACDOX010000489.1:219662-234164 GCA_014549065.1 Cardinalis cardinalis
CAGTCCCACCCTGCTTGTTTTTCTCTCTCCAGCCCACGGTGTTTGTGCTCCTGGGCCTGAGATTTGGATCATTTGTCCTTGGTGCCCAGCTGGAGCAGGAATTGTTTTRTCTCCCTGCTCTGTRCASAGAGCTCAGCATCCCCTGATGTGAGCCCAGAGCCACACACTAAAGCAGCGCAGAACCTGAAAAACAGAAAAGCTARAAGGCATCATGTTGAGCCACTAATTACCCCAATTTCTTGGGAAAAAAAGACAGGGATGAGCTGAGGGGACCCTCCAGGAGTGCCACAAGTGTCCCCCAGTGCTGGCAGCTCTGGAGAATCCCCTGGAGAAGAACAGCTCTGTTCATTTGCCAGAGCAGGGTGGAGAGAGAAACTAAGCTTGTATTTATTTTGCACATGGATATTGGTTTTGCTGGCATGAAAGGAGGGCTCTCTGCTCTGCCAGACCAATCAAGGAGAACATTTTAATGGTCTGAACATCTCCTCTCCCTGTTTGAGAGCAGCTTTTGAAGGCCAGACCCAAAGGTGGCTGAGCCACACAAGGTCCCGTCTTGCACCTGGTCCCATGCAGGTGTGGAACAACGTGGCTCAAGGAAACTGGGAGCAAGGGGCTCCCAAATTCTGCTTTTAGTGCTGATGCCCCCCAGAAGGAAACACCTGAGAGGCTCCTTCAGGTGTAGCAAATGCAATGGGGTGGGGAGGTTGAAGTGGTTTAGGAACGCGGCTTTTTGCTTTGGAGGGGGTGGTGGGAAGTGAGGAGCTTTAAGGCAAAACTTAGCAAGTTTGGGGGTTTTTCAGGTATAAACCCAAAGGAAAGCTGGGAACTGAGCCTGCCTGGCTCCTGCAGCTGAGCCAGACCAAATCCAGCTGCTGGGCATTTGGGGATGGCTCCATGTGCCAGCCCTATGGAAAACCCCGACCTGAATCCCAGTGTGCAGCTCCAGCCACCACAGCTGCCCCACACAGCTCATGGGGGTACAAAATGTGCCTTAAAACYTCTGAAATAATACTGAAAATCCAGTTTGTGAACTCATTATCTGCACGTGAAGAAGCCAAAGCTCTGGATCAAATCCAATTCTCCTTGTTTAAAGACTGGCTGATTTGCTGTAAATCAGGAGTCACCCCTGAAAATATCTCCTCACAACCTGCACATCAAATGATCTGTAGGTGAATGCAAGAACAAGGGACAAACTTTCACTGAGGATTTCTGCTTTGRGCAAAAATCTGAGCCTTCCTAGTGGAGTAAAAAATATACAGAATTTAGGGACAAAGACCAGAAATTCTGGCCTGAGGATACGAGAGTTGCAGTCCAAGCTTGGTTACTCTTGAGATTAAATCCCAGAAATAAACACTTCTGAATTTGTGATAGGGACTAAAATTTGGATTTAAAATCACCTAAATCTATCTAGAAATGCTTGTTCTGCTGTTCTCCTGCAGTTCTGCCCTTAAAAATCCTCAGGATTTGTTGTTTGGTGAAACTCTCAGTCCATGTTTTTAAAGGATCCTGGAGTGATGCCTCTGGAATATTTCCTGTACTTTGTCCCTTGTGGGGCTGTTTGTGAGCCTGGAGAACGATGTGGGTGTAGGAAAGCAAAAAATGATAAAGATTTAACAACTTTCCAAAAAGTTTGTCTGTGTTGCTTCTTGCTTTACTCAATGTGCCTGTGCAGGGAGATGAGATGTGCATCCCATGGGATCCCTGCTCTGGGCAGCAGTGACATCCTGCAGCCCGATAGTGAAATCTGGGGGAGCATCCTGTCCCTGGAAGTGGAAAAAAAATCCAACCCCCAAAGGTGTTAAAGCTTCCTAAAGGCAGCTGAAGTGGGGAGCAGGGTGGTGGGCAGGAAGTCAGGAGCCTGGTGAAGCCTATTAAGATGGAAAAAGTGAAGTAATCCAGCACAGTGGGCTATTCAGGGCTGCAAAAAGTGGGAAAGGCCAAAAGGAGATGGAGGCAGGGAGATTGAAATTCAGATGGAAGCCGGGGGTCTCCATGCAGCAGCTGTAGATCATGTCTGGCAAAGCCAAGTGTTTATTTGGACAATAATAGCCTTGAAGCCTCCTGATAAAACCATCTCCTTGCACTTCCATCCATAATACTGCCAGAGGTTTCCTTAAGTATTCCCTTCTACTGGGATGTAAAGCAATCCCTGCTCCTGGCGTTGTGCGGAAGGAGGGGGGGATGAAAATTATTTCCCTTGCACTGGGCAGGGAGATTTAAAAAAAAAAAAAAAGGGGTTAAAGAAAAAAAAAAAAAAAAAAAAAAAAACAAAAAAAAAAAAAAGAAGGGTCAGTCTTTTGTTAATTTTTTTTTTATCCACATCTTTAATTATTTCCTTGGAAAAACAAACGGGGAGATGGATCCTGGGCTCCTGAGGAAGCAGCAGAGGAAGGCGGCTGTTTTCCGAAGCCCTCTCGCCATGTGGCTGCTGCTGGGTGCCTTTTGTCTCCCTGGTTTCCTGAACATGGATGGAAAGCGTGGCCCTTTCAAAATCCAGCCCCCACCCCCCCTTTGTACAGTTGATAGGAGAAAAGAACCAGCTGCAAAAAAAAAAAAAAAAAAAAAAAAAAAAAAATTTAAAAAAAAAAGCCTTTTCATGTCTCCCGTGCTCCCTGACCCCCCTTCAACACCTTGGGGTGCCCGCTGGGATTTCCAGGATTTCTTCAGTTACATTACAGCAATCTCCTCCTCCTCCTTGAACTTGATGGCAGCTTGGGCTCGCAGGAACAGCTGCCTCCAGAATTTTAGAGTGGATTTTTGGGAGGGAAAARAAAAGGGAATTCTGAGCTCTTTTCGTCTCTTCTAAGAGATTGGACTCAGCCTTCCCAAAAAAAGAGAACGTGGGAATGGGTTTTGGGTTGAGACATGAGCAAATTGAAACAAGTCTGGCTTTGAAGTATTTTTCAAATATGGGAATTCATCATGCATGTGGGTGAATATTAAGGGCAAATTCCACACTGTGCTTAACTGCCTTGTAAAGCACTCAGAGCCTTCGGTTCCTTGAAGCAGTTGTGAAAGAGCCAATGTAATCCCAAATCCAGGATCCTCACCCCATGGAGAGGGGGGAAAGATGAAGGAAATCAAGGTATTGGATGCCAGGGAAGTGATTCTGGTCTCTTCTTTACCTTTAAGCTGGGATGCCACTGGAAAAGGCCAGAAAATGCCATTTTCAGGAGAAATTGGAAGGAGAAAAGTCACAGATTTTCCTATGGCTGCCAATAGTCCTTTAAGCTTTATTGGAATTTTTTTCTTTTTTTAATTTCCAACAGGAATATTTATGGAAAAAAGAAGAAAATTTCTCCTTCTCAATGCAATCATATGGAAAGGCTTCTCCTTTTTTAATGAAACCACCCAATCAGTGTAATTTTCTTGATAGATGAATATAAAATCTACTTAGATGTGTTTATAGACAGATTTAAACCTAGAAGGTGATGCTTGGCTGTGTGGTTTGACATCAAGAAGATTAAAATCCACTCTGTAACCTCTTATCAAGAGAAATAATCTCTATTTAGCTGAAACAGCTGCTCTTGACTTGAAGGAAACATAGCCTTGAGAACTTTCTGCTTCCTTAAAAATTTATTCATGTTCCTGGATTTGGGCTCATTCAGCAGCTGCTTCTCTCCTTTTGTGAGGAATTTTGGATATGTTTTTGTGGTGTTTCAGCCCCTTCTGACAATCCTAAACAGGTCCCTCTCCAAGGCTCTTTCTCAGGGTCTCTGGAGTTTTTTTGCACCTTTTTCCTGCAGATTTTTTTTTTTTTCCCCCACACATCTGTTTTCCAATCTGGAGCTCAGAATGGGATCAATCTGCCCAACACTCACCAGGAATGTACATCATAAAAAAGACAGAGGCCACATTGCAGGCGAGCCGTCAGCACGGCGCAGTGACCGATATATAAAATATCGACCTGGGCTGCAGAGAGCTCAGCTTCATTTGGGGTCTTTTATGAGCTGTTGCTCCCAAAATGGACCCCCCAAAATAAAAGCTGTGGTCAATGATGGCCCATGCTCAGAGAATATCAGGGAGKTTGTTGTGAATGTGCACTTTAAATACAGAAGTTGAGGGTAAAAATCTGTCCAGGGCAAGGATTTGGWCTTGGATCAGCTCASAATATTCTGGGATTCTGTGAAAAATKGTAAAAGTAGGAAGCCTTTGGGAGGGTATCATTAAATATATTTTCTTTGTATTTATAAGCTGCTTTATCATATTTTTTGATTAATGAGGGACTCAAAATTCACCAGAGATCTCTTGGAACAGCAACTTCTGCGCAGGTTTGGCTTTGTTAATAATTTGCACTTTGGGTCTGGCCACTCTGCTGGGTCTGTTGGTGTTTCCCACGTGTTTTATTCCTGAGTTTTGGCAAGGACTGGGCAGTGCTGAGGGGTTGTGTTTAGTCTGTGGGGTAGGGCTGGGATCTTTCCCTTCCCTTCCCTTCCCTTCCCTTCCCTTCCCTTCCCTTCCCTTCCCATTCCCATTCCCATTCCCATTCCCATTCCCATTCCACTGCACAGAACTGTAAACGAGGATTCCCAGCAATGCTGCTGCTGCTTCCTCCAACACCCAAGGAGCTGAGTGGCTTGGGCAGGAGGTTTCTGCCTTCTTGTAGATATTTCTGTCCCTTTGGAAATTTAACCTGTAGGTAAAACATAAATATACTCAAAACAAAGACTAAAAACTCACTTCAGGTTTCTCCCACCACAGGATTCCCCTGGTTTTGCTACTGATGAAAATGTTTCATCTAAAAGCAGGAGAATGTCYTTCTCTTGTCTAATCAGCTGCTGCTTCATATCAAATTAGTGATTAAATCTAAAATCAGGGGAATAATTGTCCATTTTTCATGTTGAGCTGTTGTCATTTGTCCTGCAAATGTCAGGGTTTTGAYTCTGAGGCAAAAAATTTGAATATCCATCTACTTGACAGTTCCAAAAYTCATTTTGTTACCAATCAGGGAAATAAGAGATCAAATCAGCTACTGAATACCAATAAAAGAAAACAGAATTTAAATGGAAAGATGCAATTCTATCAGGCCTGAATTTCTCAGGGTTAAAGCAGACAGAAAATTGATGTCACTCCTGTCCAGGAATTGGCCAAAACCAGAAGGAATCAAAAAGTCCTGTACTTTTCTTAGCAATCCAAACTGAACCACAGAAAAATAATCTGCAATTTTCACCTTCCCATCATTTGTGGAGGGTGGATTTGGCCTTTCCAAATTATAGCAAAGCTCTGAGAGCCTACATGGAATAATTCAGTGAAGAAATTGGGCCCAACCATCACCAGAGCAATGAGAAAACAAACACGAGTGGATTAACATAATTGCTTAATCAACAGCATTCACTGAAGGGCTTGCAAGTGTGTGGAATTAATCATCTCATTGTGAGGAGCATTATGAGTAATGAGCATAATGAGAACTTTGCACAGCTGGCAACTATTTTAATCCATTAACCAGCAAAATAAATAGGCCTAGAAAAACAACATTTCATCTTCTTTTTTACTCCATAACCAGGCTTGATAGTGAATATTGGGGTTAATTAGAGGAATTAAAGGGAGAATCATCTTCCAAACCTCCTTCCTGCCCAGCTATGAATGACAACTCCTCCACAAGAATATTTCCCTCAGTCATAATTAATAGATTCTACATTTTCCTAGGATTTTTACTGGGAAATATTCTGGATGTTGACAGTCTCCAGCCAAATCCTTTAATTAGGCATGAGGATGATGATGCAGGTCATTGCCAAAGGTTGGGGACCATCTTTACTTTCCTTTATTGATCCATGTACAAAGTTGGTGGTCTCCACCTGGACCCTCCTGAAAAGCTGAAGGTGAACCTGGAATGTTTCAGGCATTGAGGAGCAGTTTGTGGGGATTTGGAAATCCCAGGGGAAAAATAAACCAGAATTCCAAATGCCTTAGGAGATGAACATTTGAAAATGATACGTTTTGTTTTGTCTCCCAGTTTTGGGGTCAGTTTGGGCACCACAAACCCTCCTGTCACCCCAGCTGGGCCTGGGGAGCTCCTGCTTGGTTTGACTGAGCCCAGAGGGCTGGGATTTATTATTTATTGTGCTGTTTTCCAAAGGCTGATGTCTTCCAAGGAAATATTTACCCACAGCCATCGCTGACCTGTGATGACTCAATCAATGGCAGGCTGGCAGGAAAAACCAACTTCCACCCAGGGATTYGGGAGACAAAGTGCTCCCTCCTGGCTCCAGCCAATCCATCTCTGCTCCAGGGCAAGGGAGCAGAGATCTCATTTCATCATTTTCTTGATGCCCTCCTACTGAAATAGTCTGGCTTGCAATTCTAAATATTTAGGGAAGACATCCTTCTTTAATTAAAACCTTCATGGGGGAAAAAATCTGGCCTTGCCTTTMCAGTCTGAGAGGGCTGTTCCAACCTGAAGGATTCTATAATTCTCACTGCAGGAGGACTGGGCAACAGCACCTTCCCTCTTCCAGCTGGCCAAAGATTCCTTAGGAATAGCAAATTTAGGGATGTATAAAGTATCTATAACATTGTTTTTTCAAGCGTGATTTTCTCCTTTAAGAGAAGAAAAATGAMGAGAGGATGTTAAATAAAGCAAATAATCCTCAGCGTGTTCTGAGGTTTGGCAAAGAGAGCCAAGGGAAGCTTCTTATCTGTGGCCATCCTCCTCCAAATCCAGGCTGTCTCCTYGATGCACTGGGTTAAATACTGCAAAAATCCTCTCAAAACTGATAAGGAAAATGTCAGAAGGCTTTCCCCCCCTTCCTGAAGTGGGATGTTCAGACAGGGATGTGATCCAGCCTGGAAGTGCTTGAGGGGAAAGTACTTAATGCACRAGCTTTGAAAGAAAACAGAATTACAGAGTGATCACCACAGATTTCTTGTTTGGCTGTTGAAATCAGGAAGGAGGAAAGGAGTTTTCTTATTGGGGAACAGTTGGCAAAAATAACAGAAAATAAATAAGCAGATAACCAAAAAAACAGAAGACTAGAAATTTTTTTCAGTAACCAATATTAATTCTTAATAAAAATATTAATTTTAGAGAATGTTTCCACTATTTCCCTGTTGGAGACAGGATATTTTCTCAGGACACATTTATGGCTATTATGATTAATCTTCATAAAGATTTGGATAAGAAAATCACCAGGAGAATATGTTTGAGCTTATAAGCTTAATATTGTCTACAAATGGGCTTCAGTAWTTTAAAACCAGCATATAATGAAGGAATAAAGAAAGCCTGTAGAATTATAGGATCCTTCAGGTTGGAAGCCCTCTCAGACTGGAAAGGCAAGGCCAGATTTTTCCCCCATGAAGGTTTTAATTAAACGAGGATGTCTTCCCTAAATATTTAGAATTGCAAGCCAGATTATTCAGTAGGAGGGCATCARGAAAATGATGAAATGAGATCACCAGGGGCATGAAAATTGTGGGTATTGGACAGGTTAAAGATTTTTTGGTGAGGGTCAGAGGTTTCCCTGGTGCTCTAAATATCTAAGGCAAAAATACCTTCAGTTTATAGGAGACCTTGCTATCAGCAAGGATTTGAGTATTTTATTTTGAAAACAGGCCAGATAAGGTTCCTTGTTTACAGCCCAATGGTTTATCCTGTTCAACAAAAAGGAAAATTCCAGGGAGCTAAATGACAAACCTGGCATTTGTTGTATCTTTTTTTCCCTTTCCAAAAGACTGCACACTTGTAAAGGAGCTTTATTCAAGCACTGTTTATGGTGGGGAGCAAGGTCTAAAACCTGAACTCAGATCTTTTTATTTCAATTGTTTGGTCTTGCACTTTCTCCAAGCCCAAGTTGGCGCCAGGACTCTCAGTGCAGGCTGTGTCAGAGAACCAAGTCAGATCCCAGAGGAACTGGGAAAGCAAGGCTCAGAAAATCTCTGATTTTACTCYTTTTTGGAAAGAGAAGGCCCCAAAACTGCTTTGTTTTGAAAGAGAAGGCCCCAGAACTGGTTTATTTCTGCCAGGCCAAACCATGGAGCAGTCCGTGGATGGATCTGGAGGCTGCAGGACTCCTTTGGTTTCTGTAAATTCCCAGTGTTCCTTCCAGGACACTTTCCCAGACCCAGTTAATTGGGATCAGSAAATCCATGACAGGAAATCACTGCCAAGACTGGGACATTTCCTTCAGAAGCYTCTGCAAGGCTGAGATTTGTTCAGGATCTGGTTGTGCTCTAAAATAACCAGAAAGGGGCTGAGCTGCTCCCAGTTCCTCCTGGGATCCAGACTTGATCTCTCTTCCACCCAAATCCTCGTGTTCTGCTTTAGTCCTKTTTAACACTGGTAACGTGGATTTGGGACATTCCTAAAGGCATACAGGGGACCTGTTCCAGTATCCCCAGAGACACCCTCAGGACATGTTTTGGAGGCAGAAGACCCCTGGGAGTTGATGGTGGAGTAACTTGAGAGAAGATTGTGCTTTTTCTGAAATTTTCTCTTTAAGAAACTGCCAATTTTCAAGATTTTCTCAAATCCTCAATTTGAGCAGATTTTAGGGTGGCTCACAAAGGAACCTTTGCCCCGTGGCCCATCCCAAAGGTACCCCTGAGTGCTCAGGAGCCTCTGGCAGATGTGTTTATCTGAGCCCAACCACGCAGAGCTTCCCTCCCGCTGCCCTCCGCGGATCCCTCACACGGAGCTTTCTGCACGGCTGCCCTTCCACGTAAACCTCTGGAATAAAAAGCCTCCCCAGCATTTTTTACCCCTTTCCTTTTATTTTTTCCCCCTTCCTCCACCAGGATTTGGGGCTTTATCTCAGTGCCTGCTGAGGCCTCTAGGAAGGCTCTTTCTGGCCCACGTTCCCGTTGGTTCAAACACGTCCCTGCCGAGCCTTTGAGCTGAAGGCGGAGATGAAGTCAACAAGTAAAATATGAAAATAAATAAAACTCCAGTTCAAACAAACCACTTGCCTCAGTAAATAGCTCCTGGCCCCCTTTCAGGGCTGGCCAGCAAATCATCTGGGCTATCTTGTTTTCCAACAGCTCGAAGGCCTTCAAAGCTTACCTTGTTTTGGAGCACTTAATTCAGCTCGGGGAGAAGTGATTCAGATATTGTTGTGTATCGATGATTCATGATGGCTCTGCTGCAAAATGAAAGCTAAGGAGTCTAATCAATAAAATTATTGAGTYGCTTTGAACTAGTTCCAGGTCAATTTTTCTTGGCAATTTTTGCACTTCCTGAATTATACCGACCCAAAGCATGAATAATGATCTAAAATTACACAATATACAGAAACCATCTGTTAGATAGACACGGGCAGGGTGATGTCATTGGGCTACTTCTAATCTGGAGCCTTGGATGCTGCCAGTGATGATGTCACGGGCTTGGCAACCCAAGGYTGAGTTGGTAAAGCACGAGCAGCAATGTGATTTTCCCCCAGTTTGTATGGAAAGAATTGACTCGTGCTCATTATCTCCAGGAGAAATGGAAGGGCTGTGGGCTTGCATAATTTATCCTACCTGGAAGAGGGTGTGAGTGGAACCAGAATCCACAGAGAGCCATCAAGGGAGCGGAGCCAAAATGTCTTGGACTTGCCCAATGTCCTCCCTCCCAGATCCCATCCTGAGCTCCCAGGCCCTCAGAGCAGCTGGATTTAACTGGCCAGCCTGGTGAGGAGGGTCAGACCTGCCAGATGTGTCCAGGAGCAGCTGCCAGCTCCAGATGGGGGCCTGGATGCTCTGCTGTAATTCCAGTGAAAGCTCCACCAGGCCTCGTGCACTGGATCAAGTCCAGCCCTGCTGAGGATCACAGCAAAATTCCATATTCCCTATTCCTTATTCCATATTCCCTATTCCATATTGCATATTCCCTATTCCATATTCCATATTCCATATTCCATATTCCCTATTCCCTATTCCATTTTCCATATCCTGAAATGCCATATTCCCTATTCCATATTCCATACTTCATATTCCCTATTCCATATTCCATATTCCATACTCAACACTCCATATTCCTTATTCCATATTCCATATTCCATATTCCATACTCCATGTTCCCTATTCAATATTCCACACTCCATACTCCATATTCCATACTCCATATTCCATATTCTGAAATTCCCTATTCTATATTCCCTATTCCATAATCCATACTCCATATTTCATACTCCATATTCCAGATCCTGAAATTCTCTATTCCCTATTCCATATTCCCTATTCTATATTCCCTATTCCATATACCATACTCCATATTCCATAATCTTAAATTCCCTATTCCCTATTCCCTATTCCATATTCCATTCCTATTTTGAATGCCATGAGCATTCCTGATTGGAATTCTTTCCCCATCCCAGTGATAACACAGGGTGAGCTGGAGCAAAGCAGATCTGCCAGGAGTTTTATCCATACCCACTGGCATTTGTGTCAAAGAAGGATCAAGGACTTCCACAGGGCACAGAATCTTGGAATAACTCATCCATGGAACAGCTCAGCCTCTCTTAAGGACTGAAGGTTGAAGTTTTCTGTCCTTCCAACTGTTGGTTGTTGCCACCTTGCCCTGTTGGGAATGTGTTTATTCCAATTGTTCTTCCTTCCTGAAGCTCAGGGATGGTGTCTCCCATCACCCACCTCGRCTTGGTTGAAGAACAATGAACAAAAATTTCAGTTTTTTGCCATAATTAAACAGAAACCCAACTTCTTTCTGACTTCTAGAAGAGAATTTTTGATTTTCAGAACATAAAGAACCATTAGTGGGTGGTTTTTCACCAAGTCTCCCAAGACAGATTTGGAGAGATCTGAGTTTCATTTAAACTTTGTATAAAATTTCACTTAATTCCTGCTTGTTTATCAGGATGTGTAATTTAATTGCTCTGAGTGACTGAAAATGTATTTCTCGTTGGATGGAAGTCTGTAAACAATCTGGAAGTTTCTTATTTTAACATAATTTTCATTCTGCCTTCAGGGCTCTGTAGGATAATCAAATGTTAGTTTTTCTTTMTAAATGCAGTAGTCCCGTGCACATCCCTTGAAAGGAAAATTCAGCCATGAAACCCCAAATTTCTGCTTTTAAACCTGAAATAACCACTTCTGACTTGCAAGGACAGATTCAGATCAGCTCAAACACAATAAATTGTCCCACGAAATGCTGATTGTGAGTGGAAAAAAAAATCTGGAGGTGTTTTGGAATAGAAATCATGGAATAATTTAGTTGGAAAAGACCTTGAAGGCTGAGTCCAATTGCTGAAAATTCAAATAGAAATGAAGGCACAATTCTGTGTGCAGCAGCTGAAGTGAGGAGATTTTGGAAATCTTTTCCCTTTTCTATTTTCTCTGTCGAAATCTTCTGTATTTCAGCCCTTTCAAGCACCAAAAAGGCTCTCAGATGATCAAAATACATCATTTAATATGTAACAAATGGAAGTTTTATCAGTTTTATGTACAGACATTCAGTCCTCTGAGAGGGCAAATGTCAGAACATTTTTGCAGTGTTTTAAAGCAGCAGTTTTGGTGAGGGGAGAATCCAAATGGATCCCCTGATCCTACATTTGGAGATATCTCCAAATTAGCCATTAACTACTGCTGATTATTACTTAATAGATTATTATTTAGATATTAATTAGCCATGAACACCACTCTTAGAGCCAGCCTTGGTATTTCTCATTTTAAAGGGCAAGGAAGATTTAAAAATATCACTCTTGGACCAGAAAAAAAAAAGCAGAGCTGTGCCTTCTTCCCTGAAGGAATCAAGATTTGGAATTTCTCAGCCAGCTCAGGAGTAAATTCCCCATTTCTGAGCTCCTGCTAAAGCCCAGGAGCACCCAAGCCCCGGGCTGGCCACTGAATCAAGGCTTTTGTTCAAGCCCTGTTGATGGAAATCTCTGCTCCCACTGCCCCGCGTGCTCCATCGCCATGGCAGCAGCACAGTTGATGCCTGCCCGGTGTTTTCCTTGGCAATCCATCAAAGGAGCCGGGAATGTGCGAGGTTTGGGGCAGGAGAGGCGGCCCGGGCTGCCACAGACCCGGCGGGCTYTGCTTTGGGGAGGAGCAGCCTTGGACAGCCAGGATTTTGTCTCTTTTCCATGAYATTCCATGCTGTATATCAGGAGTGTATTTACATGATGTCACAGAATAGTGTTTGCCATGCATCCTTTAAAAAAAAAAATAGAGGGATTTTCTGTGTCATTTTCAACTTGAACAATGAAAAATGCTTGGGGAAAAAATTCCTGGGTTCTGCTTCCAGATCTGCCCAGAGCTTAAAGCCCCTGATTTCCACCCAATTCGTATCATAGGATCACTGAAGGGAATCCCAGTGAGAGAAATCCAAAGTTTTCCTTTCAGAGTTCACATTTCCTGATTTCCACCCAATTCCTATCAGAGGRTCAGTAAAGGGAATCCCAGTGAGAGAAATCCCAAGGAGTTTTTCTTTCAGGGCTCACTTTCCCAGATTTCCACCCCATTCCTATCACAGGATCAGTGAAGGGAATCCCACTGATAAAAATCCCAAGGGGTTTTCCTTCCAGGGCTCACTTTCCCTGATTTCCACTCAATACCTATCAGAGAATAAGTGCAGGGAATCCCACTGACAGAAATCCCAAGGAATTTTCCCTCTAGAGCTCACATTCTCTGATTTCCACCCAATTCCTATCAGAGGATCAGTGAAGGGAATCTCAGTGAGAGAAATCCTAAATTTTCCTTTCAGAGCTCACACTCCATGATTTCCACTCAATTCCTATCACAGGATCAGTGCAGGGAATCCCACTCGTAGAAATCCCAAGGAATTTTCCTTTCAGAGCTCACATTCCATGATTTCCACCCAATTCCTATCAAGGAATCAGTGCAGGGAATCCCAGTGATAGAAGTCCAAAGCTTTCCTTTCAGTGATCACATTCCCTGATTTCCACTCAATTCCTATCTCAGGATCAGTGCAGAAATCCCACTGATAAAAATCCCAAGGAATTTTTCTTCCAGGGCTCACTTTCCCAGATTTCTACCCAATTCCTATCACAGGATCAGTGCAGGAATCCCAGTAAGAGAAATCCCAAGGAATTTTCCCTCTAGAGCTCACATTCCATGATTTCCACCCAATTCCTATCAGAGGATCAGTGCAGGGAATCCCRGTGATAAAAAATCCCAAGGAGTTTTCCCTCCAGAGTTTAAAGCTCCTGATTTTCCCCCAATTCCTATCAAAGGGAATCTCAACCCTGTCCAGCACCTCTTGAATCCAAGGAAATTTTGACAAATKAAAACATTTACAGAACAGTTTTCTCTAACTTGGGAATTCCCCAAATTCCCACTTTTACAGGTTCCTTTGGCTTGGATGAGATTTATGGCAAGGATTCTTCCATGATTTCTATAAAAACAACCAAACTGGGCCAATGCCTTTGTGTTCCTTCTGCCATGAAACCAGATTGGAAAAGGACCTGGAGTAGGAGGGGGCCCAAATTTGTTTGAAAATCAGGAAAATCTAAAAGTCCTGCTTTAACAGCAATAGAATAATAAATTCCTTGCAAAAATGCCATATTTTTTAGRGATACTGTCAAATTATTAAGGCCCCAAATTTAGGTTTTCTAAAAAGAAAGGAGAAAAGCAAAATGGGGTTATTTATAAGGTAAAATTGTGACTTTTATAAAATATTTAAATGATATTTAATTAATTAATTAAACATTTTATATTTATATATTTAATTAATTAATATTTAAACAGCTTCTCCTTCACTCTCCTGTGGGTGAATAAACTCACTTTGTTCAGTGGGGTTGTTCAGGCAGGTGAAGTTTAGATTTTATATATTTGGCCCTGGTGTTTCAGTGTTAAGTAGGAGTGAATTTTATCCCAAAAAAGTGTTACAAATAATAATTCAGAATGTCTGAATGATGGCATTTGCATAATGCTGATATCCTCAGCATCAACACAGCCTCTGGGTGTTAAAATGCTGCCCAGATAATCAGATATTGATTAATTAAAACAACCCCCTCCTCTGCAAAGCAAAGATCATTTCACTCCTAACAGACACAGCACCGTTATTCTTTTTTTTTTTTTCCCTTCCTCTTTTCAAAGAACTTTCGATACTCTTGATTTTTACCACCCAGAAAAACGGGTGAAAATGCTCATCTTAATTTCCTTTTTTTGGAGGAGGAGGAGGAGGGGAGACAAATCTCCATCTCTAAATCTGCAGCCCAGTCGGGACTTCAAATGCTTCACTTATCTGCTATTGTAAACTCGGGGCTGTGGAGTAATACTCACCAGACAAGTCATAAATCATGAGCAGAGACAGGTGCAATAAATACCAGTGTCAGAAAGTTACAAAGTAAAATTATATTGTTTTGACAAGATGTCCAGATGCGTTGACAACGGAGCGAGTAAATGGGCTCGCTCTGAGAGGCTCTGTTAGTGCAGGGGAGGGAGGGAAAACCCAAAAAGACCCAAGAAAAATAACCCTAAAGCTTAAAGGCTTATCAGGAGAGCGATGTAACTACTGCAAAACACCTAGGAGTACATTCATTTTCTGGGGGACTCTTCCTCTTCTTTCCTCAGTGTTCAGTTGAGGGCAACTCTGGAAAAAAACAAAAAAAA
>JACDOX010000489.1:247520-273108 GCA_014549065.1 Cardinalis cardinalis
CCATCCCATCCCATCCCATCCCATCCCATCCCATCCCATCCCATCCCCTCTGAGTTCCCATCCGTGCCCGGCAGGTGGCACCGTGGAACCGCTCACCTTTTTTCTGCATAAATAAACAAGTTTTGGCTCAATTTCGAATGATTTTCATCGATTTGAGGGAAGAAGGGAGGGAAGCAGGCTCCGGGCAGCCGGGMGTGGTGTCTTTAAGGAAGGGGAGAGGGTAAGGGGGGGTATCAGCGCTGCTGGGCATTGCCTTGTCCCAAAACAGCTCCGTAGGCGAGGCTCTGTCACTGATTTCTGCTTTTAGAAAAGGCTGTGCCTGTATTTCACCGTCGGGAGGTTGTCTCTGTGACCTGAGATCCCTGAGGGACAGGGACAAGTTTGGTATTGGTGGTGGTGACACAGCTCCTCTGGCTGCAGCCATGTCCTCATCGAGGGTAACAGGGATGGATCCCGAATTTCACCCTGTTGAGGTCAGACCACTCTCCTGGAACAGCTGGACTGGCAGTTCCCATATTCCGTGGGGAATTCTGTGCATCCCATGTGTTCTGTGCTGAAAACACCACAGGGCTTTTGGAACGAGATGATCTCTAAGGTCCCTTCCAACCCAAACCATTCCACAACTCCACGAATTTAAGTTCTTCTCCCCTGGAAGAGTTGAATAAACTGTGGAGATACGGCAAAAAAATGTCTGTGCCTTCTTGGATTAACCAAAAGACATGGAGACCAGGGATGCTCACAGGACAGTGGGACARATGAGGCKAATTCAGGGATCACCTTTTCTGTATTATAGGTAAAAATAGGAATTTCTACTCATTATCTGTCCCATCACAACTGATGGGTTCTTCTCAGCTATGTGAGTCTTTCATGCCATGGAGGAGGGTAGAGCCTGGATAACATAAAGGAAAAGGTTGGTGCAGCATGGAGGGTGAAATTAGAGATCTGGACATGGTGGGAGAAGGTGTTTCAGAACAGSWGAAGGTGTTTCAGAACAGCAGAAGGTGTTCCAGAATGGAAGTGGATGTTTCAGAATGGCAAAAGGTGTTTCAGAAAGGTGTTTCTCCCTCCCTGAGCCCTGTATCCATCTCTCAGGAGGGAATGGATGTGCTGTCCATGCTGTGAGGAGGAGGATGGTGTGGAAGGCTTTAYAGGGGCCTTTCTGCACCTGGGGCTGTTTCACTCTCAGCACCCATTCCTGGAGAAACAACCCCTCTCACTCAGCACCAATCTCCTTAAAACCAGACCTAAATAAATTGGGGCTGTTACATCTTTCTCCATAGCCAGGCAGATTTTTTTTTTCCCCCTCAATGTTCTGTTTTTATTTCTTTCATCACCATCAAGCGCCGGCTCCTGCAGCTCTCGGTGCTCAGCCCTGCACAGGTTGGAGTGAGCAGGGCATGTTTGCTCTGACAGGAACTCTCAGCTGGCTCGTTAGAGCCTTCAGCAGGTGGGGCAGCCCCGAGCAGTTCATCCATCTAAATACAGACGTTATTAGGGCTGACCTCGCTCTGCAGCCCCCCCAGCCCGACCTTCTGTGGGATTTAATAAATGGATCCCAGCGTCGCAGGGAGCAGCCCCACGCTGGGCAGCCAGATAAGAGCAATGTCATGTTAAACATTCCATAGGAGCCTGGCAAGTGGCTTTGGGTGGAAGCAAATCCTGGGAAAAAATAGCTGATTTATTAATCCTGGCCGAGCGCTCGTAACGGAGCGGTTCTGGGGAGAATCAGGTTTAAAAGCTGGAGCTTGCGCAGGGTTTGAATAATCATTTTCTAATTTTAGCTTCAYCAGAATGTTCTGCTCAGTCCTGTGCCACTGGGTTGGGTTTGTGGCGTGCGTGGACGTGGATCGATGTCCTCCCCCATTAAAGGGAGAAAAGATCARATCTGGTGACAGTGGCTTTGTTTTCTCTGGACAAAATTAATCCCCAGGGTAGGAAAGAGTCAGCAGCTCTCCAGAAATAAAGAACAATCTTTTTCATAATTCCCATCTCCCTTTTGTTTTGGGGTGGTTGGAACTTCTCTGACKTTTGGAAATGTTGAAATGGGTGTGAAGCGAGGGGAGGTTTCCCAGTTTGTGCAGAGGTTGTTTTACAGCTCAATCTGTTCTGCTCCTGAGCACCAAGGCAATAAATGCACCAGACTGAAACAGGAGGGACTCCACTATCCAGGGGGAAAAATAATCTCTTTTTTCCCTAACATTTTAAAGTTCATTTCATTTTTAAGCATTGAGACAAGAAAAATAGCTTTTGATTATGTTTTATCTCTCTGACTGAATCCAAGGCTGACCTAAAATGAGACTTTTTGTAGAAAAATTCTAAGCAATAATACTGGCTCAGGCAATCAGACATTCTTGGGTCATTAGGACTGATTAAGGTAAGAGCAAAGACTGTCTTCTCTGCCACTGGAATCAGCACAGAGCCTTCTCTCCATACAGAAACCTTCTCAGATTCAATTAAAAACCATTAAAAACCCCTGAAACGTTGTCCCACTGAGCTCTGTTCCAACCCCATTGTTCTGACGTGATCATTCCGGGGTGACTCACYGAGAACTGGAAGTCACCAGGAACAATCTCCCAGCCAGAGCTGGAAAATCTCTGCGATAACTCCGAGACACTTCAGGAAAACGTGGTCCCGTTTCTTGGAAGTGTCTGATTGCACAAATCCGTGGTGGGATTAGTAAGAGGTGGCGCTTTAGGCTGGGTTTGTTCTGTCTGAGCCACGGTGATGCTCAGAGCAGAGCTTGGGGGTGAGGCTGGCAGGGAGTGAATTGTGCGAGTGTGAATTTTAATTGCCCATCTCAGCCTCAAACAAATTCTGGGCTCATTTTCTGCTCCAGTACAAACCTGCTCTTTCATCATCTCACCGAGGCTCACAATCCTCACAAAAAATAGAGGGATTTTCCTGCATTTTGGGCCATTTTTGCTGCTTCTTCTCCCTCGGAGGGCAAAGCCAACAACTTCCCAACCTGAGATTTCTCCTCTGAGCAGAACAAGAAATATTAAACAGCTACAAGCTGCCACCAAACAGAGAGGGTTTCTTATCAGCCAACGCGTAAAATCACAACGTTTTCCACGGTTTGCTTTCCTTTCCAGTTCTTTATCTGAGCTCCACACGTGGTAAAAGTGAAGCAGCACCGTAAATTCCAGGAGCAGCAGCAGGGCTGAGCCAGCAGCTCTCAGCTCTGTTGCTCTTTGCCTTTCAACAGCTCCGTTCCTCCTCTGGGCTGCAGTCACACAGACACAGGCCAGGTTCAGGTTTAGGAAAACAGCAGGAAAACCTGGTGTCAGGGCCTCAGACAGGGTCCTGTTGTCTGCAGGGAGAGCTGAGCACCCATCCCTCCACCGGTGGGCTGGGATAATCCACCCTGCCCCACAGAAGGAGCCCTTGTGGTCGTGAGCAGACCTCGGTTTCCTTCAGGCTGTCTGCAAATGCAGCCCTGCAGAGATGGATGGACAGACACAGGAACACCAACACTGCAGACAATGTTTCTAGAACTTCCAGCAGAAGGGAGTGGAGCTGGGTGAAAATGGTCTGATCAAAGTTATTTTGTTGAAAAGCGTGAAGTTTAGAGCTTTTTCTTGACCATACTCACTTCAATTTTGATTAATTAATCATTGGCTTGATAGATGTGTGTGTACCCTGGGAATGCTCAGAAAACTTAGGTTTGACATTTGACAGTTGAACACTTTGATGTGACCTGTGCTTCCCAAAGCTTCTCAGAATTCCCCTTAAAATACAGCTGAGCAAGCCTGAGATGCTGAGTATTGTTTTATCCCCAAAAAGGACCTTTTGCTGCATCGATTTGCATCCAAATATTTCGGTAATGAGCCCATGCTGAAGGTCTGTGCTTGGCTTGGCAGAGAAGGGAAAATCCAGWTACTTATGGCTCTGCTGAGCAGCGCTAATTGCAGCCTGTGCTGGTGGGGTGTGCACATGTGAGTCATGTATGGATCACCCCTTTTCCTTTGGAAGGAGCACAGGAGGAATTTTAACTGCAGGGATGAACAGAAAGGACCCAGAGTTAATGGTTCACCGAGGAATAAATAGTTCCTCTTCTTGACACTCGCCCGCCCAGCGCCAGACCTCAGCTGGGCTAAACCAGTAAATCATTAACTTTAATAGGGATTTGCCAGTTTACACCTCGGCAGGATCTGGCTCCCATATTTCAACAACAATTCTGCTCAGACAGAGCCAGCCCATCAGGCACGGGGGCCTGGCCACGGGGCAGCACGGCCACACAGCTGCTGCCCCACTTGGGACACTGCAAACACACGGCTCAGGCRGCCCAAATGCAACTTTCCAATCATATATCAGCCCCTCGGAGCAGCAGACTGTTGTGCCCACAGAGCTACTGTATTTTTGTAATGAATCAGACAGGAATAGTGCTTAAACTGCTTACCACTGCTTTAATTTACAGCCTGTGGTAATATAGTGACAGTAATGTTGTCATCGTTTGCTCTCTTCCTCTGTGGCATCAAGCCCAGGCTTCCACGTTCTCATTTTTGGGATGGTTTCAAGCTCAGTCCTACCCCCACCCACTCAACCCCCCCCTTCTGATGAAATGAGATGTTCTTTAAAATTAAATAAATAAAGGAGGCCTTGCTTGATAGCTCCAGGATCTGCTGGGTTTTCTCTTCTGCCTTTAATGTGCTTTTCACCCAGGGAACAGAATGAAAATGCATTTTCTCTGGTAGGAACTGGCATGTTCGAGGTGGTGTCAGAATTCAGGAACATGACAAGCAAAATACAGCTGGACTGGAGGCCTCCACCACACATGGAGGAGGAAATATTGCATTCCCATGCTGTTTTCATGCATGCGAGCGAGCAGCCACATTACAAACCCTGAAAAACATTGTGAGAACACTTGACATTTCCCAGATGGGCGGCTCGGTTGAGACTCCCCCATCTGCCTCCACTTTCTCCCTGGGAGTTTAACCCCTTGGAGCTCCTGCAGGGAAGCTCCAGGTCCTTGTCCTTGCTCCTGGAAGCTCCATGGGGTGATGGTGGAGGGCAGGTGACACCCAAGTCTTGGTGGGAAATGTGGTCAAGGATGTGCTGGTGGTTCTCAGTCCTYGTTTTATGGAGAGCCAAGTTCTGCACAAACCTCACTCAGGGCTGGTTTGGGACCAAAATCAGCAGCTGCTCCTCAGCTGCATCGTTTTTAATCCTGACAACATCGTGGCCTTGCTGGTTTTAAACTCTTCTCTGAGACCTCTCAAGCTTAAACTCAATGTTTATTCCAATAATTCCGTGAAAATCTCAAGCTTAAACTCAATGTTTATTCCAAKAATTCCMTGAAAATCTGTGAACTCATTTTACCTGCAGAACAGAGCAGCTGGGGAACAAACCCAGCTGGATTTTTTTGGGGGGTATTTCAAGTGCAAACCTGGTTGGGGTGTGACCAGTGTGGAACACCGTGCTGGAGGTTTCATCCTTGGTAGAGCTCTTACAGCCCTGAAAGGCATTATTCAAAATTATCTACTCCCTGATTACTCCTTGATTTTTTCATAATCCTTCCTTAATTACTACATCTTGTAGGCCTGCTGGCAGTTTTTTAAGTTGGATAATTTTTTTAAGGCAGACAGCTCTAAGGCAGACAGTTCTAAGGCAGACAATATTAAAGCTGACAATTTTTTAACACTGGCAATTTTTTAAGACTGACAAATTTTTAAGACTGAGGGTTTTTTAAAACTGACAAACTTTTAAGACTGGCAGTTTTTTAAGGCAGACAGTTGTTTTTTTTTTAAGACAGGCAAAATTTTGTTCACTATTAACTGTCTGAGAAAACAGCCTTTATTTTTCTCAGWGCCAGGCTGGTTTTTATTCAGCAGGTCACCGAACCCAAGAGCAC
This sequence comes from Cardinalis cardinalis, assembly GCA_014549065.1. NCBI lineage: Eukaryota > Metazoa > Chordata > Aves > Passeriformes > Cardinalidae > Cardinalis > Cardinalis cardinalis. The sequence goes on from JACDOX010000489.1 coordinate 253,372, forward strand.
AAAAGCAAGTCCCTTTAAAACCAGAGCCAAACGCTTTCTCAGGAGTCTCCCACTGTTCAACAACTGAACAATGTCTGGCCCAGAGGCTCAGATGCCAAGGTCTACCCTGATATAAAGCTAATCTGCCATCCAAAAACCCACTGGATGCAAATCAGAGATTTAACTACGTCCACCCTCTTTTTCTTCCTTTCTTGCTTCCCTCTTGATCTCTTCYCTTTCTCTCCCCGCAACTCCTTTATCAAAAATAACTTGGGGAAGGAAAAATAAACACTGGAAGACACTCAGCCATGTGTGCARGCCAGGCCTGTCCCCCTGCCCTGCTCCTGCAGCCTGAAAGGAGCTGGAGCTCCACTTTTGGAGGCAGCCTGTGAAACCTCAGCCAGTTCTGCTCACAGCTGGCCCTGCCTGGCCGCTCCCAGACAAAAGACTTCCGTCTTTATCTGGCGCTTATTGAGACATCTCATTCAGCTGGAGATAAAAGGGAAGGAGATGTGCTTTGAAATCGAACCATTAGGGCGGCACAGGCACCAGCATGCAAATGCCACACGCAAATGGCTTCAAGATGAAGCTCAGGAGAGGATCAGCCCCCGGTGCCAACAGGGGTTTGCCTGCACAGGGTCCCAGCAAAGCCCTTGGGGGAGTTTGGGGCTGTGTTTGTTAAGGGAAGGAGGTGGGAGCTGGATATGGAAAGAAATGACAATGGGGTGGATTGTTCCTGAGGAGTCCCTTGGGTTATTCACCAAAATAACCCCACCAAGCCATGGAGAATTCCGTTTTCCAATTTCCTCCTGATCTCCCACCTTGGAAATTCTCACAGGGCTTCATGAGCCACTCCTTGTGCTTGTCACTGGTCRCTGAATCGTGGAATTTCTAGGGTAGGAAGGGACCTGTGGAGATGACCCAGCCCTGAGTGTCCTGGGCAGTGCTGGGCATGCCCAGCCCTGGTTTGCTGTAGGGACTGATTGTGTCRCACCTGAGGCTCTGAGATTGCTCCTGGAAGTGTTTGGTACCCCCAGCAAAAAGCAAATTTCTTTTTCTCACTCTCTTTAACAGGGCAATATTGCCAAACCCTCAGAGATCTCTGGTGTGACCAGCTTTACTGCATTTTTATATTTACTGGATTTTAAAGGCTGAGTGATGTCTCCCAGCAGAGGAGGATCAGGATTCAGCTGGAATGACAGCAAAAGAGAGGCTTTGCCGAGGATGCTGGAGGCAGTGAGGCTCTGAGCTTGGCCAGGTCCTCCCAGGGTCACCTGGAGGGTCCCTGGTGACATCCCTGAGCTTTGGGATCTGCAATTACCTGCAGAGACTAAGCCAGGCTTAGCAAAGACCTTGGGGCCGCCCAGAAACCCCTGTCTGTGGGCAGAGCCGCTGAATAACCCTCGAGAGGCGTTTTATTCTGATTTTATTCACCGCTGACGTCCCTCAGGCCGGACACACCTCGCTGGGCTTTTCAGGGAAGAATGGAGCGTTTGAAATCTGCATCGGGAGGAACCTTCCCCTGCCCGATCGCTTTCCACCCACCGAGAAACGACCACTTAATAACGTGCAAATCTCTGGTTAAAGAATTACCGAGATTAGCCTGAAGCCTGACACTCATCCCGCAGGAGGGAGCTCACCGAGATGCTGTTGACAAAGGGAAACTTTGTTAAAGCGTGTTTAGTTCAGCTCTGCTATTGCAAGGATCCCTAAGCTGCTTTGTTTTATGAGATTTAGGGCAGAGGATTTTCTTCAAGCAAAGGGCAAAGGATTTTCTTTAAAAAAGCATATTCCCCCTAGAAGGGTGCAGAGTCTCGTGGGATCTGGGGATTAGGTGTTCATTTCCTATACAAAAGCTCCATAATTGTCAAAGGATGCCTGGATCTGAACCAGCTCCAAGTGAAACATCAAGTGCAGTGCCTGAAAAAGAGGTAAAAAAGAATAATTTCACTTCATATTACCTACACTGAGAGTTCTGTACCTGGATCTGAACCACTAAGTGAAACATCAAGTGCAGTGTCTGAAAAACAGGTAAAAAAGAATAATTTCACTTCATGTTACCTGCACTAGGAGTTCTGTACATGGATCTAAACGAACTCCATGTGAAACATCAAGTGCAGTGTCTGAAAAATGAAAAAAAGGAATAATTTCACTTCGTATTACCTGCATGAGGAGTTYTGTACCTGGATCTGAACCAGCTCCATGTGAAACATCAAGTGCAGTGCCTGAAAAAGAGGGAAAAAAGAATAATTTCACTTCACGTTACCTGCACTATGAATTCTGTACCAGCAAGTGAAACATCAAGTGCAGTGTCTGAAAATGGGGGRAAAAAATATTAATTTCACTTCACRTTACCTGCACTGTGTTCTGTACATGGATCTGAACCAGCTCCATGAGAAACTTCAAGTACAGTGCCTGAAAAAGGGGTAAAAAAGAATAGTTTAATTTCATGCTACCTGCACTAGGAGTTCTGTACATGGATCTGAACCATCAAGTGAAATATCRAGTGCRGTGTCTGAAAAAGGGGGAAAAAAGAATAATTTTACTTTGTGTTATGGATCTGAACCAGCTCCATGTGAAACATCAAGTGCAGTGTCAGAAAAAGGGGTARAAAAGAATAATTTCACTTCATGTTACCTGCACTGTGTTCTGTACGAACCATCAAGTGAAATATCAAGTGAAGTGTGTGAAAAGGGGGTAAAAAAGAATAATTTCACTTYATGTTACCAGCASWAGGGTTCTGTACCTGTGAGCAATGAAAGATTTCTCTCCATGGATGTTGTTTGTAAAAGCCAAAAGATTTGTGGGATCTGAGGAGAAACCAGAGCAGTGAGGAGAGGAAACTGAGCAGAAAAACTCTGATTTGGTGAAGTTGAGCCTGCAAGAAGGTTCTTCAGGGAAGTTCCTGCTGGACACGTGTCCTGTCCCAGAGCTCTCCTGGTCGTTTGTGATTCCCAGGAATRATTCCACATCCCAGAGGGATGCTGGCTGGGAACCCATCAGAAGGAGCTGCTGGTGAGGATGGATGTTTCTGGAGCAGGAACACTCAGAAGGCACCATGAGAAGTTGCRGTTTCATGCTGAACCAACGAAAAAACTGCAATGAAAATATCAAATATTCTGTGCCATTCCTGTTTGGATCTGGAAGAGCTTTTACAGCAACTTCTGTGAGCCAGARAGGAGTTTGATAAGAGGATCCATGTTTAACCCTGGAAGAATTTCCTACCAAGGTCACTGACACAGAAACCAAGAAAGAAAGAAGGARAAAWAAGAGAAACCTRCARCTGCCTRTTSYAATGAGCACTTTGTCTTTCCTGACCRATGAGTAAAGTGTAAACTCATGAGTTTTATAAGAATGTATAAAAAGCATRCATGCTAGAATAAAAACAGGTTTGAAGCCTTCTGAAAATGGAGTGTGTTGCTTTGTATTGTCTCTGTCTCAACTATGRCAGTTGGTGCCATTCAAGACTGTTCATCCCTCAACACAAAATCAGCTTTTTCTCCAGTGATATTTGACATGTCCCTTGATATTTGATAGGTTTCCCTCCCAGGAGCATCCCTGATTTAGGTACAGCGAGTGTTTTATGCAATCACATCTCCCGTATCTCTTATCTTCTCCATTTATGGCTTGGAAGAATTTGTTTTATTTTATTTTATTTTATTTTATTTTATTTTATTTTATTTTATTTTATTTTATTTTATTTTTTTATTGAAGAGCCTTCAAAGGCCACACCCTGGCAGTACCTGGATGGCTCCAAGATGGAAGCAAAAGAGGGCTTGGTCAGGAGATCTCACATTTTTATAAGTTTTAGTCCATTTGCATACAGGAGCCAACTGTCCAACTTTCTCTTTTATTGACTAAAACATTCCATTGAGATCCCAACYCTACAGACACTTCCCCACAATCCTCTCCCTCTGATCTGATTTTCTTTTATTTCTCCTCCAGGTGAGCCTCTTGYTGCTCCTAAATATTTATTTTATCCCAGAGTGAAAATATTTCAGGCTGAACAATTCGGGTGCCCAAAATTCTGACAATTTCACTGAAAAAGAAAACCCTCATCCTTCAGGTGCTGATTAAAATCAACTRATTTCAGAATATCTTTCTTCTCAGCAGTTTGTGCACAGTAAAATATTTGCACTTTGTTCAGCTTGCCTGTATCAGCTCYTACAGTGATTAGTGCTGTTAAAATAAAATATAATAATAATTATTGTTATTATAGCCGTGATAACATTTTATTTAAATTATCRTTTTAATGTATTCATTATTCATTATTAAAATGTGTATTTTTTCCTCCTCTTGACCTTCTAGGAATTTTCCCAGTTTTGTCAGGGATCCCCTCTGGACACCCTGGATCAATTCTTATCTGCAAGGAGATGTCAGCTCTTCCTCAGCTGTGTGTGCACAGGGAGAAATGTGTAATTCTTCCCTGTCCCTTTGCCATCCACATGAATTTTACCACTAAAACCAATAAATAACCCCAGTTTAAACATTGCAACAGTTGTACTTTCACACCCACACAGCGAGAACAACCCACAGCTCCACACGTACCCCTGACCAGGAAAGTTTAGACTTTGAAAATGCCTTTTTTTCTCAGTTTTTTTTTACCTCTGTCTCTTTTTTTCCCCTCCTAAACCCTTCACGGGGATTGCCTCTTTGTAAAGTGTATAGTCTGAGCTTGGTTTTGGGTGGCTACTCCCTCTATCCCAGGGATTCTCGTGACCATATGGAGCATCCTTGCTTGACTGCACTTCACACAAACGCTGCCCAGCGGGGTGTGGGCTGGGATACGGGGTGTTTGTTGCTGCTGCTTGGTTTTCTGCAAGGATTGCTCTGCACAGGAGTTTTTTAGGGCATTCTGTGGGTTTTATCATCTTACCCCACACCAAGTCATGTTGCTCTATAAGGTGGGAGTGGATGATTCCAAAAAGAATATTTAATTCTCAGGTTATGTGTTCCAGAAGAGCAAAAAAAATTTTTAAAAGGGKTTTTTTTCAGACATTTCTCTGTAAGATGTGCAATTCTCTCCTGAGTTGCAGCASCTCAGATATTTTCTTGTTCAACAACAGTGATTTTTATAAAATTAAGGCTTTACAAATTTTTAAATTTACAAAATTATTGTGTCTGGTTTTCCTCTTCATGCTGGTGTTACCATGCTTCTCTGAGCTGAAATTGCTGTCAGCAAAACCTGAATTTGAGYTATTCATGATGTTTTGAGCTGGGGTTTTTAAATAAAATAAAAATATGGCTGTAGGTTTTGAAATAAAATAAAASAGGCTTCTCTTGCCTTCTCTGTTATTGATGTTGAAGGAGTTTGGTGCAGGTGATCAAGAAGATAATAAAAGGTTGRTTTTATTAAACCATCTTTGAAATATCCAGTGCACTGAGGCACTTTGGAAAACGAACCATGAGGGCAACCCTGCCCCAGCCCTGGGAAACAAAGGGGCTGGCTCCCAGCAAYTCTGCCTTTAATTACCCTGAACCCACTGATTAAGGCCAGGAGCTCTCCCCTTAATCCTGACTTGCTCCTGCTGACCCTGCTGGGGTTTGAGACTCCGTCCCCGTTCTCCCAGGAATCCCGGGCAGCTCCTTCCCGGGGCCACCTCGGTGTCCCTGGGAGCATCCTCCAGGCAGCCCTGCCTTAATTGAGTTGCTGACATTCCCCACTCCGTCCCTGTCTGCTGCCTTGCCGCAGAACAAAGGAACAGCCCCTTCCCATTAAGGGCGGTAATAACTTAATTAAAACCAAGTTGGCCGCGCCGCGGGATCCAGTTTGTCATCAAGAGGCCTTCCCTGCCTTCCCCCTCTGGTTTTTTGATAATCTATGCCAGATATTTAATCACTGGATACCCCGGTATAAAGCTCCCAGCCTCCATAACCAGCAGAAAGCTTGTCAAAATAAATTTTAACTTCTGACCGTGGTGGAAGCCCAACTAGGAGGTATTAAGAGAATCAGAGCTGTCAATCAGGGCTTGGGCTCGCCGTTTATATTATTAATTCCAACTCTGGTGGCATGGGCTTGGGATAACAACCATCCTAAGCTGCGTTGGTCCAAAAAACACAAACCAAGAGTGGAATATATTTCGTGCCGAGGTGACGTTACTGAGTGTCCAGAGGAACTTTTTTTGTCTTTGAAAGGTGATGTTTTATTAGATTATTCTCATTGCCAAAAGACACAGCTACTGTCTGGCTTCGTTTGCTGAGAGTTTTTTTTCTTAATGTAAAGATTTATTCTTCACACCAAAGCAGCTTAATAAGAAAAAARGCAAAGAAATTGTTGTTTGTTTGTTTGTTTGTTTCTGGGAATTTAATTAATGCAACATGTTTGAATAGAGACTGAACGTTCTGTGGTGGGTTATGAAGTGAAAGTGGCCTCACAAATTGAAATCCAGCTTGGAGCCCATGAGTTGGAGGTATTGTTACAATGCAAACCAGCGGGAAGGATTCCAGGGAGAAAGGGGAGAAGTGTGTTAATTGAGAACAATAACACACCCAGGACCTCCAGGAGCTGGTRGCCTTAATAAAAGGAGACAATGCCATGTTGTTGCATAACCCAAATTTCAAATTCAATTTCAGTTGGAGTGATGCAGAGCTTTGTGCTTYTTCTGTGCTCATTTGCTTTGCTCTGTTCATTTCTGAGGCCATCGGAATGAAAAAGGTGTCATGGGCTCTGTTGAGCTGGGCTTGAACTGGGATTCTCTCTTCCATATTAAACCCTTGATGGTGGAATCAGTTTCAAGGACATTAAACACACAAAAGGTGATGTTTGAGGGGATGTTTGCAATGGCACAGGTTCCATTCCACCTTGTCACAGCTCTTGCCCACTGTGGTTCTGTTGTGACTCAAACTGGGGTGATAAGAAAAGACTGTTGGCATTGAGCTGGTCCTGAAGGGTGCAGGACTTTGGAAGTCATTGAATCCTTWGGTTTTCTTCATCACTGTGAACAAAACCAGGCTGAAGTTGCCTGGAGAGGATCCAGAATTCCCATTTTCCAGTGWCCTCTCTGGTCACCTCGAGGGTGAAGCCCTGAAGTTGTGGCAGACACACAAACCTCATACAGTCAGGCAGAGCTGGGGGTGAAATCCATTTTTTCCTTCCCATGTGGGAGGTTTTGCCTCTTTTTCCTCAATAAAAGAAGGAATGAGGAGCAAGAAGCTCCATGAGAAAATTTCTTAGTCCTTTACACACCATCTCCAGGACATGTGACAGATCTGGGTGTCCTCAGCTCGGGGACATTTTGTGGCAGCAATTTCTTGCATGGCCAGAACTCTCTGGGAGGATTTATKATATTATTTTCTGTATTTATCTGTGGGAATCCTTTCCCCACTGATTTCCCACCATTTTTTTTGTTCACCCAGTCTTCCCACTTGGGTTCTTTTTGCTGGATAAAAAATGCTTCCATTTAAGGAAGGTAGGAGGGTAAAATGCGCTACTAAAGATCCTGAAAATACTAATTAAAAGTTACAGATAAAATCCTGATTATTGTCCAGAATATTATGGATCTGGTAAAATACCCTACTAAAGATCCTGAAAATACTAATTAAAAGTTACAGMTAAAACCCYAATTATTGTCCAGGATATTATGGATCTGGCTGGTGTCCAGCCAACACCTTTAACCTCCTGTGAGAATGGAAATTTATCCCAACAATGAGTCTGCCATCATTTTTAATAAATTTGATGTGAATAAGACCAAAATATAAATCCAGCCATCCTTACCTCCTCTAATTTAAGCAAATAAATGTAGAGTAGGAAGCAAATACAAGCTTTAGGATATTGTATTTGGGACAATATTCTGGAATATTTTAGGGCTGAGTGAAAAATGGAGGATCTTTCCCCTCCTCCCTTTAGTCTGGGCAACACAAATTCATCATTTATGAACTCACACAACCTTTCCTGAGCCGTGCTTGCATTTCAAAGCCATTGTGAGGCACAAACTGCAATATCTATTCTGGTTTTCCCCCCTCTCCCTGTCCAGCTCCACAGAATCCAGGGATGTGGTGTGTGCCTGCAGTGCTGGGATGTATTTGTGCATATCAAAARCAGCAACTCTCTCAAGTCATTCATTGAAAGTTCCACTTGGCTTCGAGTCTTCCTGAAAAAAATATGTTTATTTTGTCTTCTCGACTTACTTTTCCTCGTGTCTGAGTATTGTGCCTCCAGGAAGAAAAGCTTAAATTGCTGAAGTAGGGCTTTTTTTCAAAGCCTGCCAAGAATAAAGTGGCTTAATAAGCAAGCACACAGATTTCACTTTCTTGCAGGGAAAAAAAAGAAATAAAGAAAAAAATAAGAGGAAAAAAAAAAGAGTAAGTCATTTGGGAAAAGACTGGAAACTTTAGGAGCAGTGGATATTTTCTAAAAGTGGAAAGATAAGAGCATTTTGGGAAGGAATATGGGCCTAACTCGCCATGAAACTTGGAAAGGATGAGGGCCCTGCCAAGCAAATTGGATCCATGAGCACAGGGGGTGGGAATTCTGTCATGGCAAGGCCACACCTGTGGGCTCAGGGAGGATCYGTCCCTGTGGGAGGTGCTGGGRACACAGCAGGGACAGCCCACGGCTGTCACCGAACACCTGGAAGATGCCTTGAGGAGCTGGAACAGAGGCTAGACAGAGTYAAAAGGAATAAAGTGGATATTTATTGAAGAGCCTTCAAAGGCCACACCCTGGCAGATGGCTGCAAGATGGAAGCARAAGAGGGCTTGGTCAGGACATCTCACATTTTAAATTTTTTTTAAAATCCATTTGCATACCGGAGCCAAGTGCCCAATTAACAGCTTCAAATGATGAAGTTTCATCCTCCTTGCTTGCTTGCCCACCCTCCTCTTTCCACATTTTTTATTCTTTGGGCCTAAAGTTTGAAGAGATTGWCCTTGAGTCTCCAGCTGGAATCYAGCTAGRAYTTGTCTTCCCCACCCTGTGAAAAGATCTCAGTAACACTCCATATAAAGCTAAACTCTGCACACCAAAACAGAACAGCAAAATTTAAAACCCAAGGGTGGGAACACCAGAGCTGAAGCTGCTGTCCCGTCCTGCACCCCACATTCCTTTGGGGTTTGGATGTACCCAGTGCCAGCCTGACCCCACACAGAGCCTGCGGTGTCCCTGTCAGTGTCCCTGTCCCAGCCTCAGCTGAAGCCACTCCCTGGCCACCCACCCAGAGGACACTTCCATCTCTGAGGCACCCGAGGGAGGCTCCAGCCACCAATTGTTTTGTTTGTTTTGTTTGAGCAATATTTGTAGGAAAAACACCCCGGGAGGAGCCGTGACTCATCCTGGGAGCTGCAGAACATCCCTGACTCCTGTTCCTTCCACCAGCAAGGGCTGGGATGCTGTGAGGGAAACTCAGCAGAGCCCATTCCTGCTGCTATTCATCAGGGAAAAGCCAATCCAGSATGAAAATTCCAAGATTTAAGGCTGCCTGGAAGTAGGTGATGGCCAGGAGACACCCCAGCACKGCCACGTTCTTGGGATCTCAGACAAAGCTTTGAGTAACTTTCACACTGAGTGAAAGGCAACTAAGATGTTTTTGTTCCATTTTCACAGGTGGAACAAAAGAGGAAAAAAAGAGACGTGGAGAAAACGAAACAAAGAGAAGTGGAGAAAACGAAACAAAGAGAAGTGGAGAAAACAAAGATAAGTGGAGAAAACAAAGAGAAGTGGAGAAAACAAGGTTCTAGATCAAAAATGACCACCCGGAAGGTTGAGGCCTGGGCAGAAGCTGTGGTGTCCTCACCCAGGCCATGGGTGCAGCGGTGACTCCTGGGCCTGACGCCACCTCCCTGGTTCCTGTTCCTTCCACCAGCAAGGGCTGGGATGCTGTGAGGGAAACTCAGCAGAGCCCATTCCTGCTGCTATTCATCAGGGAAAAGCCAATTCAGGATGAAAATTCCAAGATTTAAGGCTGCCTGGAAGCAGGTGATGGCCAGGAGACATCCCAGCACGGCCACGTTCTTGGGATCTCGGACAAAGCTTTGAGTAACTCACAGTGAAAGGCAACTCAGATATTTTTGCACCATTTTCACAAGTGGAACAAAAGAGAAAACAAAGAGAAACGGAGAAAACAAGGTTCTAGATCAAAAATGACACACTGGAATGCTGAGGCCCTGTCTCACTCAGGCCTGGGCAGAAGCTGTGGTGTCCTCACCCAGGCCATGGGTGCAGTGGTGACTCCTGGGCCTGAYGCCACCTCTGAGTCACCCAGCACCACTGCTCCACACCTGATCCTTCATTTATTTTTGGAGGTTTCCAGCCCGAGTACAAATAAACAAACCCRGCCCAGGCCACAGGCTGAGGTGGGGCAGCTGCAGGGCTCTGAGAGATAATGCAGGGAAGGGGCAGGGAAATGAAAACACCAGGCAGATATTTCAGATTAATTCAGTCCATATTATTTTTGATGAGTTAATTAAGGGTGTTTGACACTCAGAATAGCTTGGTTTTGCTGGCTAGGGATGGAAAGAATGCATTTTTTGCCTGACAGTTTGACTGCAGTGCTCATCCAACCTGCTGGAATTGAGATGATCAGAGCAGGAATCTGGGCACCGTCAGGAATGCAGCTCCTGAATATTGTCAGAACATCCACAAACCATCAGCTTGACCACTGTTTGATCCCTAAAATCCAACCAAATATCCACATCTCYAGAAGGAATTGCCCAGGATTTTTTAAATAACCCAGTTGAGTGTCAGGGTGGAAGGGGTGGCTCTTCTCCTCAGGGTTGTGTTGCCAAATCCCCCAAATTCCACACTGCTGCTGCCACAGAACTGAGAATTCCCAGCTCTTMTTTTACTCCTTTCAGAGATTTAACCTTCTCTACATAGATCCTATGCCCATCAAGTTAAAAATATTTTCTACTTTTGGGTGATCCTGTGCTCATCAAGTTAAAAAAGTTTTCTACTTTAGGGTAAGCTCTGGAAGACCCATGAAGCAGAATCTCTCCAGTGGATGGGACCCAAGCAAATACTGGAATGTGGAGAGTCACCCTCATAAATCCTAATTTATTTGGATTCTGCCATCACAGTTTTATTCAGGGTCTGCTGAAATTCACTGTATTGTGTAAAGATTTCCGAGTCTTTGAGCAGAGGGAGGCACTCAGGGCTGCCATGTCCTGATTAAACTTTATTTTAGATTCATCCACTGCAGAGATTTTTCAAACCTCTCATTCCACACCAGCAAAGTCACCTGTTTTCCAAGGGACACTCACTGGAAAATGTGGGCAGTYGGATTTCTCTGCGGTTCAGCCACTCCTATATTTGAAACACTGCTCTGAGAAAAAAAAACCTCGAGGCTCCTTAGACCTGGAAAGTTCAATTCGTCATCATCTCACCCCTTTCTGAAGAGTTCTCATTTCCTCAGAGTCTCTTATTTTATATAAAATCAGTTTTTTCCCATTTTTATCRCAGGATGATTTCGCTCTTCTGCCAGTCCTTGATTAAAAAATTGCCTGAGCTGATTCATACACTGAGTTAAAACTCAGCCTAGGATGGGGCAAAGCATCTGGTTGATATTTCAGCAATGTCTTGTGGTTAATAAGTTCTGCTTGAGCCACAGAATTCCTGCCCTGCCAGCTTTCAGGACTTCTCATGTGGAAATCTCCTCATTTCTTTGCAAAGTCGGTGCCTGTGGGGTTTTTATTCAGGTACAAAGTTTAGGGTTTGAGGACTCCACGGGACAAGTGTTGAAAAAAATAAAATTAAATAGAATCAAATTAAATTAGATTAAGTTAAATTGAATTAATGATCKTGTAGATTCTCCTCTGTAAAATTAGCTGCCACTATGACCCACCAAACACGGCCCTTGGTTAACACCTCTTCTTATATCATGAAAAATAAATATCTGAAGCTAAATTTGTCTGTTCAAGACATGATTTCAGACGGTTTTCTGCTTGTGACCATGTCACTAAATGATGAATACAATGCACTCCATGGTCATGGGCTGGAAAACTATTTCAGCTCATTAAAAAAAATAATAAAGAAWAAAAGAAAAAAATGTAGTATGAAAAAAAAAAAAGGATTCCTGGAATGCCAAGAGGCAGCAGAAATCCAAGGAAAAACCCCAACCTACGTCAGGCCCAATATTTATCAAGAACCTGACACCAATGTGGTCGTTTCTGTGCTTGTTTACTGTTGAAATGAAGTTTATTCCAATTTGTAATCTCCAAATTTTCCTTTGGGCTCCTGGGCTGGAAAGGGCACCTGGGGTTTGGATGGGGTGGGATGGAGGAGGAGGAGGAGGAGATGAAAGGAAASGGAGGAGGTGAGGAATCAAACCTGCCTTGCCAAAAATGTTCACACAGAAACCAAATTCCTGGGCTGGTCGTGTCTCCATTTCCCAGAGGTGTGAAAACCCAGGGCTTAAAATGAGAACCAAATGAAACTGGGGAGATTTTGGGGCTTCTTTGCCCCTCAGGAAAACTTTTCAGGGAATCAGGGATTACAAAATCATGTAGAAAGAGGAAATAATGGGAGTTATCCAGGGGGTTGGAAATGATTCCTGAACTTTCTGAAAAGCGGCTGATGGGCAGAGCTCAGCTCAAACCAGCATAAAATACAGAGAAAATCACTGCAAATTCACATTTACATTTACATATTTAAATTTAATTTTGTATTTACATTCAAGATCTGCCATGACCTTTAAAGAGATCTTTACAAAAGASCTTTGAGGGATCATTCAGAGATGCCCTTGGTGAGGAACACAGAACATTTATGGCTAAAATTAACACTTTATTTTTAGCAAAACCCTTTCATAGTTTGTCCTATTTGTCTGCAAGATGTCTTAAAGCAGCTGCAGGAACAGAGAACATTATTACAAGAGGAAAAGGAGAGGGTTTTTGCAATTTATAAATCCATTATTTAATATATATATTATAGATATATATTACATTTATTATATATTACATATTATAATTATTATTATATCTTTTTAGATTTATAATTATCATAAATAAACAATGGGGAATCATTCTTATTTCTTAAAAAAATCACACAGCCTGGGCTTCCATCGGTAAAAAAAGTTATTTCTGCTGAAATAAGTGGAATATAAAGTACAGTCTCTGTTTGCCTGAGATACCCATGAAATGTGGAGAGGGACAGTAAAAGGATACATAAAAATGAAGTTTTTTTGCTGGAGCTGCCCTTGGAAAATGATTATCTGCTCCCTCACATCAAATAATTTCAAAATAATTCCATTTTACCTGTGTGCTGAGGCAACTCCCTGAAGGAGCTACAGAGAAAGGATGATACAGAAATTACTGAACATGCCCCAACCCCTCTAATGAGACTTAATTCTGTCTGTTTGAAGCTTTGATTAATTGTATTTTTGCTTCTAATGGCTCCCAGCTTGAATGAGTGTCCAAAGCAAGGCTGAAATGATGAATTGTTTGCAGTCTACCACCACCAGGGCAAATTTATGGCTGCCCACATTACTTGGCAGAGGGAGAGGATTTCAGAAGGATTAAAAAAGTTGGGAGGAGGCCGTGGCTGGAGGAAAGGCTCCGCTGGGAACAAGGAGTTGAGACATCAAGGTCCTCATTGTCCCAAACTCAGACAGAAACCCTCCAAGCTCTGCTCTTATCTCATTTTCACGAGCACAGAGTTCTTCCTTTTCATCTCTCGTGTTGTTTTTTTTTCCCTGAATAAATTTGCTTTCCTATCTCTCTAAAAGAGATTGGATCCCGAATACAAAACATCGCCGCGTGAGCAAAGAAAAACCAGATTTTTTGGGGGCTTAAATGGGAGACAAATGGCTTCTGTCCAAGCTGCAAATCTCTCAGCACGAGGTGCAGCTCTCCTGACAGCCAGCCTGCAGTGCAACTCCCATCTCCCTCGGGATTTATGGCACAATTTGGTGCTTTAGGTTGAGAGAATGGGAAAATAAAGCTCTGTAGCAAGTGAAGTGTGGGCTCCTCATCCCAAAAGTGGAGGAGGAAATGTCAGGGAGGAGGCAGAAGTGTGGGACACGTGGAAATAAACCCCATTTTTCACTGCTCTCCACTAAACCAGGAGCACTGATAGCCACTCTATCACCTTAACGAGGGATATTCAATTTATTAATCACTCTGCCTTGTCCAGGAACCTGAAATGGAGATAATGAGGAAAAGCCTGCAATTAACAGAAAAAGACTATAATCAAGCCTTTGTGGCCATTTATTTGGGCAGGAACGAGGACTCCACTCCATCATTACTCCCCACACCTTGTTCACTTTTTGGGAACATTGGCATGAGTGAGAGGAACATGTTGTGAAACTAAGCAAATACTTACCCAGGAATATTCCCTGCCCGTGTGTATTTACAGAAATATCCATTTGAGAAGGGTTTAATGGCTGCTTTGACAGGCTGTGTGCTGAAACGAGCTGCAATAATACCCTGCAACTTGGGAACTGCCTGCCCGGGGTAAATTTGGATCTCATTTATTTGCTTCAAGTGAAGCTGGGAGAGCCAYGCCACCTCTGGGGGTGAAGGTGCAGGGGATTGGTGCTTCCAGGGAAATTTGTGCTGCCAGAATCTCTCYATGCTCAGGCTGGTTACCCATCCCGTGTGCCCCCAGTGCATGCAGTGCACACACGCAGCACGCAGGGTGAATGTGTGTGAAATGTTTCAATTACCTCTAAAATAATGTTTAACATGTTCCAGACATACTGCATTAAGCAAATACCCCAGCAGTATTTGAAGCGTATTCTGTTTTTCATTTTAATAGATTGTAAATGTATTAAACACATGTTAAGAATATATTTCATATACTGCATTTGTAAAATATTATCAAATTTATATAGGCGGAAACCACAGAGCCACCACAGGATCGGCTCCAGAGCGGGCCCATTTGGGAAGTTAACCTTTTAGCACCACTGCATCAGCACAAAACGGAGGATTTTATCTGATTTCACTCAATTTTTGTTCCATTTTAAGCCCTTAACCCCTTTAGCTCTAAACTTGGGGTTCTGTGGAACATTTATACCCCAACCATCTCCTTGGAGCTCCCTGTTTTAGTGCTGAGAGAGGAGCTCAGCATCAGAGCTGCAAAACTGCCCCGTAGCCATAGGATTAAATATCTGCTCCTCATTCAATGCCCCCTCAAATCATTGGATGGGGGTATTAGCACCACTGCATCAGCACAGAATAGAGGATTTCATATTATTTCACTCAGTTTTTGTTCCATTTTAAGTCCTTAACCYCTTTAGCTCTAAACTTGGGGCTCTGTGGAACATTTATACCCCAACCATCTCCTTGGAGCTCCCTGTTTTAGTGCTGAGAGAGGAGCTCAGCATCAGAGCTGCAAAACTGCCCCGTAGCCATAGGATTAAATATCTGCTCCTCATTCAATGCCCCCTCAAATCATTGGATGGGGGTATTAGCACCACTGCATCAGCACAGAATAGAGGATTTCATATTATTTCACTCAGTTTTTGTTCCATTTTAAGTCCTTAACCYCTTTAGCTCTAAACTTGGGGCTCTGTGGAACATTTATACCCCAACCATCTCCTTGGAGCTCCCTGTTTTAGTGCTGAGAGAGGAGCTCAATATCTGCAAAACTGCCCCGTAGCCATAGGATTAAATATCTGCTCCTCATTTAATGCCCCCTCAAATCACTGGAYGGCATTAAATATCCCTATTAAAAGGCAATGTCTGCAGATATTTCACAGTTGGAAACTGAGATTCCACTCAGTTCCTTCCCCTCTGTCCTGCAAACGGAGCAAGCTGCAGTTGGGTTTTGGGTTTAGGCCAAGCCAGGGAGGATGGTTTGGGTTTGAAGATGTTTTCTGAGCCCAGACACCCTCAGGTTTCTTTGAAAGCAGAACCCAGAGCTTGGTCTGTTCCTTTGGAAATGAATCCCCTCTCCTGGCGGAGCTCAGCCAAAATCCTGGAAATCAGAGCTTAACACAAAGCAGAGGATGGGCTCTGGGAGAGCTCGGCCTAAACGTGCAGGATTTAATCCCAGGTACCCACAACGGTCCTTGAAGGGTGTAGGAATCCAACACATTTCCATTTTTACACATGAATAACTTCAGTTCCTTTTCATTCTCCTCCTTTAACATGGACTGGAACAGCAAAGCCAGCCAAGACCCAGAGTGAGAACTGAGATTTCCAAGTTGGATTGGACAAAAATCCCAAATTTTGGGTGTCTGGGGCCCAGAGCAGAGCTGGTCACTRCAATCTCTGGTTCTGCCTCTCTGCTGCTCAGTTTGGGAGCACAAACAGCACCTGGGGACAGAAAATTACCACTTCCCAAAGTGCACGAGGTTGGTTTTAGCTTAGACAAACTCTGMTGGGTGATAAAGAGGAGAGGGATTCCTCAAAGAGGAATTTATCATCAGTGCTCAGATAAACCAGCCCAGGAGCTCCAGCTTTCCAAACATCCCAAAATATTGGCCTTATAATGACATTTATATTTGATGTGTGGAACCTTTTACTCAACTTTTTTTAGAGCCTCCATTAGTTTACAATAAAATTTAATCATCCAAATTTCTTTTCAGCTAGAAAGAAATTCTTAGTGCTAAATGCTTTTCTTAATGAAGTATTAAAACCCAAACAAAACAGATGAATCAGGGAGAATTTTAATTTTTGGTTTTTTTTTTTGCCTCAGTGTCCACCCCATCCCAGGAAAGCAACCACTGGCTCCACAGGATATTCTGTGATTCTCCTCATGAAGAAGTTTTCAGAGATTTTAGAAGGGCTGGTGAAGGAACTTTCCCCAGCATATGGGGGCCAGAATATCCCAGCCAGGCCCTGGAAAATGAGTTGCAGAGGGGGTGCACAGGTGGAAATGAAGATTCCTCAGGCCAGGACGAGGCCTTGGATTCTTGCAGGCTGCCACTGTAACCACAGCCTGTATTGACACTGCAGAGCTTATTGCCAGTGACCTGGGGGGATTGGGTTTCCTGAAGCTCAGGAGATCCATTTCAGCTCCGAGGGGGAAAGATCAGACACATTCTGAAGCTCCCCAGAAGAGTTATGACAGATGTGTCACAGTAACTTAACTGCACCCTGAAAAAATATTAACTCTGAAGTGTGTTGGTTTTTACAGGCTTATTTCACACCATTATCCACTTAACTCCCCAATAATGTCCCAGTCCTGGCCAACGAGCACCAGGAGATATTTGCTGTGCTTTGACTTCCCAATTATTTTGTGTGGATGAGCGAGATGAAATAACAGCCAGACATCCTGAAAAAAAAAAACCTCACTCAAATATTCACCAGCGCTGCAAAAGAATTCCCTTCCCCTCACTTTTAATAATGCAGGATTTACCTTATCACATGGGATGGATTTCTGCTGCAGGAGTTCTCAGATGGGGGAAATAAAGCTGGCAAGGAGTAAATTCCCCACTTTGTCAGGTAAAATGTGGGATTGGGTTGTTGTAAAACATTGGCAGGAGGAAAATCTCAGCGGGCAACGGAGCCAAATGTCAGCCTGGAGCTGCCACCCTGCATTGCCCTGATTTGGGTTGGTCCTTCCCAGCAGCTACTGTGTGACCTGGTGCAGAAACAGCTTCTGGAAGTGATTTTTCCCATCTGAGAGCACTTTCCTCGTTCCTTTTCCAGTAAATGTGCAGAACAGCTCGGAGAAAGAGAGATCCCAGGCTGCCTSCTCAACACGAGAAGCAGCTGCTGCTGCGGCTTCCATGAAACCCTGGAGTTCACAGGAGTCCCAGGACAAGGGAAAAGATGAGAATCCTGACTCCATGTTTCAGAAGGCTGATTTATTATTTTATGATATACATTATATGAAAAGAAAATGATATATTAGAACTATACCAAAAGAATAGAAGAAAGGATTTCATCAGCAAAGGAATGGAATGATAATAAAATCTTGTGGCTGCTCACAGCCTTGACACAGGTGGCTGTCATTGGTCATAGAGTAAAAATAATTTCACATGCTGGGTAAACAATTCTCCAAATCACATTCAAAGCAGCAGAACATGGGGAAGCTGAAGCTTCCCAGCTTCTCAGGAGAAAAGATTCTAATGAAAGGATTTTTCATAAAATATGTCTGTGACAAAACCCCACCAGCACCTCAGGAGGACTGAGAGGTTTTAAAGTCCTGCCTTGTTGTCCTTGCTTGAAAACACTAAATATGTCAATTAAATATGTACATTGAATATGGATTTTGGAGACACAGGTATGAAGGACTGAAATCCTAAGGAGAGGAGGACAGGCACTTGACTCGAGCCAGATAAGCCACAACAGAACACAATATTTATTTACCTGATCACACACAACCTTATTTTTGAAAGAAAAACACATTAAAGTTCATCTTGCAGGGTTTTTTCCATTGGATTTTTTTCATTTCATTTTTTCATAGATGATCCCATAGGTGATTCTCAAAAATGCTATTTTTAATCTGACTTTTAATGACTAAAAGCAAAAGCTGAGAGGATTTTTTTCTCTACTCTTAATGGAAACAGATTTGATGGCAAAAAGAACATTGTCAGAGGGTTTTTTCCCCCTTTTTTAGATAACTGCCATTGCCATGAGGTTCATAGTAACACATAATTTTAGGAGACCTTCGCACATGGTTTTGATGGAGTTACACCAAAAATTAGTTTACCTGAGAGTCTTTCTGTCCAGCTGTGGAAGAGCTGATAAAAAAACAAGGCTTGAGCACCAAACATGGCAAGGTGGGGCTGAATTTGAGTTTCCCATCTCTGGTAGGARACACCACATGGGTCCTGCTGAGGGAAATTTGCTGAGGCACCACTTTGTCCGTTTTGACGTGATGAGATAAACCCAAATTGGGAATTCATCCCCAGAATTGGGAATTCATCCACATCTGCCTCCTGCAAATCCTGCACAGCCCCGTGAATCCAGAGCCAATTCCAGGCAAGAGGCCGCTGGGAAGGTGTCCAGTTCTCTGTACCCCATGCCCAGCCCTGGCTGCAGAATAATTTATTTCCTGCAGTCCCTCTGGCCAAGGAAAACATCTCGGCTCCCTGTGGCAGGGGAGCTCTGCAGTGAGGAGCCTCTGTTGCAAATTGTGCGCCCCAGGGGCTGACCCACGTCGTGGGACCTGCAGGAAGCTCCACACCAGGGCACTGTGGCAAAGGACTGGGATTTACTGGTCCTTGTGCCTCCAGAAATCCATTTATGACCAGTGGGGTGAGTTCCCTTCCTCCCCACTCTGTAAAAACCTGTGGGTAATTGATTTTTTGTCTTTTTTTTAATTAATTTAAAACTCTAAGCAAGGTAAAATTTGTCTCAAAAAAGCTGAAGAAAGGAGCCTTCAAAACAAAATCTTAAGGTCTTGGTTTGTGTCTCAGAATGAATCTGGCTGGGGGGAGAGTGAAATAGGGAACTTAATTTCCTTGTGTTTTWCTGAACATATTTTAAAGGGATATTGGAATAATTTTCCATTGAAAACACCCSTCGAAAAAAACTCCATTTCTCACTCCTAGACCCCCAGAAATCTTTTACCTGCAAGGAGTTGAATGCAATGTTTTAATTTTGTTCATGGAATCAGAGAATTGGGAAATATCCTGAGCTGGGAGGGACCCACAAGGATCATCCAGGACCCACAAGGATCATCCAGGATCCACAAGGATCAACCCCTGTTCCTGCTCAGACACCCCAAAATCCCACCCTGAGCATCCCTGGGAGAGGTGTCCAAACTCTCCTGGAGCTCTGGCAGCCTTGGGAGTGTCACCATTCCCTGGGGGCCTGGGCAGTGCCCAGCAGCCTCTGGATGAGGAACCTTTCCCTGATATCCAACAGAGTGGAAAAGGGGTAGAAAAAAAAATGAGGTTCCCCAGAACATCATTTGGGACAAAGCCAGAACAA
>JACDOX010000489.1:273418-289784 GCA_014549065.1 Cardinalis cardinalis
TTCCCTTCCCTTCCCTTCCCTTCCC
Organism: Cardinalis cardinalis; assembly: GCA_014549065.1. Taxonomy (NCBI): domain Eukaryota; kingdom Metazoa; phylum Chordata; class Aves; order Passeriformes; family Cardinalidae; genus Cardinalis; species Cardinalis cardinalis. The sequence goes on from JACDOX010000489.1 coordinate 273,444, forward strand.
TTCCCTTCCCTTCCCTTCCCTCCTGCATTCCCAGTGATCTGGAGCTAAGAGCTGGCTTTGATTTTCCTGGGATATCATTGGGGATGGCTGTGTGTCCTGCAGAGTGGCTGTGAAGGATTTGGGCTCTGCTCAAGCCATGCCTGTGACRGGAATTTGGGACCATTTTGGTTCATCTTGGGTGCAGCCCTGGCTGGGCTCTTGTGCTGCCCAAGGTGGATCCATGGAGGAGACAATAAATYGTCTTTATTTGCTGGTTCACAGGGAGCACTGGGGGGTGGGAGCCAAACACGAGAGATTTCTTCCTGAATTGTCACTTCCTTCCCATYTTCCACGTGATTTTAAAGCCAAATAATTCAGAGGAGCCAAAAGTTCCATCGCTCACCTGCCCCTGAGAGTGTCACACAAAGCCAGGCTGATTTTTACATCTTTCACAAGCCCTACCACCCTGAAGTTTCCAGATTTTCTTTACAGAATCCACCAGAAACCTATTRCAAGGTCTCCCAGCTCTTATTTTTATCCTCCCAGGGTGCTGTTATCAGCAGGGCCTGATCCAGCAGATATTTTTCTGTCTGAGCACAGTAAACCAGAGCTCCAGCTGCTGCCAGTCAGGACGGATTGGGCTCAAATCCCAACATCTGGCACATTCCCTCTCCTCACATGAATGTCCAGCACAGGAGCTGCTCCCATGAAGAAAGTTCCTCATGGCTGGGTGTGCAGGACCTCATTCCTAATGATCTAAGACACCATATTATTAAAAAATTGTGCAAATTATGCTTTCACTTACATGGCTGCCAATGTGATATAACTCCTTTGACAAGCCTTTGTGTTTATTTTGGCTTCCTCCGAGCCCAAGCCCAGTGGAATAACTGGAGTTTTGTAGATTTACAGTGGCATAACAGAAACTGGGGCTCTGGGTGTGGAGAACCCCTGGTTGTCTGAAGCCATAATAATTCCCCAAAAACTGCTGTTCTCCCCCTGTGGGGGCTGCTGGAGGAAAGTTYTATACAGAGGGTTTGAGGGTGGATGTTCTGATTGGGAATGAAAACGTTGTAGAGCAATGAAACAGTCTGGTGCAGACATTACAGTTATGAGATCTTTCAGCCTTTGGCTGCATTCCAGGTGTTAAATTCCTCTGTCCCTGTGGAAGGAGAAGCCAGAGGGTCTTTCTTGATACAGTGAATTTGATTTCAGCTTTTTGCTGTGCCTGGAGAGGACTCGAGCTCTGCTGTCCTCCAGCAGCTTGGAGTCACCTTCTCTTTGTCACTCCTCTGATCCATCCTGCTCCTTTTTTTTTCCAAGCTTGGAGGCAGGAGGGTGTCCCAGCAGGAATGCTGAAGCTCTGTGGGCTGCAGGTCATGCCACAGGGTGGGGGTATGGATCTGTCCAGCAGGGAAACCCCTCCCTGAGAGGCTCCATGCCCGTGTCCTGTGGGGAACCAGCGTGTCCAGCCCAGGAGCCTCAGAAACCGCAGCCCAGGGAGCCACCAAAGAGCTCTTTTAGGAAAAGCTGGGAGGGACTGGCCTTTGAAATGCTGCTCAGCAGTTTCCTACCTGAGGGAATGTGTGCAAGACTTGGCTCAGCTCCCACAAGGACTCGGCCCTGTTATCAGGGTTTGGTTTCAGTCGACTTGCAAGCAAACAACGTTTAAATGCTGTGCTCTTTTCAGGGGGTTCTGCTCAGCTCCAGCCCCAAGCTGCTCCCCAGTGTGGCATTCACATTCTCTGAAAAATCCCTTCACCCAGGAATTTTCTCCTGGGAAGCTGAGAAGCTTCAGAGAAAAAGGAAAACAATTCTTATCTCATTTGCTTCTCCTGTGTTGTGCTCACATGTGGAATGTGTTTGGAGATTGTTTACCCACAGGTGATTGTTCCATTGGATTCTGCTGTGAGTTGTTTTCACTCTTTGRCCARTCAGGGCCAAGCTGTGTYRGGACTCTGGAGAGAGTCAGGAGTTTTCATTATTATCTTCTTAGCATTCTCTAAATATCCCTTCTGTATTCCTTAGTATAGTTTAGTAGATATATTATATTATATTATATTATATTATATTATATTATATTATATTATATTATATTATATTATATTATATTATATTATATTATATTATATTGGTAGGATATTTATATATTATGACACTGTATTATATTAAAGAATATAATATAGTATCATAAAATAATAAATTAGCCATCTGAACATGGAGTCAGATTCATCATTCCTTCCTGCCACAGGGATCAATGCAAATACAAAACCCCAGAAAGGTTGAGGAGGAAAGATTTGTGCGTTTTCCTCCTCAATTCCTCTTCTCAGCAACATCTGGGGGTGTCTCCGACTCAACCTTCCAGAATCCCATCTGCTTGTGGCAGGATAAGTACAAGGGACACAAACCTGGGATTGCAACTCCCAAGCAGAATTTGGGAGTGAAATCCCTGCTTCACCCCAAACTGGACCTTTGGGGTTGAAATCTCCCAGAATTAGAGTGGAAAGAGAGATTCCTCCTGCTCCAACAGTGCTTTGTCTGGTATTTCCTTGATGCTCAGGGAAAGAAATTGGCTGGATTCGGGGTTGGGAAGAAAGGCAGGGTTTGTGTGGAGGTGTGGGGAGGTGGAAGGAGGTAGAAAGGGGAGCCTACCTACATTTTTAACAGCTTCTTTACGAGTGTGATACAGGTATTTTCCTATAATAAACCAGTAATGTTCCCAAGCAGCAAGTGCTGTTCTTGGCATCTCCTTTGATTCCAATTTGCTTTTCTTACAACTGTGGGCAAGAGTCGTGAAAAGGGCCCTGCCTTACAGGTAGGGAAGGGAAGGCACTATTTTTTACACAAATAAATGTCACTCCTAAATTATCTGCTCCTGGAGCCCACCACCTGGTTTTTGGCCCATCTCTCCCACCTCCGAATTGGCAGCTGCCATGAAATACAGCAAGGGGATGAAATGGGGATTTGTTCCACTGAATCTGCACTCACCTACTGCCAAGGTGGGAGACAAATGAGTGCTGGGAAAAATCAAATGATTGAGAAGTTTCCTTCAAAAGGAAGAAATGGAAAAGAAGAGCCTTCATTTTAAAGAAATTAGCATTGATTTCTTAGTAAGTGGTCAAAGATTTCTCATCTTTTTCATGGCACAGGCTCTCAACTTATTTCAAAAATTGTCTTAGAGTGAATGGATCATAATCCATGGAATAAGGAGATAAAAGTCAGGGAATAAAAATCTGGTTTTTGCCTCCAGCAGACCTCAGGAATCTCATGTTCTGTTGCTGTGCCTGTGGATTTCTGTGAAAACCAGGATCCTCCTGATCCCTTCCAAAAAACCCTGCAGGAAAACATCTGTAAAGGAAATCCAGCTGTGTCTGTACAGAGCACCACAGCCTGGAGAGATTCCTGGGTGAGCTCTGCGCTCATTCTGTGCATCTTCAGTTCTGTTACTTGAATATTTTATGTTCATTATTTTTATTATTCCTTTATTCCCTCTTGTCAGCCTGACCATTCCTGATGAGGTTTTTAATATTCCTACTGAGTCCAGGATGTGGAGTTCTATTACCAGTTATGATTTGCAAACTCATTCTTGATTAGAGATTAATTCTGAATTGCTTCTTTCTGTTCAAAATTGAGTTAGGCCAGGTTTTATTCAATTTCTAAATGGATGGTAATGCTTAGAACTGAGTGCAGTGCAAGACAGCCCCTATCAAAATGATGTGGATGTTTTCATACCATAAAAATGACAGTGATGAACAAAACTACTCAGACAAGGAACAGAAATTACTCAAAAGTCACTCTCAGACTCAGCTCAAGAAGCAAAGGAGGCAGTGTCCTTTCATTAAGAGAGTTTCAGGGGGGAAAAATGATTATTCAGTGAAACTTGAGCTTTGAGGATGTTCAGGTAACTGCTGAGGAACAAACTTTTGCAGGTCTCAATAATTTAGGGGAATTATATTACCTGGGCAAAAATATTCCTCTTTACCTGTGTGCAAGCCCCTCATTGGAACAAAATCACTGCTCTGCTCTGCTCTACCTTTGGACAAACCATGGAAGGGCTGCTCCTGCCTCAGGAAAACTGTATCAGAGCTGGACAATGCTCCGCAATTCAGCTTTCTACCACAGGCTCGACACCACTGCAGAAACTGATGTGAAAACAGAGCTCAAATCTCACACTTCAGAGCACAAGCAAAGGCTGCAAGTCCAAGGCTGAGGGACACCCCAGCTCCTTCTCCTCAGGAGGAGTTGTGGCCCTCCAGGGACACTTTCTCAGCTGTGCCCTTTTTCTGTAGGAAATATGTTGGAAAATTCTGTAGGAAATCTACACTGGAACCCCTGATCTGCACATGTCCCTGGTAATCCTGGAGATAACTCTGCCCACCCCTGGTTCCTTCAGACCCAYCACCCAGTGATGCCTTGAGAAGGCTGAGCTAGAACAGAGACTAGACTGAGCTAAAGTAGGGATTTATTCAAAGCATCTCCTCCATGGATCCACCTTGGGCAGCACAAGAGCCCAGCCAGGGCTGCACCCAAGATGAACCAAAATGGTCCCAAAATGCACRAVCDGKCACRRGGTCTSTCMCTKKKRTMASTTCTGCTCCATTTGCATCTTGCAGTTCATTGTCCCATTCCAGCTTTAGCCCATCCAGTCCCACCCTGCTTGTTTTTCTCTCTCCAGCCCATGGTGTTTGTGCTCCTGGGCCTGAGATTTGGATCATTTGTCCTTGGTGCCCAGCTGGAGCAGGAATTGTTTTGTCTCCCTGCTCTGTGCACAGAGCTCAGCATCCCCTCATATGAAACCCAGATCCACACATTAAACCAGCACAGAATCTGAAAAATAGAAAAGCTAAAACCTGAGGCATCACCAAAGGTGAGGTTTTCTCTAGGAAATGTCTCTGTTTGCTGAACCCAACACAAATTTTTCCCAATATTCCTGCAGGCCCTCCTTAGACTGATGGTAACAGTAAACTTCCCACCTTGCAATTCCAGGAATAGAGCTGCTGAGGTTTTCCTGTACCAGCTCCAGAGGGCCAAGACAAACCCCACTGTTGGTGGCTCCTCCAAAATATCTCAGGAAGAATGGGATGTTTCCATCTACCTCTGAATATTGACTCTTGCCGTGCTGCTGACCTTCAATCATTTGATGACATCACGTTGTCCCTTTGAATCCATGTACAAATAAGCTGAATTTCCATTAGGGAACATAAAGTGCTCCATTTCGCCTCACTCTGCAAACTGTTTATGGGTTCCTCGCCGCTTTCAGGATTTTTACAAGAGAACATCCACTGTTCATTTCCTGGCTCAGCTCCAACTGGACATGTTAACTTTGCCTAATTTCCAAGACATTTCATGGGGAAGGCTCCATAATACAAGGCATGTTTTTCCACCAGGGAACTCACAGTGCTTTTTCTTTTTTTTTTTTTTTTAATTTTATTTTAAAGTCTATTTTTCCCAGACAAATTAAACCTCCTTTTTATGAGCTTCTTCTAAAGGGGTAGAACAGTAGCTGGCCTTGTTAGATATTAGTGCTGCTGTTGGGAAGGGCGATCGTGTAACTGCAGGGCCTCAGGATTTTACACTTTCTGGAGTTCATTAACCAAAAGCTTCTGTATTTGAACCTGCGAGGTTTGAGCTGGACGGGGCCCAGGCAGCGAAATCAATCCAGTCCCGCAGCACAGAACTAATTGTCATCATATCCAAATGTGCAAATATACAAGAAGTCTACAGCAGCAGAGGCAGGGGAAAATTGAGGGCTTTCAGCTTTTTTTTTTTTTTTTTTTGGGGTATTATGTTGCTGAAAAGTTTTTTACGCACTTCCTCGCCGCCATAAAATCCAACATTGAAAATATGTTTCCTATATGAAAAGATCTGTCCCCAATTGAAGGGTTTTATATCCCCTACATCCATCTAATCAAATGCTTTCCGCTGAAGTCATATATTTGACCACATATTGGTCTGGGGAGGAGTTGGAGGAGATTTCTCTTCTTGTCAAAGCTTGTAATGTCACCAGATAATTCAGCAGGAAAGGGACTTTTTTTTCCAGCACCTTTTTCCAGCTGCAGCACGTGAGGAGGAGGAGGAGGAGGCGCCGTGAGGCAGCTTCTCCTCCCTGCCCTGCAGAAATGAGAACTCTGCATTTTAATAAAAAACCATTTCTGGTTAATTTGCTAAAGAACATGGTTGTGTCCAGCTGCATTCTTGGGCTCCACCTCCCTGGCCCTGTGTCCCAAATGGGTTTTTTGGAAGGATTTTTGTGCCCCAGAGCTCTGTGAGCCCTCCTGTCCCCAGCTGTCCTCAGAGCCAGGTCAGTGCAGCCCTGCAGAGCTCCAATTTATCTCTGACAGGAGTTTTGAACTTTACCTGCCATCTTCTGCAGCCTTGGCAGTGCCAGTGACGAGTGGAATCTGCTCCCAGTGCCAACATTATCACAATTATCAGAGGAAACCCCTCATCCTCCAGTTGATGCCCTAATTTAAATGTCTGCAGAAAAGCTGAGTTTAGCCAAAATGAACCCAAAATTCAGCTTGAGTTTATTAACAGAAATGCAGCCATGATGTTCTCTCCCATTGTGGCTTTATTGGCAATTTAATTCTTGGAGCAGGAATGAGGGGTCCGGCTCTAATCCGAGCAGATTCTTTCTAAATAAACAGGACTATATTTAATTCGCATACATTTTGAAAACTCCAAGGATGCTTCCAGAGAAGGGCTGCTTTTTTTCCTCCAAGGTGTTGCCATATGGTTTTAATTTCTCAGAAATCTATAGACCAGCTTGTTCCCTGAGAAAACTGTGCCAAGTACTGCTTGTCAAGATAGCTGAAAATGTAATTTAACATCCACTCTTTTCCTAGAGTGACTCCTGACTTGTACAGCAGCAATGTTTCTAACTGGAAAAGTCAAATGACCAGCTAAAGGATGAAATCTAAAATATTTATTATTTACTGGACATGGAAAAGAAAATATTTTTTATTCCTTACGTTTTAGGCACTCGTGTGATATCTACAAATTTTGACAACCTTTTTCAAAAGGGTAAATAGCATGTGCTGCTGCAGTTAGAAATGGAGCAGAGTTACACAAATAAACCAAGGGCATGAAATCTTCTCTGGGCAGATAAAAGCCCAAATCCCCAGCTGCCCACACTGGCACAGCAGAGCCGTGGCTGAGCTGCCTGGGTTAAATTAAGCAAATACATCATTTCGGGTTTCCACTCCATGATTTCATGCCCACTGCCTTTCGTATCCTTCTCCCTATCTCTGTTTATTTTTTTTGACTCAGATATGAGTGTAGTGGGTAATTAAAAGTGAATCTTACATGAGGGACCCACTGTTGGAGCCAAACATTTGCTGGGTAACTATAAACTCCAGAGTCCATCCCTGCCTTTGCCGTCACTGCGGTTGGTCCATTTTCACACTATTATTATTTTGTCTCAGAATTCCTGTGTTTATAAAATAGGACCAGGAACACAAACTAAATATAAATCCCATCGGCTTTGTAGCAGAACAGCTAAAAAAAAAAAAAAAAAAAAGAAGCTTGAATATTCAGAATATTCCCAAATCTCCTGTAAGGCGCCCAAGGGTTGCTCAGGTAGAAACTTTAAATCATTTCTGGAGGAGAATAAAAAATGTTCTAAGGGTGATAAAATGATTTATGGATTTTTCCAGTTATTTATCCCTGTGGGATTCTTCAAAGTGGTGTCATCTTCAGGGCTGGATGGAGGGAATTCTCTCCAGCATGGACCAGTCCATCCAAAAGTGCCCTCCTTGCTCCTGATTTCTGCTCAACCTTATGGACTGGACCTGGATGTTTCCACCAATTTACTATGAAATAGCAGGGCCTGAGCCTGGTTTTATTTCTATATATCCCATAAAAAGAAATACAGCACAAGAAAACTCATCCAGAGATATCAACATCTTGGAATATCAAACCCAAAAATCCAGCAAAATTTGGTTCTCTCTGAAAGGAAATGAGGAAGAAGGAAAGTAAAAAGAGGATGATAACAATTACAGGCAAAAAACATTGGCAGCTTCATGATTTAAAGGTAATACTTTGTGGTATTTGAAAGAATGCAGCAAGGCAAATTTAACAGAAAATTTAGCAATTTCACATTGTAAATTGTCCCCCATGCAGAAGAAATAGAACCACCCCAGGATTTTTTGCCCCCTGATATGTTGGTGCAGATTGAGTTGTGTGGATTAAATTGATGCAAAGCCCAGCACCAGAACAGTCAGGGGAAAACTTTGCCAGATTTATTCATCTGAGGGTCTGGCAGCTCTGAGGTCTTGGATGGCTTTTCCCATAAAACTGATGTTTTGGGAAAAAAAAAATTAATAAACTTTCTAATAAACAGTCTGAGGGAAAAACGTGACACTGAAAAAACTGTTCTCAATGGTGAAAGAAATCCAGAATGTTCTTTGCTTTTAAATCTTTCATTAATAAATGGGTACATACAAAACAAAAATGAAAATACAGTTTCTGCTGTAATTCTCAAAAATCCACATCTTGAAATCTCTCTGAATAGCAGAGGATAATTTTTACTATCTGTTATAATGGTATTTGAAATTATTTTTTTTGCTTAAAGGTATTTTCCAAGAGGCAGTGCCCTGCTGGAATTCAGGGCTAAAAAGGAGAGGGGAAAGGAAAACGAAGGAGGGAAAAGGAAAAGGATGGATGGAAAAGGAAAAGGAAGGAGGAAAAGGAAGGAGGGAAAAGGAAAATGAGGGAGCAAAAAGGAAAAGGATGGAAGGAAAAGGAAAAGGAAGGAGGAAAAAGGAAAAGGAAGGGGGGAAAAGAAAAGGAAAAGGAGGGGGGAAAAAGAAAAAGGAAGGAGGAAAACTGCAAGGCTGCGGATGGGAGCACCCATCCAGGGATGGAGCCATTGCAGGGCTGTTTGGGATGGTTCCTTTCCCAGTTTTTCCCCTTGTCCCAATGATCCATGAGCAATCCTGCCTAGGATAAACCCTCCCAGATCCACAGAGCTGTCACATCCAAGCCTGAAAAACATGGGACATGCAAGATTGTCTTCCAATATTGATTCCCAAGGAGAGAGAACAGGGTTAAACCTGCCAGGCCAAGCTGCCATGTCCTGGCCACTCCCTCTCCCCCTTTTTTTTGGGTTTGTTTGTTGGGTTCTTGGGAAGAAAGGGCAAGCTGGGCTGAATGCAGATAAATAAATAAATCTGCAGAGATATTTTCACCAYGCTGCTGTTGACTTTGAGCCCTGCTGTCGAAAGCAGGACATCAACAGGCTGAGTGTCCTCCCTGCTCCTGCAAAACCACCCAGCTATTCCAGGCCTGTGGGCACCATTTGGGTACAATGGACTTCCCTTCAGGAACCTGGTTTCCTCCCAGCTTTATATATTTATGTATGGACAAGACTTTTTGTACTTTCAGTGCTGTCAGCTCAGCCCCCAGGARGTTGTTCCAGCTCAGGAGCCTGAGGCAAATTWAGGAGAGGATTTCTGTGGCCGGGATCAGGGCACGGCCTCAGGAGGTGGGTTTCWCAGCATCAGGGAATGGTTTRGGATGGGAGGAACCTTAAATTTCATCTCATTTCGCCCCCTGCCATGRGCAAGGACATCTTCTTCTATCCCAGGTGGCTCCAAGCCCCGTCCAACCTGGCCTGGGACACTYCCAGGGATGGAGCAGCCCCAGGTTCGCTTTGTCCCTGGCTGTGCTCCCTATCTCAGAATGTATCTGTGCCACAGGGAATAAAATCTGGCAAAGGATGGGAAAAACTTTCATGTAATTCTTGAGTCATGCCTTGGAGTCAACATGCCATTAATCAGCAGCGAGTATTAATCATCCCTGTGAATCTGCACAGTCCCATGGACATCGTCTGTGAGGTTCTGAGGGCAGGGAAAGGCAGCTGAAGGAAATCACCACTCATTGCTGCTGCCACTCCATCTGTGGCTTCCCTGGGAATGCCAGGATCAGAGCAAGGAGCTGTTTTTCTAAAAACTCTCTATTGGATTCAAATTAAAATTCAAAATCCCATCTGTGATCTCACGCTGGTAGCAGTGCCTACTCTGGGTGCTGAGGGGGTTTTGTACCCTGCCCTGCAGATTTTCTGCCTCTAACTGGGGTATTTCAGAGGGCAGGGTTAGATGGGATRTTGGGAAGGAATTSTCYGCTGTAAGGGTGGGCAGGCCCTGGCACAGGGTCCCCAGAGAAACTGGAGCTGCCCCTGGATCCCTGGAATGGCCAAGGCCAGGTTGGATGGAGCTTGGAGCACCCTGGGATAGCAGAAGGTGCTGGTGGGACTGGACGACCTTCAGGGTCCCTCCCAACCCAAACCATCCCGTGCCYGTGCTGAGGAATATCCTCCACCATTCCATCACAATCTGGAGGCCAGTGGGAGGAAATCAGGAATTTTGCAGTCCGTGGAACAATCCATAACTCGCACTCATCCTCAGCCCCTTTCTCCCGTTCTCTCTCCCCACTATGGCCAAACCCCCACCTCCCCTTCCCTTCCCAACCTCCTCAGAAAGCAAAACCAGGGGAGCAAAGTGAGACAACGCTGCTGGCTTCTGCCTGGAGCCTCCCATGGCGCTGCAACCGGAGCACRGCCACGGAACATTGGGAGCTTTCTGCAAAGCCCCGGCGGCGGAAATCGCCGCCGCTCTTAATTCGAACCAGAACGAGATGGGCCCGGGGCGTGCACAAAGGCGGCCTTTGCTCGTTCCCAGGGTGCTGACAGGATGGGCCAGAGTCCATCCTGTGCAGCTGATGGGAGCAGCAGCACATCCTTAAATCTCAACACCTGGGCGCTGCTCCGGAGACCTCGGCAGGAACTTGGAGGGGAGGTTGCTGCCAGTGCCACTGGGGAGGTCCCGGGGGGATGCTGCAGCTGGCTGGGTAAAGAGCTGCTAAAAAAGGGGGTTTGGAATGGATTTGGGGATCTCTAGAAAGCTCATTTATCAATGTAAACACAGTTTAGCTGGTTCATAAATCTGTTTTCTTTCCTCCTTTTCATCAGGTGTTGCTGTTGGGGCCGATGGGTTTCGTGGTGTGATTGGCTGCTGCTCGTGGGCATCGGTCAGATAAAGGTAAAGAAAGGGCATTTCTTTATTATTTCTATTAAATAGTTGGGTCTGTGTGTGCTTAGAATTCCTCTTTTTATTCCATCTCTTCTAGGGATGGGTGCACTGCTATGGAAAAAGCAGAACTGGCCAAACCAAACCTCAGCCCAAACACTGACATCAACCCAAACATTTTTGAAGGTCAGGGTGAGTTTGGATAAGTAACCCATGTACCCAGTGGTAAGTAGGGCTGGTTAGGAAATGGATTTTCCACCTTCTGAAAAATTTGGAGATTGGATCTGTGTTTTTGAGCAGCTGACATTTTGATGCTCTTTTCCCCAAACCAAGACAAATTCATTTAAGTGGCAATTTTAATAGCACCGGATCACCTCATTTGTTATTTGGTTTCTTTTTGGGAAATTGTATGACAGGGAAATAAAAATACCCACAAAATGCAGGCAAAGGAGAGGTTGATTTCGTAAATCCACCTCCTCCAACCTGGCTGATGTGCCTTTACATGAATTTTAAAGAATATAAACCGTATTTCTTGGTACTTTTACCACAGGTTGGGGTAGGGATGGACTTGCAGCCCCTCAAACCTGATATTTTACCTAGAATAAACTTGGTTGGGAGATCAGTTYCATTTCCATGATGTGTTTGTTGTGAAAACTAGAGGCATTTGGRCAAAATGTGATTCCACTGGGCAAAATTATGATTATTTTGGGTGTTTTTCTGGGTGTAGTGGTTGTCATCCTAAAGCACAAGGTGTGCTAAGGAAGGTTGGCTTGGGACAACAGGGAATTGCAGAAAATTTGGGAAGGAAAATATTGGGATTTTTAATATGATTGAAATTACACCATAAAATAATGTTGTTCAGCAGGTCTCTCTTCACACATAAGTTGAATATGGGACCAAAAAAATCTAATTCAGGCCCTTCTCKGTCTTTTTCCAAAGTGTTATTATTTTATTTTTCATGAGGACTTAATTAGAGACTAAAAAAAATAAATAAAAAAGGCAAACAACTCAATCCTGAGCAACTCAATACTGAGCTTTGTGTCTAAAGGAAACTCCATGAAATGGGAATCAGGTTAAATAGTTCAATTATTGTCCATTGTTTACACGCTGGAGGAGTGCAACTGTTTGGAATTGTTGAAGTAGTTAGGAAGGTGATCGGAACATTTGCCAGCAAATGACATAAATCCAGAATTAATTATAATGGCTCAAAAGGTTAAAAAGAGAGGGGATCATTGGTCCCATGGTTTATTGTGAACTGTCAGGATAATGGAATTTTAATCAGCCCGTTTATTTTAGGAAGGATTAATTGCATGGCGCGATGCAGAAAATACAGGGAGCAACACTGGAATCGGAGCCGAGCTCGTAATTTTATTAAAGCAGATCAGTTGTAGCATCTTAATTTCCTTGGACATGTTTATGGGGAGCCATTTGTTTGGTCAAGAGTCTTTCCTGGCTGTTCAAGTTGCTGAAAATGAATGTGGTTGCTGAGCCGTGGCCTGGGAATCCAACCCCATCCCAGCTGGAAATGGGATTCAGGGGGTGCAGCTGGAAAAGTGCAACAGGGAGTTCCTCAGGATTGGGATAATGGCTTGGATAAAGAACACCTGGAGAGTTTCACTGGAAGAAAGGGGCAGAAGGGAGGTTCAGGTTGGACATCAGGAGGAATTTCTTCATGGAATCTCAGCTGGAAATGGGATTCAGGGGATGCAGATGGAAAAGTGCAACAGGGAGCTCCTTGGGACTGAGATAATGTCTTGGGAAAGAATTACCTGGAAGTTTCCACAGGAAGAAAGGGGCAGAAGGGAGGTTCAGGCTGGACATCAGGAGGAATTTCTTCTTGGAATTCCTTGCCATGGTTTCCCTGCCATGGTAATGGGAAATGGGATGGAAATGGGATTCAGGGGGTGCAACTGGAAAAGTGCAACAGGGAGTTCCTCAGGATTGGGATAATGGCTTGGATAAAGAATACCTGGAGGGTTTCACTGGAAGAAAGGGGCAAAAGGGAGGTTCAGGTTGGACAGCAGGAGCAATTTCTTCATGGAAAGGGTGGACCTGGAAGGATCTGGAGGATTTTGCTGCCCTGTCCTTCTGTCTTTGCTCACTCCCTGAACCCTGTGCTTCCTCATGGACAGTTGGGCTCTGCCAAGACAGGACACTGGGAGGGTGGATGTTGTCCTGATCCAGCTGGGAATCTCTCACATCTTCATCAGGATTAGTTCCAACTAAGCCATCTTTGCCCTAACAGTAGAACCCTGTTCACAGCAGTTCCCCAGAGATATTGAACCATTATTGATATCAATGAAATTCAATCAGGAAATCATTCCATTCAACCAGGAAATCCTGACTGAAATCATGGCAGACTGAAATCAATATTTATGAGCTGGTTTTAAAAATAAAAAATATCACTTTACTTTTTAGAAATTTCGCTTTCAGTGAGAYGTCATCCATGGCATTTGCCAGAGATGGTGCAGAGCATGAGACCAGAGGTTTTGTCACAAAACCAGAGCAAACAGAGCTGGGGAGACTTGGGGGGGATTGATGGACAATTTCTGCTTCTCTTCCTTCTTTAAATAAAATTATTTGTTTAGTTTGAAAGCCAATCCAGGCTGGGCTGGAGGCAGCAGCTGGCACAGCCACAGGGAGACACTGCCCCTTCCAAGAGGAAAAGGGGCTCACATGACAATTTCTGAGTTACTGCAAACAAATAACCATGAAATGGAGTGGAGGAGAGTCCTCCACTGGATTCCTGTAATATTCCATTTATAGTTTCAGGCTTCTCCCAGGCTGGGATAAGAAAATGTTGGCTGACRTGTCCAGAAAGGAAAGGAAATATTCTCCTGGAGGTAATGCTTTGAGATTATCAAGTGGGTTTTTATTTGGTATCAATAATAAATCACTACTGGGCCCATTTGATTGTAGCCAGAATGTAAAATACACCCATTAGTAGMCTTGGAGGTTGCTAAACTTGGCCTCCAAACTCCTTTCTCTGTGCAGCACCATGTCTGGGCTTGTCATGGTCTTTGGAGGCCCTTCAGTCGATGATGGTGTTGAAATTCAACTCAGAATGCAGCTTTAGACCAAAAATAGCACCATTTTTTCATTTGGAATGGGGCTTTTTTTACACTTTTGAATTGTTGCTTCACCTTAGATGTGTTCTGAGTGAGGAACCTCTTTGCAAACAACTCCTGCAAGGAGATTGGACCTCAGAAAATTGTATTAAACGCTTGCTTTGACCATCCTCATTAGTTTTGATCCATYCGTTTTGGCCCTGTGCAGGGTGGTRGAAGGAGACACAGAGTTYCTGGAGTGATCATTTTTCCAAGAAAACACTTGAGAGGTGAATGTTTGAAAGCAGAAGTGGCCTGTAGAGCAAGGACAAAGCTGCTGCTTTGGTTAAAACCAAAACACAATGGCCCCACATTTTTATTTCTGCCAAAAGTGCTGTCAGAGGGGGAAAAATTTTTGATKATGTTCCCTCAGAATCTTCAAGGGTGATGGGCAGCATCTGGAAATGCTGCATGGCCTGCAGAGCTCATCCTTGCCAGACAAACAGCACGGCTGCTCAGCTGCAAAATCCAGTGCTGGGGGAAGAGAAGCACCAGGTGCTCCACAGGGAAGGTCCAGCGGTGATGGCTGATGGAGAAAACTCATTGCTGCTCCAAAAATGGGGTCTGGGCAGCACTGCCAGCCCAGGGAGCCCGTGGCAGGAGGGACTGGGTGTCCCTGGTACACGCAAGCTGTGGTTTCCCTGTCATGGTTTCCGTGCCATGATTTCCATGCCATGGTTTCTCTGCTATGGTTTCCCTGGCATGGTTTCCCTGCCATGTTTTCCCTGCCCTTCCAGGCCATGCTTTCCCTGCCACGGTTTCCCATGATCAGGCTGTGGTTTCCCTGCCATGGTTTCCCTGCCATGGTTTCCCTGCCATGGTTTCCCTGCCATGGTTTCCATGCCATGGTTTCTCTGCTATGGTTTCTCTGCTATGGTTTCCCTGCCATGGTTTCCATGCCATGATTTCCATGCCATGGCTTCTCTGCTATGGTTTCTCTGCCATGCTTTCCCTGCCCTTCCAGGCCATGCTTTCCCTGCCACGGTTTCCCTGCCACGATCATGCTGTGGTTTCCAGGCCATGCTTTCCCTGCCATGTCCAGGCCATGTGTTCCTTACCATTTGCAGGCCATGTTTCCCTGCCTGGCCATGGTTTCCCTGCCATGTTCAGGCCGTGGTTTCCCTGCTGTGGCTCCCCTGCCCTGCACAGGCCATGGTTTCTCTGTCATGGTTTCCCTGCCATGAGCAGGCCATGGTTTCCCTGCCCTGCTTTCCCTGCCCTTCCAGGCCATGCTTTCCTTGCCATGCTTTCCCTGCCATGCTTTCCCTGCCCTATCCAGGCTGTGGTTTCCAGGCCATGGTTTCCCTGCCATGTGCAGACCTTGTTTCCCTGCCTGGCTGTGATTTCCTTGCCATGGTTTCCTTGCCATGGTTTCCCTGCCATTATCAGGCCATGGTTTCCCTGCCACGATCATGCTGTGGTTTCCAGGCCATGCTTTCCCTGCCATGTCCAGGCCATGTGTTCCTTCCTTACCACRTGCAGACCATGTTTCCCTGCCTGGCCATGGTTTCCCTGCCCTGCACAGGCCATGGTTTCTCTGTCATGGTTTCCCTGCCATGATATCCCTGCCCTGTCCAGTCTGTGGTTTTCAGGCCTTGCCTTCCCTACCAGGTGCAGACCATGTTTCCCTGCCTGGCCATGATTTCCCTTCTATGGTTTCCCTGCTATAATCAGGCAGTGGTTTCCCTGCCATAATCAGGCTGTGGTTTCCCTGCCACKCTCAGGTCCTGCTTTTCCTGACAGGATTTCCCTGCCATGAGCAGGCCATGGTTTCCCTGCCCTGTACAGGCTCTGCTTGCTGTGTCATACTTTCCTTGCCATGGTTTCCCTACCCTGTACATGCCATGGTTTCTCTGACATGATCAGGCCATGCTTTCCCTAATGTAGTTTCCCTGCCATGATCAGGCCATGCTTTCCCTGCCCTGTCTGGGCCACGCTTTCCCTGTCATGCTTTCCCTGCCATGATCAGGCTGTGGTTTCCCTGCCCTGCTTTCCTTGCCCTGCTTTCCCTGTCATGATCAGGCTGTGCTTTCCCTGCCCTGCTTTCCCTGCCCTGCTTTCCCTGCTCTGCTTTCCCTGCCATGCTTTCCCTGTCATGATCAGGCTGTGATTTCCCTGCCAYGCTTTCCCTGCCATGATAAGGCTGTGGTTTCCCTGCCATTCTTTACCTGCCATTCTTTCCCTGCCATGCTTTCCCTGCCATGATCAAGCTGTGGTTTCCTTGCCATGCT
>JACDOX010000489.1:289999-308697 GCA_014549065.1 Cardinalis cardinalis
CCTGCCATGATCAGGCTGTGGTTTCCCTGCCATGCTTTCCCTGCCATGATCAGGCTGTGGTTTCCCTGCCATGCTCTCCCAGCCCGGTCGTGCTCCCCACAGTGCCTGCAGGAACCTGCGGAAGCCGAAGAGCCCCGGGCTGGCTCCAGAGCCCTGCCCAGACGAGCGGAGCCAGAGGGCTGCTCCCCAGCCCCAGCACACAGCCCTCCTTTCAGCACCTTCCCTCACACAAAGACTGACTTATCCCACCTTTCTCCCCCCTCTCTCTGCCTCTGTCTCTGCTCCCCGTAGCCCTGGCCATGAAAAGCCCTCCACGTGCAGCCCAATAAAAAGTCCTGTGCCACCTCCTCCTCTCCCCCTCCCTTCCCATCCAGAGCAGCGCTGCCAAAAAAGGGGGGAAAAAAGAAAAAAAGGGTAAAAAAAGGGAGAGTGAAGGCTGGGACTGGAGGGAGTTAAACCTGGAACTCATTTAGCAAAAGGGACTTTAGTTAACAAGAAAGTTACCCATCATGAACTGCCAGTAACACCTCGAGTGATCCTAAATCCATTACCCAGAGACTTAGCCCTGGCTGAGTTTGATTTTATGAACTGTGAGGCTGCTATGTTGAAAGTCTGCAAATTGGACATAAATTGSGCTGCAGAAGGCTGGGGAGCTGTGGGGGTTGGGGGTTTTTCTCTCCCTGGTGACGTAAGGAGGCTCCRGCCGCAGATCCGCGTGCTCTGGCCATGGGAGCATCAAAAGCATCAAAAACTTTCCCCTCTCTGCTCAGGACAGCCCAGGACAGAGCTGGACAGTCRGGGAAAGCTCCCAGAACCTCAAACCTGGGATGTGGGGCTGTGCTGGATGAGGATGGGCAGGTCCCTGCACTTGCAGAGCCTCAGAGCCTCCAATTGTGAACCCTGGGAGTTCCCGCTCTTCTCATCTTCAGCACCTCGCTTGGTTTTATTTTCATTGCAGTTTAGTCTCCAAAATTCTGTGACGCAGAGCAAACTCCAAGAAAAGATACCAGATTTGATGAAAGCAGGAAGCAGGGGAATGTCTGCATAGGATGCTGCAGCATTTGCTGCTCTGTTTGGATTTCAGGGCTGCTTTGGTTGCTGAAATGAAACTTCAGTGCATATTTTCTCATGTATAATCASAGTGTTGGGTAATTCATGCAATTTTCAAAATAAAGAAGCTTCAAGTTGAGTGTTGGGTAATTTTACAACCTCAGATAAGTTATAAAAACCAGAGGATGAGGTGAAGCACAAGGTGCACCTGAGGCAGGTGAATCCTGGGGGCAGACAGCAGGATTCAGGAGCTCAGAGGCACAGGCARCAGAATCCCCTGTGCTATTCCTGAAATTCAGAATTTTGACAGAATTTTGGTTCWTTATTCTGGTTTTGTTATCATTTCAACCTCCTGTTATTGGCAGGATTTGCACTTGCTGTAGCAGGGCTTTGTAAATTATGTTAAATGAAGGTGTCGTGGCCTTGGAAGTAACATTTGGGTCTGGTTTTATGTTCCCAAATGGAATTCCTGCTGCCATCACATCCCAAAGGATGTCCTGGCTGCAGCAGGAGGCAAAGGAGGGCTGGTGCTTGCCCTGGTGACTCAGGAATCCATTGGAAATCAAACATCCTATGCAGATTTTTTGCTTCTTTTAATCCCAAGKTTGGGATTAAATGTGCTAGAGGGTATTTCTTGTTGGACTCAGATGTTTATCAGTTCTTATCTATGTTACAATCTCACAAACACAGAGTGCTGTAGAACTTCACTCTAACAAACTAAAATGGAGCCCCATCTCTCTCTACAAGACCTTTTAAGGATAAACTGTCCAATTAAGAAATGGCACCTAAATTATTTTTATTTTGACCCAATAACCAACCACCACTGGCCTTCAAGGTGTATTTTTTTTATCCAATTACACAAAACCACCCAAACCCACGGAGAAGAAGGTGAAGAAGAAGGAGCAGCCTCCACCCTAAAACCTCCATCTTGCTTTCTATATATTATTATATTCTAAACCCTTAAACTCTAATTTTCCACCCTCTGATATCACACACTTCTATCAAACTCCACACTCACAATCCCAGTGCTATAATTTAATTTTGGAAGCTTCTCCACAGCCTCAGGTCAATGCAGTGTTCTCTTGGGGTCAGTGCCTGGCAGCACAGAAATTCTGAAATTCTCAGGAACCAGGGTTCCAACAATCCTCCTCCACCATTCCCAACATCCCAACAGCTCCTGGGTTCTCCTTCACCTTCTGCTGGGTCTAGACTAAAAATTCAATAATTAATTATTAATTTAATTTTTACACTAATTGAAGATACAGCCATCATCAACTCCCAGTAAATGGGGCAGAAGAAGTATTTTTACACTTAAATTTGTATGAAAATTTGGTTTTTCAGCACCATGACTGAATTTATTTTTTGTTATTATCATGTCTTGAGTCAAACTGAAGCAAAAGCCTTTGGATTCCTAGAAATAGGAAACAAAAATAGGATTCAGGAAGAAAATCCTTTCTTTTTCTCTACTTCAACCTTTATTTTGTTTCCCCAAGCCTGATGTTATCAAATTTAGGCAAATTTTGAAACAAAGTCTTGCAAAATGAGAAATCACAAAGTTTCTGATAAAACATTCTGTTAGAGAAGGATTTCTGTAAAACTGCATTTTTGGGATGAAGTCAAACATTTCTTAAGCCCATTTATGCATTAAAACTTCAGCAGAACCCAGCAAAAACAGGAGTTTGCAAAGCGATAAAATCAGAGTTTCTCTCTAACTTAGAAGAACTTTTAATCTTTAAATTAAGAATATTCACAGATTTTAAAAGTCACATTCACAGATTAAATAAAGCACATTGCCCAGCAAAAACAGGAGCTTGCAAAGTGATAAAATCAGAGTTTCTCTCTAATTTAGAAGAACTTTTTATCTTTAAATTAAGAATATTCCCAGATTAAAAAAGACACATGCACAGATTAAATAAAGCACATTACCCAGCAAAGACAGGAGTTCGCTAAGTGACAAAATCAGAGAGTTTCTCTCTAATTTAGAAGAACTTTTTATCTTTAAATTAAACCCATTCCCAGATTWAAAAAAAAGGCACATTCACAGATTAAATAATGGCCATTTCCAGATTAAATRGGGCACATTCAGAGATTAAATAAGAAAAACACACATCTTTTCTTTATAGGGAATGCATGGCCACCAAATCTCAGCACAAAATCTCTAAAAATTTGATTTAGAAGATGAAATATGGATACAAATATAAATTCAGATAAAATTCTGCAGGATCCTTTCCCTCTCAGCCCCAATTCTGGCCAGTGCCTGACCCAGCACAGCACCTCCTCTGTTATTTGATAAGCAAAGCCAAGCCAGGGCTAATTTTCCCAGCAAGGTGGCAACAATTCCGTGTGTGATATGTGAGGGAGAAGCACAGGCAGCTCATTTGGGTAATTTCTTACCCTTCTGGCTTCTGCAATGTTTCTTTAGGGGGCACTGAATATGAGTGATTGAGTGAGAGGGAGCCCGACAGAATTAGCACACACTGGATCTTTTGACCAAGGGGGAAAAAAAAACCCCCAAAAACAAAACAGTCGAATGTTGGTCTAGGGGCACGTCCCCTTAGGATTTGGGAAAGAAAAACACCAAACCACGCTGGTTTGGTGCTCCTTGAGCAGAGCAGCGCCTTCAATTAAAACCCATTTCAACGAAATAAAAAGACACTTAATCTTGGATCCAAAATAGCTCTGGAATGGCAGCAGCACCGCCCAGCCCAGGGGCATTTCCAAGGCAAATCCAAGGTGCTGATACCCTCCCATGAAATGCTTTTCTGAGAAATTGCTGGCAATTCCCTGCTGGAGTTTCCAGCAGTGCCCAGGAATGGCCCCTCTCAAGTGGGCACCTCCTCAGGGTCACCCTGGTGCCACCCAGAACTTTCCAGAGTTTGTGAAAAGGGCTGTGTTTGTTCTAAAACCTAAATACAGGTAAAATACCTCATCTCTTTTGCTCTTTTCCCCTTTTCATTATTTTTTTAATAAATTAATTTGTGTTTGTGAACAGTTGCATTCTGCTGTCTGCATGAAAAAGTCCTCGTTTTTCTCCCATAAATCCAAGGCGAAATGATCCCGAATTTTAACACCAGAATGTCTTTGGAATCGGTGCCATGTCCCACATATCTTCCCCTCAAAATTGTGTCTTCCTCCTTGATTTTTTCCTCTGCAGCATCTGTGAGGTCAGTTTTGGCACGTTTTGGTCCTTTGCACTGCACCTCATGTAACCCAGTCCATTTTCTTTTAGTCACGAAATTTCCTGATTTTCYTTTCTTTTTTCTTCAATTGCATTTCCTTTGATGGGATCTCCATTCCAGAGTGTTTGTAAGTCCTTCTTTTCTCTTTCCGGGATTTCAATGGATCAATTTTGGCAAGCTTTGGTCCATGTCCCTGCACTTGATGGCATCCCATGCCTTTTGTGGTCCATGTCCCTACACTTGATGGCATCCCATGCCTTTTGATGGCTTTCACTTTGGTGAAGATTTTTTTTGCTGTTGTTTTTTTAAATATCCTTTAAAAAAACCTGCCTTCCCATGCCTTTCCATGACCTGGCAAAATGCAAGCCCTGATTTCCAGCTCGTCCCTTCCCTTTGCACCTGCACTTCTGTGAGCTCAGGGAATATTGTGGGATGGATCCAGTGATGTCTCTGTGCTGCAGGGAGCTGMATTCCCTGTGGATTCTCTGCAGGATCGTCCCCATTGTGGCATTCACATTCTCTGAAAAATCCCTTCACCAGGATTTTTCTTCTGGGAAGCTGGGAAACCTCAGAGAAAAAGGAAAACAATAATTATCTCATTTGCTTCTCCTGTGTTGTGCTCATGTGGAATGTGTTTGGAGATTGTTTACCCACAGGTGATTGTTCCATTGGATTCTGCTGGGAATTGTTTTCACTCTTTGGCCAATCAGGGCCAAGCTGTGTCAGGACTCTGGAGAGAGTCACGAGTTTTCATTATTCTCTTTTTAGCATTCTGTAAATATCCTTTAGTGTAGTTTAGTATAGTATTCTTTAATATGATATAGTATCATAAAATATTTAATTACCCATCTGAGCACATGGAGTCAGATTCATCATTCCTCCCTTYGTGGGGACACCCCAMAAATACAAAACCCCRTCACACCTGGAGCAGTTCCTGGGGTCTCAGGAGTGGGCAGAGACCCAAGTGCAGGCTCCTTGTCCAGCACTGGACATGAGCTCTCCATGCCTTGGGGCGGAGATGCCACAGGTGCCCCCTAATCCTGTCTCCCTACCTCACRACAAAAAGTAAATCCATGAGTAATTAACCAACACTAAAAACCACCGCACTCATCAATACATGAGTTAAGAAAATCTCAAAATTAATGAAATCTTCAATTAACAAACAAAAACCACTACACAAAATTAGTATTTCCACCTGGTTTCAAACTGAAACCACCACAGGTGGTCACCTAGCCCCAGCAGAGCTGCAGGAACCCCTGAGGAGCCTCTGGGATTGTCAGATTTTAGGGTGAATCACACCCAAACACAACTTTTGGGGCTGCAACTCTGGATTTCATCACTGAGCTGCTCAAAACCTTTGCCTGGATTCATCCCAATTTTTTATTTTTTTTTTAATTCTTACGTGCAATGCAACCTGTGGGATTTTAGGGCCTGAATTCCAGAAAGGCTGAGCATCCAGGGCTCCTGATTGTCTTGAAGCCACAAAAATCCCCTCTGGACGTGGCAGCATCTCCAAGGATATCTGGGGTCACCATGACACAGCCTCACAGCTCAAAGCTCTGAATTTTATTTTAAAGAGGTTGAACAGAGCTTGTCTCAGCCCCAAGGTCCTCCTCACATTCAAGCTTGAGCTCCTCACTCACTACCAGGAGGGCATGAAAAAGTATTTAAAGAGAATTTATTTGTGCTGAGCAACAATAGCAATAGTTAATCTCTTATATTAAACCCTTAAATGACTTCAGGGACTTATGAAACCATCAGAGCCCGTTTAATGAGGGCCTGCTCTGGCCCACACTTTTCAAAGCTSAAATCTTTAATAGAGCAGAAAAGAAATTCGCAAATTGGAGGGGGGGTTTGGGACTGTACAAAAAAATTATGGAGCTGCTTGGTTTGCAGGACTCCTGTTCCTGCTGGGCAGCGCTCTGATGATGTATGAGGGGAACCTGTCAGCAGGGCCATGGAGCTTCATGATGCATTGCAGCAATAAGTCGTTTGTAATACATCATCTGCAGCAGCTGCTGGCCCGGATTGGAGCCTCAAACCAAAATCAGGCAAGGATTTCAGCGTGCACCCAAGCTGTTTTCTTCCTTTCTCCCTTTCCCTCCCTGTCTCCAGGTCCTTGTCTCCCCTTGCTCCCGACCTCACCCTGCCAATAGCAATTTGCTGGTGATTTATCCCTCCTGGCTCTGCCATGAAATTCCTTTTTGGTGGAACCAATGGAGCACAATGCTCTGCTGGCCAGGCAGGAGGGTGAGGGTGGCTGCAGGGGATGAGAGCTGTAATCCCTTCAGCTGTGACAGGGACCAGCACACGTCTGAGGGGACCACAATGTCCATTTTGGGGTGCAAGGCAAGGGAGGGCTTGGTTTGCTGTCACTCATTAAGAATTAGTAGTTAAGCCCTTCTTTAGCTGCACCCTGATTTAGTTCTGGTATTTTTTTCTATTAACAATATTAGCAATTCTCACCAATCCATGGAAACACCCAAAATAACTTCATAAGCAGAGGTGAACTCTCAGCCAATGCAATGATTGATCTCAGGGGTTTTTAGAAAAGGCTCCCTCACCTTCCTCACCTCTGCTCAAAAGCTGGGCAGGTTCTGGTGCCAGGCAAGGAGAGGAACCATGGGAGTGTCCAGGTACCATCCCAATAATCCCATTTCCACCTCTGCAAGCTTTTTCTRCCTCTTCTGCTCCTCTTGGCCTTCACACCCGTGGCAAGCAGACCTCTGGAACCTCATCAAATACCCTGAACCCCTTTTTATTTCTTTWTTTCAGCCTTGAAAACTCATTTTGCTCTGTTGCTCTTCTGCTGTTTCCTTGGGAGGGGGGAAATGTTCTGACTCTCACCATTTCCCAAGCTCAAAGGTGCTTGGTGGCACGGCCAGGGTGATGTTTCCATATGGGATAGGGGGGAATTGGGACCAGGTGTGGGTGCCTGGCTGTGGGATCAGGAGTTGTCTGCCCCAGAGTTATCTGCTGTCCTCCTCAGTGGTGCTTGGCTCGGGAGATAATCTAATGTTCAGTGGGAACTGCTGGATACACTGCCCATGCACACACACTGCAGAGCTTGTTGTGTTTCCAGGGATTGTTTTGATTTTGAACTTTCTTTTTTTGAGCATTTAATGCCCTGCAGTTCTTAAATCACAGCCCAGCGGAAAGCAAGAGGGGGAAAATCACATCCATGGCTTGTTACCATGCATGAGGCATAACCAAGTGCTTCAAATCCCTCAGGGGATTACTCAGGAATCACCAGGCCACCTGGAGTTTCATTATGGCCCTTACAAACAGGCTTTTAGCAAGAAGGATGAGGTGGGGAGGGGAGAGGGCTCTTCTGTTTAAAGCCCTGAAAAGAGCCGGAGTTCGAAGCGCTGAACAATGGCTCAGCCGAGTCAGCTGAGCCCAGGGGCTGGGAAGGATTAATCAGAGCGAGAAATGTCAGCTCAGAACAAAACCTTCAGCAGCCTGGCCAAGCCGCAGGGCTCGGCGCTGAGCAGCCTGAGTCACTCCCCAGCCATGCAGGAGCTCTCCCCCTGCCCAGGCTGGGAGCCTTGGAGTCCAGCTCCTCTCTGCTCTGGCACCAGGAGCAGAGCCCCTCTCCCTCTCCCAGGTGTTTCCAAGCCTCCTGGTTATCCCAGGAATCCTCCTCTGCTGTGAGAAACGCTGCTCGCTTCCAAAAATTGGAAAAGTTGATTAAAACCTTATCAAAATTACAACAGAAGGCTGAATAGGGGAAATATTAGAGCGCTGGAGCAGAGGATTTTCCCCGCCATGTGCCCGCCCTCACAATGGAGGTTTCACCTTTAAACCCTTTGGCCCTTCCCGAAGTTCTGTCCATCTACTCCTCCTTMACTGTCCAGCGGTGGAGAGCACTTTGATTGGAGGTCAGCTGTTGCCATGGCAAYGAGCCAACCCTCCCAAATGTCCCAAACCCAGGGCACCCCATGATAAAACCATAACCASAAATCTATAAAACTTCTCTTAACACCTMTACATGATATTTGCCTTTTAATTGTGAGAGTCAGCCATGGCATTACTCATCTATCTCATCTACCACGTCTTTTCCTTTTGCTTATCCACAGGATCAAGCACACAGAAGCACTTTGCAATTTTGGGGCATTTTTAGAGTATTTTAGGAAGAGGATGTTGCTTTAGCCTCAATAAACACCATCCTCCTTCCAGGTTAGACATTTCTTCAAACAATGAGATGATGCTACTGACTGCCAAGTGCTGTGTTCTGCTTTTATCTAAATTAAACTCCCCACTTCTTGCCACCTTTGTAGATTTATGGTATTTATGATCCAAACATGTCTAATGTACATATTTAGAGGAAAAAGTTCAAAATATTAAACCCCTTCACCCTTGAACTCCTCCAGCTCACTCCTTACTTTTTCACATAATGCCAGGACTTTGTAAGGACATAAGGTAATATTTTGTAATATTTTGCAAGATTGCAAGAAGGAATCTTCTGGCCTGCACTAAGAAAACAAATAACTGGCTATGAGGGTTGTCTTGGACGTCACTTTTGATTAGAGTTAATCCCAGGTGGTGAAGGAATGGATGACACATCTGTGAGAAATGCTGGTGCTGCTTTCAGGCTGGGCAAAATAATCCAGGCTTTACAGTTGAGGGGTTTATCTGTAGGAATCTATTACATATAGAATTTATAAATTTACCCAGGAGCTCTCAGGAACCCTTAAATAGCCCATCCCTATCACAAAATATTTGTTTGCTGACCTGGACAAGAAATCCTGGAAGGATAAAAGGGATTGATGGCAGGGGATGCCCTCAGCCACCAGCAGGATAATGCAGGTGGACAAATGTGCAGAGCTGAGGATCCAGAGCTGGTGGCAGCATCCCTGGATTGTTCCTTCAAATCCWCTGAGGGTTTTCATTCCCTGAAAACTGAGGGGAGTGGGGATTCCTGCAKGGAGCCTGGGGGATGCTGGACCTGCAACATTTCCATCCTTGGAAGGGTCAGGAGTGGAGCCTTCTGAGAAATTCCAGCTCCACAGGCTGGGAATTCCAGCCCAGGAACCCTAAAGTGACTGGGGCATCCTTTTTTTCCCTCCAGCTCCACCTTTATCATGTTATTGAAGATAAAAAGAATGTCATCAAATACTTTTAGTGTTGGAATTAAAGTCCTTCATYGCAAGCTTTCAGCTGGATGCCAGGTTGGAGCTGCTGAAAGAAACCCAAGCTGAAATTCTCCTTCTGCATTTGTTCCGTCACTCTGTTAAAAGGGAACAGCTGAACAAATTATCAACATTTTGTGAGGATTAGGAAAATTGATCCAGGCTGACTCACTGCGTGCCTCTATAACCCCAAGTCATGGTAAAACCCAGGAAATGAGACTGGGACTGGAAAGGCTGAGAGAATTCTTGTATTCTTGGAGCATCCTCRAATGCCAGATTGCTGGACTCGGTTTTCCACTGGCTCTTTACACCCTGCTGGAAGTCAGAACATTTTTGCCCCAACCTGACCATTTCTCCTTGAGGTGTTTCCCCACCAGTTTTGTTACTCTGGGAAAGCACAGCTCCTTAATTCAATTTAAGCTGTGCATGCTAAATATCAGAAATGGGTCAAAAGTTAAACCAGCATTACAGACCAAGTGTTACTAAACTGTATTTAATCCAAAGCAATGGGTAATGAGGACTTCTAACCCTGTCAGGACATGTTGGGGCAGTAAATGAGATCTTTACATTGGAGAACTCTGAGGAGAGACAAAAAATGCCTGAATATCTGCAAAATAATTTATTTCATGCTTAGGAGGGTGCAAGTATTTTGCATATATTTGAAGGAAAGAAAATGTGTGCATTCCCAACCCTCAGAGTTAGCTTGCAGTGTTGGAAGGGATGGTATTTATATTTGTGGCTCATTCAAATCGGGAATTCTGGCCCAGAACTTTCCAGAGGCTTTGTTCCTGCCCTGCTTAGAAGAGATCCAGCAGCTCCTCCAAGGCTCCTCCAGGTCTCAGGGTCACCTTCAGGACAGCCCCAGCTGCTGAGAAAGCCTCACCTCCGTGCCAGCTTTCAGTATCAGAGACATTGTTATAATTACMGAGGGATCTGCCTGCAGAGGACACTTCGAAGGCTGTGAATTTTGGCACAGGGGACACAAGGGAACAGCCTGAAGTCATGTCAGGGCAGGGTGGAGGTTGGATACTGGGAAAAGGTTCTTCTCCCAGAGGGTGGAGGTTGGGTACTGGAAAAGGTTCTTCCAACAAAGGTGTAGGCCAGATATTGGAAGAGGGTGAAGGTTTAAAGTTWAAATAAGTTTCTTTTCATAAAAGTTTCTTTTCCCAGAGGGTGTAGGTTGGATACTGGACAAGGTTCTTCTCACAAAAGTGTAGGTTGGATATTGGAGGAGGGGGAAAGTTGGATATTGGGAAACGGTTCTTCCCCTTAAGGATGGAGGTTGGATATTGGGAAAAGGTTCTTCCCCTCAAGGATGGAGGTTGGATATTGGGAAAAAGTTCTCCCCCTTAAGGATGGAGGTTGGATATTGGGAAAAGGTTCTTCCCCTCAAGGATGGAGGTTGGATATTGGGAAAAAGTTCTTCCCCTTGAGGATGGAGGTTGGATATTGGGAAAAGTTTCTTCTCCCAGAGCGTGGAGGCTGGATATTGGAAAAGAATCTTTCCCCAGAGGGTAGAGTTTGGATACTGGACAAGGTTCTTCCTATAAAGGTGTTGGTTGGATATTGGAAAAGGGTCTTTCCCCAGAGGGTGTAGGTTTGATACTGGACAAGGTTCTTCCCACAAAGGTGTAGGCTAGATATTGGGAAAAGTTTCTTCTCCCACACGGTGAAGGTTGGATACTGGAAAAGATTTTTCCCTCAGAGGGTGTAGGTTGGATATTGGAAAGGTTTTTCCCCCACAGGATATTTGGGCACAGTGAATGCTCACAGCACCAAACCTGCCARAGCTCCAGAGGGATTTTGGTGACTCTTGTGGGTGATGCTGTGCAGGGCCAGCAGTTGGATTTGATGATCCTTGAGCATCCCCCCAAMTTAGGACATGCTGGGATGCCATAAAACCTCCTCCTTCCCCATTGCCCGGGGCCAGACTTTGATTTGAGCCCCGGTGCCGGGTGAACAATCGATAAAAGCCCCGGTGCTGGGTGAATAATCGCTGAGAGCCGCGGTCCGTGTCGCCGGGCCGGAGGGAGCCGGGCAGCATCAGCTGCGCGCCCGCTTTGATGCGCGGCAGCCGCGGCTCCAGCGAGCCCTTTGTGGGCAGGGATCACCTGTCACAGAGACCGGCCACAACCCTGCCCTGCCCACGGGAGGCCTTTTGATGCGGCGGCTGTTGATAATTAGAGCCTAATTGAGTGATTAACAACCCCCAGCAGCTCATGCTTGAAGGCGGCGTGAGGAGGAGCAGRGGCTGCTCCAGAGTTCAAACCTTTAGGATGCGTTTTTTCCAGCCCCATCTTCCCCCAGCAGCTCSCTGGATGTTGGCCCCGGGCTGGGATCCTCAGAAATGTGCAGAGCCAGCAAAACCAGCGAAGGTGATTCCCTTTTTTTTTCTCTCCCAAGTGCTGTAATCACTTTTCCCTGRGCCACTATTGATAATAAGCGGGGCAGGAATAGGCTCCCGTTTGCCGGGGCTCCATAGGCCGTGAAAACCCCTCCAGATAGACTGAACTTAATTAACTGAGCCTATTAAGGCAATATTAAAAGAAGCCTATCTCAGCAGGCTCTCCCAGTGGGGAGACACAGCAGAGCTTTCAATTTAGGACTTATTGCAGAGCTCTCCTGCTGTCCAGCTCCGTGGGCTGCCTGGGAGCTGCTTAATCCAAGGCTTGGGAGTGGGGAAAGACAGCTGGGGATGGGGGGGATATCAAAGGAAATCGACCTGTAATATATTATATGCTCACTTTGTGGCTGGGGGGAAAGCTGTATAAATGGGGAGGTTGTTTGGCACCGAATGAAACAAATGGCAGCGTGGAAATGGTTAAAAGTTGTTAAGCAGGACCTGGGGAATCCARAGAAGCTTTTCCTGAATTATTGTGGTGTGTTGCAGTGCAGCTGGGAGTAGATTCTTACTAAAAATCGCAGAATTCTGCAGAAAATCGAGGAAGTTCTGCGTAAAATCAAAGAAATGCTGCGTAAAATGAAAGAAAATCTGCATGAAACCAAAGAAAATCTTCCTGCATCTCTTCCTTTCCCCTTCTCCTCCCCCATACATAAGTTAGGGACTAGTTCTGATCCCTCTTTACTTCTCATGAAATATTGGTGCTGTCACCATGCTGAATGTCATGACTGGATTATGTTCCTGGCTAGAGGAGAATAAAACAAAGGGAAAATGTTGCCACTGATGAATAAGGAACTCTGTCCTGCAAACAGAGCTTGAGGAAGCTGCTGAACTGCAAAGCTAAAGTAAAAATAACCCAAAAAATGTAAGAAATATGTTTGCTTTGCCTTAGTACAACCTGCAAAAGGAAATGGCATGGAAGGTTAAATGCAATAACATCTCCAACAATAATTCCTGTTTTTTAAAGAGCATTTCTTCAGTTTTAAGGGCTGCAGGGCCAACACTGTGGAGCCAGTGATTGCTTTAAATGGGATGGATGGGGTTGAATCCATGTGGGTGAAAACTTTTGGGGCCAGGGGAATTATGGTGGCAGCCCAAGGCCCAGCTCTTGACAACACTGGGCATCCCTGGAGGTGTCCAAGTCCAGGTTGGAGAGGGCTTGGAGCAGCCTGGGATAGTGGAAGATGTCCCTGCCATGGCAGGGATGGAGTAAAATGGGCTTTAAGGTTCCTTCCAACCCAAACCATTCCATGATTCTGTGATTCAATAGTTTTTTGGAATGGAAATCTGTTTTATTTGTGATGGTTGTAGAAAGAAGCTTGAAAACACRACTTGTGTTGAGTGAATTAATCTCAGGGAAGGGTAGGATGGGAACCTTCTCATTGTTCTGATACAAATCCCGGGAGCTTTCAGTGAAACAAGTGATTTGTGTAGAAATTTAAGAWTTCTACCTTCACAGGCTGGATCCATGAGTGCCCCAACTCTTAAAATCCCAACTGGAACAACCCCCAAATTATTATTTTCACAGATAATGCACCAGACATGCGTTTGCACTGCTGATGTTTTATTTTCAGCCCAAACAAGGGGCTGCAAAGCCTGGGAGTCTTCCCCAGTTTAATCCAATTGCCAGATTAAAAATAGAAGATCCTCCCTGAGAATGTCTGCTTGGGCAGCTGAGGGATAATTGTGTGTGGCTTCAGTTTGTTTGCACAGGAAAAGCYGGGGTAACCTGAGAATTCATTACGAGAAAAGCACAGGACTCCTGCCATCCTCTAATGGCCCCTCRCAGCTCAAAATGCAAAATTTACAAGGGAAGCCTTAAAGAAATGACAGGAAAATCTGAGAAGATAACGAAACTGGCAGGGAAATTAATAGAAGCCTTGGGTTCTGTAATCCACAGTGATTAATACCTTTTAGTTCCATGATCCTTGGTTTCCACTGGAATTGATAAACTACCGACTGTGGCTTCTCTGCTTTAAATCAATACCCCAAAAAAATCTTAGTTGGCCTTGCTGGCCTATTTGTCATCTCGTTTCCAGCTGAAGGTTAGACAGAATCCTTATGAAATGAGATTTTTTTTTTTCCAGTTTTATTGGAATTTCTTTTTTTATTGTCATTGTTATGCCCAGAAGATGATGGTGTGAGCAGCATTTAAGATGCTAATCCTGTCCAGCCTGTGGATAGAGCCAAGGGTTTAGTGATGGTCTTGCCAAATTTTTAGGAATATCCTAAGTTGTCAAAGACAACAGTTTAAGCTGWCTCTAGAGTATCAGCATTTTTCAGCTTTTAAAAAGAAAAAAATTAAAAATTTGTGGGAAAATCAAAGGGGGAAAATGGAAATGATGTCACGGTGCTGGGAACTGTAAAACAGATTTAAAATGTGTGGTTCTTGTATGGTTTCAAGGTGTGCTGCACTGCAAATAGAATTCTCTGCTCTTTCAAACTTATTTGCTACAGAAACTATCATGGAATCATGGAATGGGCTCAGTTGGAAGGGACCTTAAAGATCATCCAGTGGCACCCTTGCCATGGGCAGGGACASCTTCCACTATCCCAGGGTGCTCCAGCCTGGCCTTGGACAKTTTTTCCAGGGATCCAGGGGCAGCCACAGCTTCTCTGGGAATCTGTGCCAGGGCCTCCCCACCCTTCTAGGGAATGATTTCTTCCTAAYTAATTCCTGTTGATGAGCTACAGTTTGTAGGACAGAGGTTTGGAACACAAACACCCTGACACTTCTTCTGCTGGGAATTTTATTTCTCATCAATGCCCTTTACCCTGCCTTCACCTCCTGTGCTGGATGGAGACATTTATAACATCTATTAAACGTGATGGGGCTGCTCTCAAGTAGAATTCCTGACCATTCATCATCACGAGCTGAGTTTCTCTTTCAATTCTTGCTTTTAAATGCACCGCCACCTTCACTGGGGAAAGCCAAAAAAACCGCCCCAAATCTACCACGATTTTGCTACGTGCTCCCATCCTCCATTTAGCTCCAGCCTATTTCCCTTCCCACTTGCTTGACATCATGGAAATTCAGTGGATGGCAGTGATTCAGGGCGCTGGACGTGGGGCTGGAGGTGTTCCTGTCGTTAGAGCATGAGATCGCTTTCCCAGTCAATCCCGCCCTGCCTGCCAGATCCTTCCCCTCCTGAGCTCACCGTGGAGCTCCAAAGCCATTCCCAAACTCCTGCCCTGCACAGCTGGCATGGCTCAAGCCCTTCCTCTTCAAGTGCTGTCACTCAGTGATATTCAGATCCCTCCACAGCTCTGTCCTTTGGAAAACCAACGCATCCCGATGAGCTGCCCTTGTGTAAATACATCTTCCTTTGTGAGGAACAAGCCCCTAATTCAGACCTGTGTTTTGTTTATTTTCGAACATGGATTTTTTTTTTTTCTTTTTTTTTTTTTTCCTTGTCAGGGGCTGTGCAGCTCGACCTTAGGCTCGACAGGGAAATGTTTATCCAAAGAGTTAACGCGGATGAGTAATCCGGGACGCTCCTGCCAGGGCTCGGGGGGTGGGATTCCCGTAAACAGCCCGGCCCTTTGAACCCAGGCCTTTTATTTTATGTCATCCTCCAACCACTAAACCAACTCGCCACCGTGGAGGCCTTCCCTGCTCAGCCAAAACACAGATTAAGCCATGGAAATTTAAGCTGGGAGTATCGTTTTGGGGGGACCTCGTGTTCGTCACCTCATCCTCTTTAATTTTCACTCTGTCCTGAGCTTGGCCGAGCATTGTTTGAGAAGTGCAGGCGTTGTTCCAGGCCCAGGAAAGCTGTCCTGGCTCTGTGGAGCACCTACAGCTATGGACATGGAGTGGCACAACCAAAGAGGTGGAAAATGAGGGAGAACTGACCATTTGTGTGCATGAATCTCCTCCTGCTTCCTTCCCATGGAAATTTCATCTTGGGCTGGTTGTTCCTTATCTCCCTGCTCCCGCTTTTCCCCTTCCCTCTGAGGGAGCAGCTCCTGGGCTGGTGAGATTCAACTCCCACCCTCCCCAGTAATTTTTCAGAACAGAATTCACCCCTTTATCTGATGACATCAATTATCAGTCCTGCCACTGCTTTTAAATCACTTTAAAATCCTGATTTAATGAAGCCGTGTTCATTTGTTGCAGGACACACTTACACGTGCAATAAATCACAATAAATATCCGATTTTCAACCCTAAATATCCGATTTTCTGCCCATTGACATGGGCTGGATTTGGGAACTGTATCAGTAAACTCTCAGAGATTTTCTGTGCATGTTATGCAGCTCAAATTCCCCCTCAATATTAAGACCATGCAGAGTTATGAGACTGAGGCATCCAAGAAATAATAGGAATAATGTGGATATTGCATAACCATCCTCTTACACTGGCATGAGTCATTCCTAAAGTGCCCTGTATATCTTTCAGGGTGGATTAAGGATACGAGACAGGGGAACCATGAGGGCTCCTACAATGCTCCACAAAGACTCCAAAATGTGAAAAAACCCTTTTGAAAACAACTCTTGAAAAATAACCATTTGCCGTCTGCAGTAAATAACTTGGTCACTGGGGAGGTCAAAAGCTAAAGGCTCCCATCCAGGGCTGGGATTAATGACCTGCAAAACACCAGTTTTGAAAAAGGCTCTTCTCCCGCTTCAAGACAGGCAATAATGAAGCATCTCCTGCCATCCCTTAGCCAGGAATGAAATTCCAGGCAGGAAAATGGGCTTTGCAGTGGATGCACGGGGATGAGTTAAGCAGTGATAGAAGCAGCACTGTGTAAATCAAGGGCCAGGGCCACTGCAGGCTGTTCCTCACCTGGAAGGTCCAGAGACACCCAGGAGTTGTTCCCTGGGGCAGGGACGGGGTGAGGGAAGAAGCTGGGATGCCCTCCCTGCCCAGGGGGTGTTGGTGCTGTCCAGCATCCCATGGCAAGTCATAAATGTCCCTGCCCTGCACAAATTTCCACTGCAGAGGGGGAATATTAATATTTATGGCGAGGTTCAGAGGTGCAAGGGGAGGCAGAAACCCAAGCTGTCCTGGGCTGGGAGGATCGATGAGGTGGCTTAGCTCTTCATGGCCCTGTGTGCTCGTGGACTGGGCTGGGCTGCTCACAATAATTTTTTCAGAGAATTTGGTGTCTCCCAGCTTGCCAGGATGGTTTTGCAAAATGTCGGGATATTTTAAAAATTAGTAAAATTTAAAAGCACTCATCCAGCCCTGCTTGTTTTGCTTTAAATGGGGCTGGCAGCCATGATTAAAGGGACTATTTCATGCTCCAAACAGTAAAAGTGGAGGCAAACTGTGAGAGAAGTTCTAAAGAGACCTCTTTTATATTAAAATTACTATAGAATTAAACACATTCTGCCTTGAATGACCCTGCAGATGTCTTTGAACTGGGCTGATTGCTCCAGGAATATTTAATCCAATAAAACCTGGCTTGAGGCCACTCAGGAGCTGTGAGATTATACCAAATACTTTCAATTTCTGATCATCTGCAGAAACAAGAATTCCAGTGTTGTGATTATCCAAATTCACAGCATTTCCATCACCCAGAGCTGCTGAGCCTGTCCTTCTGCAAAGTTCTTGTCTTCTTTTTGCCTTGCGTTCCTGTTTCCTTCAACCCAAGCAAAACAAAAATTCAGGTGGGGAAATTTCCAGCAGATTGAGCTCTGCTGCTTCCTTCTCCCACCCAGCACAGGACAGATGCTCTGATTTTCCAGCCTGCAAAGAACAAAGCTTCCCCCTGGCTTCTTTATTTTAAACAGGAGAGGCCACCCACAGCTCCAAACATGCCTATGGAGAGGAAAAATAAATGGCTGAGCTCCTGGCCAGACACGGATGTGCAGAGCGTATCTGAGGAGGAGGAACTGTTTGGAAAAAGCCATTCCCATCCCACCCAGGTGCTGCCATGGATGGGGCTGGGGGCACCAGCACCTCCCAGCAGTGGGGAATGGCACGGAGAGGGACCTGGGATGGCTGGGGACCATAAATCACCTCAGCCCAAGGGCGAGTTCAGCAAACCAGAGCTGGGCAGATGTTGGAGAAGGGAATTTGGGAAGGTTTCAGCACAGAATTCCAGCTCTTGCTTCACAAGAAGGCAAATCCTGCAGTGCTCCACCAGCTTGGGGGCATAATATCCAGAAAAGATCCCCCCACCAGCCTGAACCTGTAGGTTTTTCCCCTAAACTGAAGCAGGGGAGGGTGGTGGGAGCTGTTGCTGGGCTCAGGGTGTTTGGCTGGGAGTGGTTCCTTCTGCAGGGGGGTTTGGGTTGGCCATGGGGAGGTGGGAGCACCTTGGGGTGATGCTGAGACACAGGAGGGATGTCCACTTAGGGAAATCATGAGACAGAAGAAGGAATGAAAATGGGGCGAGGAGCCAAATGTTTGTTATTTCCACGCAGCTGGCTCTTTTCTGGATGTCCCTTCCACCATGCCTGGAGCCAGGAGCTCTGTGTCTGCCTTGCCATGTGTCACTCAGAGGGGAATTGTCACCACAACAGCTCTGGGACTTTGATTTGGCCAGCAGGAGCAGGGAGGTCATCCTTGCCCTGTGCTCAGCACTGGCGAGGCCACACCTGGAGTGCTGTGTCCTGTTCTGACCCCTCAGTTTGGGAAGGACGTTGAGGGGCTGGAGCATGTCCAGAGTGGGCAACGAGGCTGGAGCGGGGCTGGGAACACAAAAACCCTGTGAGGAACCCCTGGGGGAGCTGGGGGTGCTCAGCCTGGAGAAAAGGAGACTCAGGGCTCCCTCATCACTGGGCACAGCTCCTAAAGGTGCCTGTGCTCAGCTGGGGCTGGGCTCTTTCTGCAGCAGCACTGACACAACCAGAGCACACAGCCTCCAGCTGCACCAAGGGAAATACAGGCTGGACAGCAGGAAAAAGTGTTTTACAGCAAGGGTGAGAAAGCTCTGGAATGTTCTGCCCAGGGAGGTGGTGGAGTCCCCATCCCTGGGGGTGT
>JACDOX010000490.1:42023-100032 GCA_014549065.1 Cardinalis cardinalis
TATAATATAATATAATATAATATAATATAATATAATATAATATAATATAATATAATATAATATAATATAATATAATATAATATAATATAATATAAAATGTATATTATCATAAAATAATATAATAGCCTTCTAAGAACATGGAGTTGGAGTCATTCCTTCCTGCCACAAGGAACCCCAGAAAATACCACAGTCCTGCAGGATTTTTGGGCTGCTTTTGCAGTGCAGGTGGGTGCAGGCTGCACACATGGAGGGTTCATCTGGGTAATGGAACCTCTCTGATTCTCTTTGCAGTRAAACGATTCAAGGAGCCAAAGGCAGAGCGGCGCCCCTGGAGGATATGGTGAGATTTTTTTCATTTGAAACTTGAAAAAACTGTGTTTATAAGAGAAAAAAAATATTATACTAACAATCTTCTATGCCCCCTGTGTATTCTGTGTGACATTTAATTGTTAAATGAAATGTGCTGCTGCTTCCCAAGGAAACGTCCATAAAGTAGCTGGTGTTCCCTAGAAATAAAATTCCCTGCTTAACTCTTTCAGAAAATCTTGGTTTTTCTTCCAGGTTTTATGACACCTCCAAGCAAGCCATAGGTGCCCTCTTCATCCACTTTGCCAATGTTTTTCTCTCTGATCTCACTGAGGAGGACCCTTGTTCTCTGTAAGTAAGCTTGCCTTCATGCCCTWCATCTGTCAAAGGGAGAGTTGTGTTGGGAAGGGTCATGAACAGTGGAAATGGATCCATCTGAAGCACTGCTGAGCTTGTTGTTGTGCTCTCTGTTGTCTTCTTTGCTGGTCCTTTTTGGGAGATTTCTAAACCAAGCTCCAAAAACTAAAATTTTCTAAAATGCTGAAACTAGATTTTTATCTGCAAAGTGTCTGAAGTAARTGTAGAAGTCCCACCTTTAYTTCAGACACTTTGCAGATAAAAATTTCATTTCAGCATTAACCTTATCTCATTTTGAGAAACTCCTTTGGACTTCAAAATTCTCCTTAAAACTTTTTGGCCCATCCCTTTTTTTATATTAAAGTTCTGAACTTGATATGTTTCTTTAAGCAGACWCAAGTTTGGCTGGGGCTGCACATAACCTCTCAAATGATGTATTGTTGTTTTTTTTTTAAACAGACAGTGTTTTAAAATAAACCCTCTCATGCTTATGCTGTGCCCTTTGGGTGTGTTGTTTATTTTTCATGTGTGTTTTATGTTTCCCTGCGCTGCCTGACTTGTCATCCTGAAGCAGGCAGCTTAAAACCCTCCAGCCCTGTCCCTGGGCTTTGAGGCTCACACTCTGTCCTGCCCAGAATAAACCACCAGAGCTCCATGTCTGCATGGAGTGCTCTGCTTTTCCAGCAGCTGGAAACTGTAAAAAGCCAGTCTGAGCTTTTGGATGTAGAAAAACTTAATGTTATGCTTTCAAAGTGGATATCAAAAGCAGATTGTTGTTTGCAGTTTCTTGGTTCAGAGGCAGAGTTCTGGAAAAGGAAACGTTCGCTGCTGTAGCCTTGTGCTTGGCATTTTCTTCATCCTGTAGAAATCTGGCAGAAAACATTGCAATAATGGAAAACTGCATACAAAACCACACTAGTCTGAGATTTTTATTCTTTTTTCTTTTTGGAGTTCATTAAAATACCAAGCCCTGGATTAGAGCTGGGACCCCGCAATCCCCAGAAGGTCCCTGCATCTCTCCTGCCTCTGGCACTCTGCCCAGTGACACTTGACCATCCAGAGCTGCAGAACTCAATCCATTGAGCCAGAATCTCCTGGCAGGGATGGGTTCAGCTCCTGGATCTGCAGAGGTTTGTGGGGCCTCAGGGCTCTTGCTGCTGAGCCAGGGCCCATCACCTCTCCCAAAACCTGCCTCTCAGTCTGTGTCTCTGCTTTTGGGAGCCTCTTGCAGCTGCTCAGAAAAATKGACTTTTTGCCTCTTCTGCTGCCCAGTTTGTAGAGCAGCTGTGATGCCTAAAAAAAGCTGCCATTTTTTTGTGTGAAATTCTGAAAACAGTTTGGTTCTGTTTCCTCTGAAACTTGAGATTTCTTTTTTTTTATAATTAGAAAAAAAAATATGCTGCAAGTGGAAAGTCTCCTTTTTGCAGGGGGTAACTTTTAAGAAGTATTTATTGCTATATGAATAAATGAGCAGTGCCAGAGAGTTGGTGGAGCCTGTCCCCTCTCTCCTGAAGAAGCTTTTAAACTAAGAAACTGCTTGTAAGGCTTAGGAAAATGCAATAAAAGAGAAAGGAAGCGAGTTTGGATTGTTAAGCAGGTTTATTTAAAATCTTGGGGTTTTTAAATTAATTTCCATTATGAATATTAAAGATTTTAAATAACACTTGAGAACACAGAAGCTGAAACCTGAATTTTCCTCTGCTCTTAGCTACCTTATTAATTTCATCCTGGATGCCACGCTAGGGATGCTGCTGATCTGGCTGGGTGTGAAAGTTGTCTCCTGGATTGTTCAGCACAAGAAATACACGTACCTGGTCTTTGGGGAGTATGGTAGGTGTCACCTGCTCTGCCCAGAGGGGCTTGGTGTGCTTCCACCTGGGAATGGGGGGCAAAAATGGCAGGAGCTGCAGTCTGGGGCTGGAATGGGAGCAGTGTTCTCCCTTCTTCAGGGAGCTCCTGAGGGTGAGTTAAATGCTGGAACCACCCTGAAATGCAGCAGAGGGGTGAGGAAAAGCTGAACATTTCCTTGGGTGTAGAATATACCCCAGGACATCTGTGTCTAAATTAAGGTGTGTAAAGTTCTTTTTTGGGGTTCTTCTGGGGGTTTTTRCCTATCATCTCCATTCAGAATATGGAGTTGTTCTTGCATTTGCYTTGAGCTGTGGTGGGGATCAGCCAGGCACAGTGTGACCCCAAAAGTTGAGTTCTCAAGTGTGGCCTCTTTAAATTCCTGCCTTGAGATGGAGAAAATGTTCCCAAAAAGCTGCTCTCAGCCAGCCCCACTAGAGGGTAGCAGTTCCCTTCCAAAAGAGCAGAGCCAGCTTGCTGGAGAAGCTGCAGGAAAGGGAAAAATTAATGCTTTGCCTATTTTACATTGCATCTAATGCWCAGATGAATTCTGTCCTATTTCAGAAAACACATCTTAATCATTAAAATGGCAGTCTTGCCATTAAGATGTTAATCATGAAGTCTGTTCTGAAGTTAGTCTGGGGTTTTTTTGTGTTTTTAGTCGCTGGTCTGGCATCTGAGCTGGTGGAACTTGGACCCAGGTGGGCTCGGTCTGGAGACCCCAGTGCCCTGTGCCTTTCCTCAGGCTCTGCAGAGGGGTCATGGCAGAGGGTGAAGGGCCTGGCTGGGTTTGTGAGGCAGCAGAAGCAGCTGCACGCTGGCAATGAGATGGTGTGGGCAGGGCTGGCTCTCCTCAAGCCTGAGAGGGGCTTTCCAGGCTGATCTCCAGAGCAGTTTGAGCATCCTGWCAGCAGGCATTGGGTGGGGGCAATACCTTCTGTATTTTCCCTTTTAGCTCCTCCTTTATAACAGATCCCTAAACTTAGATGAGCCAGCAGRAGAATCCAGACATTCTTAGTTCAGGMACTGGAGTTTTTCCCCTTTGGAGCAACAAGGACTGGAAGCCCAAGTGCCTCAGGACACAGCTTCAGCTTCGTGTGCCACGTCTGCAGTCAAGCACAGGAGCAAAAAACATGAAAAGTGTGTTGGCAGAGCAGGGATGAACTTCTGTTGAGCTGTAGCTGGCCCCTCATTAGGGCTGGCTTAGACCACAGAAACAGCTCAGTCCTTTGAGAAAATCTTGCTTTCATTAGAGAAAAACAAGTTTGTGCTGTTGCTTGAATTTGGTTCTTGGATTGGGGTTAAATATCTCGTCCATCAATTCCAGTTTTTGGTGCAGGTCTCTGGCCAGAGTGACCCCAGTGGAAAATACAGGTGGGACAGCCAAGTGACATATCCAAGGCAATCCTGTGGCAGGGCTGGGGAAGGAAAACTCTCCTGCCCTCATCTCTGGTGTTAGTAACTTCCAAAACAGTTGGGAAGACGCTTGTAAACTTTGWACAGTTTGATGCAGGCTCCAGGAACATGATTCATTTGCTGGGCTAATTGCTGTACCAGACTTCTGCTCCTCAGGAGAATTGAGGGAAGCAACATAAGTCCTGCAGAGGAGAAAGCCAGGGGAGCACAAAATCCATGTTGCAAACAGCAGCCAGTGCCATTGCTGCAGCCATCAGAGCAGCAGGGCTGTGGATTTGTGCAGTAGAGCCAGTACCCATCTTGCTGCATCAACCTGGAGGGGGAAAAAATGAATCTGTCCCAGCTGTGTCCTTCCAGCAGCCCTGCAGCTGATGCAGAGCACTGCAGTTGTCCTTTGGTGTGGRCTGCAGCAGTTCCTCCTGCTCTGTGCTTGCTTCTCCTGCCTCCGCAGCCCTGGCTGGTTCCCCCTGTGCAGCTGCAAGAGCTGCAGTAATGGGGAAGTAAAGTAAAGGGGAGGGGAAGCACCTAAATCTATGGTGCTATTTTAAGCATCCAGCTGTCTAGAATTGTTTAGAAAAATCAATTATTTCCATATWTCCAAAAAGCCAGGAACAGGCATTCTGAGATGAGCCTCTCTTGTGCCTGAGCTCATGGCCAAGCACTGCTGCAGCCAGGAATGACCTGGTTTACAGCTAGTGAGGAATCAAAGGCTCCTCTTTGCTCATGTTCCTCCMTCTTTTGCCCAAAAGCTCCTGATTACTCTCTGAACTGCCTCTAAGCACAGGAAACTGCATTTTGGAAAGTGCTGTCTCTTCTCAGGATGCCTGGCCCCCAAGATCCMAGACTGGGAGGTGTGTTCTTGGCACAGGTGGGCTTTGGGGAATGAGGGCTGCCTCACACCTACTCAGAGCTAACAAACTCCTACCCTGGAGGTGCTGAAGGCCAGGTTGGATGGGACCCTGAGAAACTCCCATGGCAGGGGGTTYGGAACTGGGTGATATTTTTAATGTCCATTCCAACCCAAACCATTCTGGGATGAATCTGTGAAATTCCACAAACGCACCACTGCTGTAGCAAGCCATGGTTACAGGAGCTGTCCCTGTAGGGAACCACCACAGGGAGGAGAACAAAGCAGAGTTRAAGCTTCAGAAGATGTGGGAGATGAATACCCAAGTTCTTGGAAGTGCTGTTGGGCTGGGACAGACTGAGCAGGGGATGTGCTGGCTCCAGTCAGGGTGTGCAGATCAAGCCTGAACTTTGTGCCTCATCTCCAAACTGGTCCAGCTCTCTTCCCCTCCCCATGGCAATGAGCAGATCCCTAGAGAACACCTTCGTGTGGCTGCAGTGCCCTGACATTTTAATTGTGTTCAGTAATTCTCCAGCATTACTTTAGTAATACCCCAGTATTTATATTTTCTTTTAAGTAAGCAAATGGGATGAATTTGCATTGAGAGAGATTTCCTTCAGTGTGCAAGTCAATTTTTTCTAGAGGAGCATTAAGAAATGAGGGAGAGGAAAAGTGTTCTCAGTGGAAAATGTCCCTGTGGATGCCCATCTGGATGTTGACTTGTGGCTGTGGTCACTGGCTAGCTAAGCCTGATGCTTTGTTCAGTGTCTGGAAATGGAAAGGCATCTTGCTTGGAGGCCTTCAAAGTCTGTTTAGTGGCCTGTTGAACTCTGCTGGTCAGTTTTAGTTCTAGGAGCATGTGCTCTGTGCCAGCTGCTGAGTTTAACTGAGGACCTGTGTAGGCTGAGTCTGGCCCCGTGGTGATGCTGCACAAAATTTCCATAACAAATATTCCCATGTCCTGGAGCAGCCAAGGGAGCTGGCTGCTAATGCCTGAGGAAATACTGCTGGAAATAGAAATAGCTCTAACCTGAGGGGTGGCCTGTGCTCAGCCTGCTGGGCTTTTCCATCCCTGGGTTCGGGGGGAAAATGTGAGGAGAGAGCTGAGGGTCCTGCCAGGGACTAAGTGTGTGGTTGGGTCCCTTGCTCTGAGCAGGGGTTTGGGGACAGGCCAGTGTTTGAAAGCASTGGAAGTTGTACTGGGTGACAGGGTGGGGGTAGAAAAAGTCAATAAAAACTTCTCAGGAGACAATGAAATGGTACCTCCAAAACCAAGGGATCCAAGTGTCAGTGCCAAGTACAAAGGGAGTGTCGCAGACATCTTTTAATGAAAAACCCTTTCCTTAGGATTTTTCCTCCTGAGAAGCTGAGAGGCCTCAGGAACACAATGTAAACAATGGTTATCTGCTACTGTGGAATGCAACAGGTGCATCTGGGATTGGTCTCATAGAGTTGTTTGTAATTAATGGCCAATCACAGCCCAGCTGGCTTGGACTCTCTGTCCGAACCACAAACCTTTGTTATCATTGCTTTCTATTCTTATCATTCCTTTCTATTCTTAGCTTAGCTAGTCTTCTGATGAAACCTTTTCTTCTATTCTTTTAGTATAGTTTTAATGTAATATATATCATAAAATAATAAATCAAGCCTTCTGAAACACGGAGTCAGATCCTCGTCTCTTCCCCAATTCAAGAATCCCTGTGGACACGGTCACAGGGTAGGAAATAGCAGTAAACTCTGAATTGTGTGAAATGTTCAACTGGAGGGCAAACCCAGGTTTTTGGGATGGGAATGTGATGAACAGAGCAGTCAGGTGGCTCCAGTGGACACCCCAGACCCTCTCTGGCATTTTCTGCACYTGAACTAAAATGACTGAACCATAGAATGGTGTGGGTTGGTGTCAGAACCCAGGACATCCCTCTGGCTGCCCTGGAGGACTCGAGCCCCTGCCCAGGGGGCTCAGAGACCTTGGCACAGAGCCCAGGACCCCTGTGCCTTTGATTGAGCCCTTGGAAAAAACAATAACCAACCTTTATATGAAGAATTACAAGCCACAGAAGTTTAAGTAGAATGACAGTGAATTTATCACAAAGTGAAAAATAGATTTTTGGGGKTTTTAGAATGGGGGTTCAGGGGGCAAGATGGAGGAATCTGGGCATGTCCAGYCTTTCTCCTCCTTTTTCTTCTTGGCCTCCATCTTCTGCTCTGAATTTGGRTGACAGCAGCACTGCTCCCTGCAGTTTGAATATCCACAGGGACCAAAKATCCAGAGCAGGGTGTGACACTGCACACGGGGGACAGACTCCAGCTGTGCACTCACTTTTCCCTGCTTCAGCAATGTGATAGGGGAGCTGGGAATGCCCCATGCCTGGAAGTGTTCAAGGCCAGCTTGGATGGGATTTTGAACAACCTGGGCTGGTGGGAGATGTCCCTTCCAACCTCTCAGGATCTCCAGCTGCTCAGAGTGACCCTGAGATGTGTTAGAAAGTCTCTTTTCCCAGCCCRGCAGTCAAAGGAGGAGTCAGAGCTCTTCAGTTCTCAGTCTCAAAGTTGTTTATTGTTTCTTATCTATAAAATTATTTCTCCTGTCCAGCTGAGATCTGCTCAGCAGGTCAGACAGAGGCACACTGGCCACCCTCAGGACAGTGTTATCTTTTTATACTAAAAACTACATGTACAATATTTACCATACCTTCCCAATACCTATCACCTATGTTAGACAGTGAGTTTCTACCTTAAACCAATCCAAAAGTGCCAACATCACAGCAGAAGATGGAGGCCAAGAAGAAGGAGAAAGGCTGGACATGCCCAGATTCCTCCATCTTGCCCCCTGAACCCCCATTCTAAAAACCCCAAAAATCTATTTTTCACCCTGTGATAGATTCACTAKCATTCTAYTTAAACTTTTGTGGCTTGTAATTCTTCATATAAAGGTTGGTAATTGTTTTTTCCAAGGGCTCAATCAAAGGCCCAGGGGTCCTGGGCTCTGTGCCGAGGTCTCTGAGCCCCCCGGGCAGGGGCTCGAGTCCTCCAGGGCAGCCAGAGGGATGTCCTGGGTTCTGACACCAACCCACACCATTCTATGGTTCAGTCATTTTAGTTCAGGTGCAGAAAATGCCAGAGGGGGCTTGGTGTGTCCACTGGAGCCACCTGGCTGCTCTGTTCATCACATTCCCATCCCAAAAACCTGGGTTTGCCCTCCAAGTGGACATTTCACATAATTCAGAGTTTACTGCTATTTCCTACCCTCTGTGCTTGGCACTGATAATTGGATCCCTTGGTTTTGGAGGTACCATTTGTGTGTCTCCTGAGAAGTTTTTAATTGACTTTTTCTACCCCCACCTTGTCACCCAGTACAACTTGCACCGCTTTCAAACACTGGCCTCTCCTCAAACCCCCTGAACCCTCCACTTTGGCTGTGATTGAGCTTTTTCCCCACCTGCTCTGTGCACACCAGTCCCCAGCAGAGTGTAAATAAAGCTGTCTGGCAGCAACACGTGGGCTGTGCTGACAGCTTGGTGCATTAGGCAGCCTGGATTAAAACGAATCCTGTGGTGTGCTAACAGCTCCAACACCTCAGGCACTGCTGCTCTGCTCCCCAGCACCACTGGGGTTTGGGACACATTTCTGTGAGGTTGCCACGGGCTCCAGGGGCTCTTGGGCTGCTCCAGGGAGTTTTGCTGGTGCTGGGGAGCACTARGAATGCTGCTGGAGGAGAGCAGTCATCATTCAGTGGGTGTATCCCAGCAGGATGGTAATTTCTGTGAGGATGGGAGATGGCTGCAGGAAGGTTTTGGCAGAGGCTGCTCTCTAAGCTGGAGGGAGAGGTTTGTGATAGACTCCATGTGTAGAGCTGGGATGTCCTGGGTTACCTTCCAGCTAGAACCAGGGATGAGAACCTGGAAAGGCTCAGAGGGAGTGTTACACATACAATCACCCACCAGGTGTGATGTGGAGGCTGCAAAGGTCACTCAGACCAATTCCCCACCCTGCTGCGTTCTGAGTTTGCCTTTCCATGTAGGAAAGAGGAGGACATCTGTTTTATTCTAATTGGTTTTGGCCTCCAAGTAGCAGATTGCTTTTTGCTGGCTGGCAGCACAGTGTGGCTGAAGGTCTTGTGAGCTCTCCTAAGATTTATGTAGAGAAGAACCCTTTCCCACATACAAATCAGGGCAGCTCCATCCACTTTGATCCACCAAAGACATCAGGCTGGATCTGGGGGTGCCTCTGACCAGCTTTCTGTAGGAAAGCAGCYCTTGCATGAGCTGAGCTCCAATCTTTCCAGCCTTTCCCTGTTGCCATTACATTGCAAGGGTTCTATATTGCCTGAGTTTCACACCTCCTTGATGKTTCTTGTAGGCAGCTCCTCCAAACACTGACTTTTCCTTGTTCTCCCAGCAGCCAACTGACTCCAGTTCCCCTCAACCTCCCAATCCACTCTCTTATAGCACTCTTCTTCTTATTGGCTACAGCTGTGGCCTGTTAAAATCAGGCCTGCCCCTAATCTTTAATAATTAMCCCAGCTGCAACTCTTTAGSGGRTAAGATTACTTTCTATACCACCTTTATTTAGTTCTATTCTATCCCCCTRCATTTCCCTACTGTGGAAGGAGATGGGGCACATCTGTCACGTGGGCTTGTCTGGGGACCACACCAGGAGCTTCCCTGATGAGGTGCCAGAAAATGTTGGYTTGAACATTGCTGGTGTTGGTCAGAGCTGGGTGAATTAGAGGTGTTAGGTGGTGGATTAGTGGATGATGGGGTGGATCAGCGGTCCTTGGATGACTCCGCAGCTGCTGAGGTGAGAAGCAGACAGCTGCATTCCTTGGGGAAGTGGAAATGAGCTGCTGTCTCTAAGTCACCTTTGCAGCCCTTAAGGCTGTGCTGCTGTTTTGTTTTCACCTTTGTCTTGAATCATTTTTGGTACAGAGCAGCCTCCTGTCCTTGGSAGGTCAGGATGCAGTAAAAAATAACAGTAAATAAATAATAACAGTAAGTAAATCTCCCTGCTGGGTGTGGAAGTCCTGAATACCCAGGCAAGTCCATGCCTAGGGCGGGTTAAGAAGCAGGTTGTCTTTCCAGAGTCTGTTTGTGGTTCCTGGGGTGTTCCAAGGAAGTTTTGCTGGT
The DNA here is from genome assembly GCA_014549065.1 of Cardinalis cardinalis. Classification (NCBI taxonomy): domain Eukaryota; kingdom Metazoa; phylum Chordata; class Aves; order Passeriformes; family Cardinalidae; genus Cardinalis; species Cardinalis cardinalis. The sequence continues at coordinate 51,924 of JACDOX010000490.1, forward strand.
GGTGGGRAGCRCTAGGAATGCTGCTGGAGGAGAGCAGTCAGAATTCAGTGGGTGCGTCCTTTGGAGTTGTGAAAAAATCCAATCACTTGTTCTTAAAATTTTAAAAGTTTAATAGTAATAAAATAGTTAAAAAATAGTAATACAATTAGAGTAATAACAATTTGGACAATTTGAATTAGGACAATAGGAGACAATAGAGACAAAGAGTTATGGATGTCCAGGTGCCTTTTTCTGGGCAGCATGAGCCCAAAAAAAGGACCCACGTTAACAGAGGGTTAACCCTTAAAAGCAACAGCCTGTTGCATATTCATACACCTCATACATGATGCATAAATTCCATTTAAACACAGGATTCTGTCTGGTCATCGTCARCTTCTTCCTCTGAATCCTRACAGCGCCTTCAAGGCGGGAAGAAGTTCATTTCTTCTGATAATGGAGCAATAAATTCTTTCTCTGAAAGATTCAGGTGTCCTGTGGCTGCTATCTCACTGCGAGTCCTTTCTTTAAAAAAAGGATCCTACATAGCATAGTTTCTATTTTAACATTTTTTTACAACATAAAACTATATTTACCACACTACTTAAGAGAATTAATACAGCATAACTTTCTAACACAAGACATATAATATTCATTTGAATATTTGCGAAAAGCCAATCATAAAATACAGGCATTTTTCACAGGAGTGAAGGAGAATATTAATTTCTCCKTTCTCTTCTTTGGCCTGGTGAGCCAAAACCTGCCCTGAGCTGTGCAGAGAATGCAGAGAGCCACGGTTGTGGTGGGGAATGGCAGTGGCCTGTCCCTGCAAGGGGGAAGGTGTTTGGGACAGATCTCAGTCCTGCTGCTGCTTTTTGGGCACACTGAGAGGACAGAGGGAGGTGCTGTCACAGGGAGCCAACTCACAAAGGGTGCTGTGGCTTCAGTCCTGTCCCTCCACGGGGGACAGAGCACAGCTGACAACACACAGCAGAAGGGAAAGAGTTCAAATGCAGGAAGGATGCAACAGATGTGTTTGTTTTCCTGTTTTGTTTGTACTCAGAGCTCTGATGGGTGCTGATAACGTGGGGGTTCCTGGGAGAATTGGTTTGGTTTGGGGCACGGGGCAAAAAGCTTCACTATACCCAGTGTGTGTGCCAAAGGCAGCCAGGCACCCCAATCTGCTGGGAGAGGCTTTTAGGAGGATCAGAGCTTCTCTGACACCAGCCTGTGCTGCCTGCTGCTCCAACGCTGCTCCCATCTCCTCCCAGACCACCCATTAGGCTGCTGTCTGCCAGAGRGCAGAGATTCCTCTCTCCAAAATCCCCACAGGCTCTGCTGGGTGTGCTTCCACATAACCTTCCTGGCTCCCTGTTCCTGCCTTCCCTGCATGCAGTTCCTGCTGGTTTGGCTCTCTCTGCTGCACCCTCAGCTTCCCTCCTTCCCCCTCCTCTTCTTTGCTTCCTTCTCGTGGCTTGARCTATTAAGAATTTGGAGCACGAGGGGATCCTGCCTTGTACACTACCAGGATGCCTCTGCTTTGTAGCTGTAGCTTTACAACGAGGCAGATGTTTTGATRTGTTGCTAACAAATGCCAGAATAAGGACAAATATTACCTAAAAACCCATTTTGCACTTGCTGGGAAGCTGATCCCCACAGAGCTGGGGCTGGTTGGGCCCCAGCTCTTACCAAATCCCAGCATGTGCTGCTGGTTTTTGTGGCCAGAGGTTTTTACTGGTGTGGATAAACGTGCCTTTGCAGACTGCTGGTGTTGTTTCCCCCTGCCACATCTCAGAATTGTGCTGAAAAGTGGGGAAAAGTGGTCAAAAATCTCTCAGCCTGCTGCCATCTGACCACACCGAGTATTGGCATCTGTCTGTGCCAACTGCACAGGCTCCCTTGCACTGATGGAATCCCAAATTCCAGGCAGATTATGCTGGGAACAAGTGCTGCCAGGGGTTATCTTTGTCTGTAAGTGGTAAGAGGAAATGCTGCAGCTTTCCTGAGCCAGATAGGGTAGCTCAGTTTTGCAGAGCTGAGATACTCTGGTGAGCCAGGGAAGGTGATAACCAGCTGGCAGGGTGCTCACAGAGGGCTGAAGCAAGCACATGTAATAGATACAGAACCATTATTGTTGTTAGCAATACAAATATGCTTTTCCTTATTTCTTGGTGAGTGCCCTGTTGGAAACATTCATATTTAATTAGCATTGATTCTTTTTGAGTGAATTGCTTTAAAAGCTGGGGTGATGGAGCCCCTGTCTCTTGCTCAGACAGTATCACATAACCAGCCCTTCACTTCATCAGCACAATGAAATAATTCTSTTCAGGCCTGACAAGTTATGCTGCTTGTAGTGAAAATGGTGAACTTGAAATTTTCAATCTGTTTCTGGTAGCTGTGTGGGTAAGGCTTGGCAGGGAGCAGATTTCAGATTATATTTTTAATGATTTATTTGTGTTTATTTTATTTTATAGAAGAGTGTGCAGGTACTGACTGGTCCTAGTAGAGAGGAGGGTCAGTATCAAGCATGAGACAGCTTTTCTGTCTCTTCCTATCCTCTGTTCCAGATATAATATTCTGTTTTTCCAGGTGACCCTCCACAAGCTGCTGCCTGGATTGGCCAGTGTATCCTCTACTTGCTGATAATGGTTTTTGAGAAGACTGTGATTAGCCTTGTCCTGCTTATCCCTGGTTGGACAAAGGTAAGCAGTTCTTGTCTAGCTGTAGCTGTTGTGGTTTCTTTTTGCTTTGCCTGACTCATGGTTCTCATTATTGAAGGCCTTTAATTCTCACACTTATTGACATCACTCTGTAATCATTAGATATKACTTAAATTTTGGGAAACATAACTTTCATAATGGTTTGGCTTCTGGTGCATTCTCTTGCTAGTCAAAAGCTAATGGAATAAGATGATGTTTTAATTTTCTTTCCCACTCTTGGAAGGCTAAAATGGGCTGGGCTGGCAGCTGAGCTCCTTCAGTTCTGCCAGAGGATTTCTATGTTATTCTGTCAAGTCAGTCCATGTAGGTGTTTTGTGATCCTGTGCTTAAACTGGGGGATTAGAGATTAATTTGAGAAGTGCTATATGAGTAGTGTGTTGTCTTTTCCTGCTCAGCTGCTTCTGTATGCCAGCAGTGTTAATTGTGTTGATCAGAAGTTTATCTTTAAAAAAATAAAAATAATAATAACTTGTGGGGTTTTTAGCCACTTAACCTGTTGGCAGGTAGGTGTGATGGGTGTAAAAACCTAATTCTGAGAGTCAGGGGTAACTCCAGCTTGGAGTCCTCTTCCAGCAGGCCCTGAGGTACCTGGCACTGTGTGTAACTTGACTGAGCAGTTATCTGCAGCAATCTGGGAGCATTTATCTCTTCAAGGGTTGTCCTTCAAACCCAGTAGCCCACAGTGCTCACACTTGGATGTGAACTTCTCCAGCAGCACCAGTCCAGATCCAGAGAAGCTGCTGGACTCCTCTCCATGATTACTGCTCGTGCCTGGTGTCCTTGTTCTGCAGATGGGCTCCAGGGAGCCAAGGGCAGTCCCACCAGTTGTTGTCRTGGATAGTTACACTGAAAGACTTGTTTCTGTACAAAATCATGTGTTTGGCAGCTGGGCTAAGGGAATATCCTGTGTCATCTTTTAAGAGCTGGGTGGAAGCACAGGCTGCAGAGCTCTGGCTGCTCATGTAAGAAGACAAGCAGTTTTCATGAAAGATCTTGCAACAGAGCTGTTCAAACAATGCTAAAGTGTTCTAAATTGTGTTCTAAATAATGCTAAAGTGTTCTAAATGTTTTCTCCTCTGCAGCTTCAGCAGATCCTCCTGGGTTACATCCCGAGCCCTCAGCTGGAGCTCGTCCTGGTGATGTTTGTTGTGCCTTTCATAGTCAATGTAAGAGGGGCCTCTGCAAGTGCTGGGGGGGTGGTTTGGAGATTTCAGTGCACCCTCATRGGAATGTGCACAGGGACTGGCTGGGGGCAGCCTCAAAGTGCTGGGACAGGGTGCAGGGGTGTGCAAAGAGATCTGTGGGTCACAAATCTGTCACTGCCACAGTCGCTGGTCCCAATTCCCTTCCCTTTCTCTGAGCTGCTCTGGGGCTGACTCTTCACCTCTTGGAGTAAAGCGGGATCTCCTTAGGTGAGAGCTCATCTCAACAGCATGGGGATGCCCAAAACACTTTAATGTCCTATAGGATGGGCTGTGAACTTGATAGTCCAGTCATTGGCTGAATGTCAGATTGTATTACAGCAAAACAAGGTGCTCAGGGTTACCCAGAGCTGTTGTTCTTCTCAAAACAAGTTTGACAAAACCTCTTGAAAGCTCAGCTCAACTTTCCTGGTTCCTCTGATTCTGGGTAATCCTTGAGCTGCTGCTCAGTTCCTGCTAAGGTGGGCAGTGGGAACAAGGTGTTAACACTCAGATTCTCCCTGGGCAAGAAGGGAGTTGAACTTTGAGCTTTCAGCTCCTCCCATGCACGTTTCAATGGATGCAGCACTGGCAAAGTTGGCTTGATCTGCCTCTCYCCACCATCCCAGGCTGCATTTCCACATTGGAAAGAGAATTCTGGTCCTCAGAGAGCTGACCAGGGACTGGTTCAGGCAGATGAGCTTTGGATGGAGCTTGGTTCAGGGGCTGTGTTCAGGTGGAAACTCAGCCTATTGTGGTTTTATTTAATGTGGAAACAATAGGACTTGTGTAAGAAGAGACTTAAGGATTTGGACTCATCCAATCCCCATGGACACARTTGATGCAGGGCTGGTTTGGATGTGAGGTTGATCAAGTCTGGAGAACCCAAGAGGAGAAGAAACACCTGTGATGGATTGACTCTGCATTTTGGTCTCTGCAATCTGTTGATGTAACTTCTTTTCCCCCAAGGCCATTATGTTCTGGGTTGTGGACAGCTTGATCATGAGGAAATACAAGCAGAAGGATGCCCTAGACATCAATGGATCCACAGAAACCCCTCGGGCCAGGAGGACTGAGGAATCTCAGGTAAGACCAGGGAGGCAAACTTGTGTTTCTGACCAAAATGCAAATCTGTGGGATGGTCTGTGTGTTTTACCACAGCCCTGTGGCAGAACATCACATTGCCTGGACCTGGGGTGGTGGATGTGGTGATCACCCTGCCAAGTCAAACTCTCTCTAACCATGAGCAGTGTCACAGMCCAGGAAATGTTGCTGAAATACTGCCCTGGATGATGACAGTGTCTTGGTGGGATGAGCTGGCTTCTGCACTGATCTGTGTGTGCAGGCTAAAACTGTCCCTCTGAGCTTTGCTRTGTTTAATTGTAATTAATTTTGGCTGGGAAGAGCTTACTTTCCTCTCTGTAATTGTTAGCATCCCTTTTAGAGGACAGGGCTTAGCTGGGAACCCTATTTTTGTCAGCATTTGGTATTTTTTCAACCAGATTATTGTCCCTTAGCTGGAGGAGGCTGTGTTTTGTGTAGTCTGAGCCCACCAACAGTTGAAAGTTATGGTGGGGGAGGAAATGCTGCAGTTCCAGCAGACTTTCAGATTACTTTGTTCATCTTAACCATGTGGGGTTTGTTAAGTAGGTAGTGTCTACTTCTCACTGACCTGTGGGCAGAGTCCACACTCTTGGTCCCTGGGAGGAATTCCTGTCCTTCTCCTGGCACCCAGGCCTGGTTCCAGTGTGTTCTGTGCACAGCTGCTGATATCCTGCAGCTCACTGGTGAGACTTACCAAGATAAGATAATTTCTGGCAGTCCCAGCCTGGCTCCTGGAGGGGAGCTCCTGCTGAGGAATTTAGGGTGACCAGAAATAGCTCTTGTTCTCTGAGAGTTCTTTCATAAGGAGTACCTCAGCTCTTGTGCTCTCCACTGGAACGCTGCAAGTGTTTCGGACCTCTCTGGGACAGCATGAAGGGCTGTGAGGATCAGGCCTGAACATATTTCCCCATATGAGAGAGGGAAGTGTTGTGGTGTCCTCTTCAGGGCTGTAACAAATGGAATTTACAGTCCATGACCTGCCTTTGCTCTTGGGGCAGCAGAGCACAAACTGTTTTCCCATGTCCTGTTCTACTGTATTTAAAGTCTGTGGCTAAACTCTCATTTCAATGTGGGAGTAGAAGCCTCGGGTCTGTTCTTGCCTCCTACCAAGTGTATAGAGACTAAAGAACATCAATGATCTTTAATTTTCCACTGAAATTACTTATTCCCAACTTATTGTTAACTGATGAGTGGCTCTTTCAGTCATCTGGTAACGTGAGCCTGTCCAGCAGCATAAAACACACACAGCCTTAGCTTCAAAGCTTGTTTTTTATCTTTGCCAAATGAAAGCTTCACTGCAGTGTTCACTGTAAAATATTTATTGTGAAATGGATAACTGGAAGGAACAATACCTGCTAATTTCCAGAGGCTAAGAAAGCCTCTTCTGGCAGAAGAGGCTAAGAAAGCCTCTTCAACAGGCAGGAGATTTCAAGCAGTGGAAACAATTCCCACAATCTGCCATTTTCTGTCAAGGGTTTCTCTCACCTTCCAAGGACCTGACTCCTTTTCTCTGAAGACTTCAGCAAAAATTCAACAATGTGCAGGTCATCTGTTCATCCTGAAACCCTCTGACCCATCCCTGCAGTACCAAGGGACTGGTTTCTCCTTGGAGCAGTCTGCAGGGATTGCCTCCTTCATGCTCAGACACGTTCCTGTGCCTCTGGCCAACAAATATTTTGGGTACAGAAGGAAGTTTATGAAGAAATACAGAAGTGGGTGATCTGTTTTCCAGCTTTTTCTTGGCACTAGGCCTTGAGGAATAGCCTTCAGCTCCTGCTTCAGGTGTCAGCCTCTTAAGCTGTGAACTACAGATCATGTTTGACTGCCTGAGCCCTACAGCTGGATTGACTGGAATTTAGGCTCAGAAGCAGAAAATGAGCATTTGCTGAGCTTGTTGCTGCTAATCACCTGTTCAAGAGGGGAAATTTCAGCCCAGGGGAGGAGGAAGGGGGGCTGAGCAGAGCTGATGTGTCCCCCAGGTTTATCAGGGTTCATCGGGGCTGTCTCGCTGCAGGCGCCRCCAGCTCCCAGCTCACTGCTGGCTTCAATTTCAGCCCTCTGCCTATCTCACCAAGGCAGTGTCATTATTGTCACATGAACCAGCAGTTAGTGTTTGGAAAAGGAGGGGCAGAGATGGAAAGAGTGGGCTGGAGTTAACCTGTTAGAAGCCCACGCTCTGTGCTTTCCCCAGGGGCAGCAGGAAAGCTCAGCTCTGTCCTTGGCTTGGTGGGGCAGCAAGAAGAAACCCAGCAGCAGCAATCCTGGAGGAGGATTGTGGCCTCCTGGAGGAGGATTGTGGCCTCCTGGAGGAGGTTGTAGCCAGGTGGGGATCAGTCTCCTCCAAGGTAACACAAACAGAACAAAAGGGAACAGCCCCAAGTTGCACCAGAGGAGGTTTAGAYTGGATATTAAAGAAAATTTATTTACTGRAAGGGTAGTCAGGCACAGGCACTGGCTCATCCTTTGGTGAACCAGAGGAYGAGCTTTTGCTACTTCTTTTACAGTGAATCCCTGAAAGGGATAAACTCCCTCTTATGGYTGGAAGAATTTCATCCTTTTTCCCTTCCACATCCGTCTTAAGCTTTGTGTTGATTCAGTCCCCTGCCCTGCCTTGTAAATGTTCATGGAGTAATTTTTTTTTCCCYTGTTGTGGGGTAGAAAAGGATCTCTTGAATGCCAGTTTGCATCCAGTGCTGTKCAGCCTGGGGAAATTAATTCATCTGCAAGGGCCTTATTTTTGCTTTGTATGTGTCCTGCCCTTGACCCAAGGCTCTTTTCCCTTGCCCTTGTAACTCCTATGAACTTTAGATCTTATCAGTGATTTCTTTGTTTCCTCCACTCAGGAAAACAAGTCAGTTTTAATAATGTTTTATTTGATCTTTTTTCAGTTGTTTTTGTTTTTCCCCCAGGGAGGTGGATGAGTTTCTGTTCCTTTCCTGAAGGCTTGCATTTTTAGCGACAACCCTTAAAGCAAAAGTCCACTAACAGTGGTACTTGTGAGAAAAATTAAGGTGAAATCAGAGGCTGGAAGGAAAGTTAATATACTGCATGAGGGCCTGCCTTTGGTCAGGGTGGAGTTCAGCACCTGCCCTAATTCCCTTTATAAGGAACTCTGTATTTTGGCAGCTGAACTCTGTATTTTGGCACTCATTAGATGAAGATGCTGATAGACACCAATACAGTGCTGCTTACTTATATTGAAACACTTAGAAAGTCCAAGAGCAAGTTGGATTTGCTGAGAAACAATTTTATTTTTGATTTTTTTTTATTTTTAATTAGCTCAGACTCGTGGTGAACTCAGGTGCCAGGTCCTTACAGGGAAGATAAATGGAGGTGGACATGGAGGTGCTTCTGGAAGGAAACTGTCCCACCTCACAGCCCTCCTGAGTGCTGGCAAATCCCTCTGTGGAATGTGAGGTGTTTGAGGACTGCTGAGTGAGACAGCAGCACATTGTCCCAGGATGGGAAACCATGTCCCAGCTGTGCCACCAACCCTCTGTGACCCTGACCTGGAGGCACCTGCAGGGAAAGAGCCTTGTCCAAGCTGTTCTGAAAACTCCCAAATTGGAGTTGGGCTTGCAGATGATATCTGAGGGTRTGTCCTGTGGCTGTCTTGGCAATGAGGTGCTCTCTCATGGTGCTGCTTCCTGGGGAGTTGTGGAAAGGTTCTGGGGGACTGTTGCTGGTGTAGCTTCCAGTAATTGAGGTGTTGGGGCATGGGTTGGACTTGATGGTCTTGAAGATCTCTTCCAACCCAGTCATTCTGTGCATTCTGTGCCGTGTGTGGTGGGCAGGTGGCAGCCTGGATGGGTCTGGGTGCACAGCACTGTGTCACCATCCCTGCTTGGCTGCAAGGGGATTTGAGTTTTCAGCTGAAAGCCACCCGGATCACCAGTTCAACAGGCCCCACAACCAGCCTGTGAAAGCTCAGTGAGTTCACAATGCTGCCTGTGAGTAATTACACATTTCTTCAGGTCCAGCAGCATCACAATATTAATGTGATAAACAGAGGAAATCTTCACGTGAGAGAGATGGAAACTTGCCAGTGTGTGTCCTGAAAAAAAAAAAAAATTCCTTGAGACCGATGAGGGGGACAACAAGAGAGCTCAATCCATTCTGCTGCTGTCCTTTGGGTGTCTGACTGTGAGGAGGAGGATGGAGGGGCTGGGGCGTGTGCGAGGGTGGGGAGCAGGAAATCTTCCCCTGCGGCTCTGCTGCTGCTTTGAAGTCACTGACTCACTGGAGTTGTGTTTTTCCTGTTTGGTGGTTTTGTTGCTGTGGTGACTGGCCCTGTGGTGCTGCCTGAGTGCTGCCAAGGGGAGGGCATGTTAAATCACAGCTGTGTGTGCAGATACAGATAGGAGTGATTCCCCCTGCTCCTGGTTTTGCCCAGGGGATGCTGAGCTCTGTTGGGAATGGTCTGTGCGTGAGCACTGGGATGAAAGTCCATGAAAGTCCATCCCTTGACTTGGGTCTTGGAGCTGGAAAGCTGCTGAGTCAGGCACAGGGAGATTTCATGGTGGCAGTGCAGCTTCTCTTGCTCAAATGTGGCTGTTTGAGGAGATGGGGGTGGGATGGGGCTCAGCAAACAGCCTGGTCTGATGAGGAGCAGCTGAGGGAACTGGGCATGCAGGAGAAAGGGAGGCTCAGGGGGGATATTATTCCTCTCTAAAACTCCCTGAAAGGAGTCAGGAGCCAGGTCTCTTCTCCCAGGTAGCAGGAACAAAAGGGAAYGGCCCCAAGTTGCACCAGATGAGGTCTAGAGTGGATATTAAGGAAAAATTCTTTACTGAAAGTGTGGTCAGGCACTGCCACAGGCTGCCCAGAGAGATGGTGGAATCACCACCCCTAGAAGTGTTGAAGAAACTTGTAGATGTGGTGCTCAGGGACATTTAGGTTYACTGGTGAGCCTGGCAGTGCTGAGTTAATGGTGGGACTCAKCCTGGAGGTCTTTTCCAACCTTGAGGATTCAATGATTCCAACCTGTCCAGCCATGAATATTATCCATGCACACTGCTGGCTGGCTGGAATTGGGTTTCAGCTCTTCTGAAACCCAATGCCAGCCWTCTCCTTGATAAAATCCAGCCTTTTTCCTCTTCCAGAGGATGTGGCTGCCCACAYGTGGCTCTGTCTGCATCTTGCAAATGCTGCAGGCTGGTGGCAGCCAGTTCAGAGCATGCCACGGTAGCCTCAGGAGTGGAGATAACTACTGAGGGTGTAGGGGTTCCTTTGGGTCCTCCAGCAAGAAAAAAATGTGGGTTTTATTTACCTCAAACACCAGTGAGAGGTGTCAGTGCTGTGCTTTGGCTCCCACAGCTCAGCCTGAGCCAGGAGCTGCTGTGCCAGGTGGAAATGAGGTGCTGCCAGGCTGGGACACCCCTCCTGAGCTGGCTCCGTGGCYGAGGCTGAGCCTGCAGCCCTGCTTGCCCTTCTGGCTGAGCTCTGGAGGGGACAAGCAGCTGGGGGCCTGGGAAAAGCTCTACATGAGGTACAGCTGTTCCCAAAATATGCGGCCTTGTTTTTGTACATCTCCACTGAGGCTTCAGCCAGGCCTGGACATCCATGTGTGTGTTCTGTCCCATGGGACTAGAGCCTTCAGCTGCCCGTTCTGCTCTCAAGGAAGGGGCTGGGACACCAGACGGTTGTGGTGCCTGTGCCCAAATCTCTTTGGCTGTTGTTGGAGAGATGGCCTAGGTGACCTTGAGGCCTTACCCATCTGCCAGAGTGTGGCCATGATATTTTCTGAAAAATCCTTTCCTTTAGGGTTTTTCCTCCTGAGAAGCTGAGAGGCCTCAGGAACAAAATGTAAACATTGATTATCTGCTGTTGTGCAATGCAACAGGTGCATCTGGGATTGGTCTCATGTGGTTGTTTCTAATCAATGGCCAATCACAGTCCAGCTGTCCAGACTGTCTCAGTCCATCACAAACCTTTGTTATCATTCTTTCTTTTTCTATTCTTAGCCAGCCTTTTGATGAAATCCTTTCTTCTACTCTTTTAGTACAGTTTTAATATAATATATATCATAAAATAATAAATCAGCCTTCTGAAACATGGAGTCAACATTCTCATCTCTTCCATCATCCTGGGACCCCTGCAAACACCATCACACCAGAGAGGATCGGATCTGGCAGCAGATCCCTCTGTAGGAATGCTTGACTCATTCAGCATGCAGTACTGAGAAGCTCTGAGACCTTTGATTCCATCTCTCTGTTCTCCTTTCCAGGTATTGCTGTCTCCAGACATGGATTTTGATCAGTCTGAAAGTGACCAGGATATTCCAGGGCTCTGGGGAACCAACCAGAAGATGAAGCAGCCCAGCTACCAAGTGGTCATCTGACAACAGCAGGACAAGGGAGGGGAGGAAGGAGCAGCACTGTGATCCTTGAGCTGGCCAAGGAAGGGCAGGGTGGGGAATACTGGGTGACCCTTGTGGATCTGCAGAGATCCTTTTGCCTGCCTCATCTTAGAGCTATCCTGCAATTGTGGATGCTGKCTGTGCATCCTGAACAGGCTTGAGCAGTATCTGCTTTACCTGTCTGCCCCACAYGCAGGCACATTGAGGTTGGGGATACAGGGATGGATTTTCCCTGGCTGGACAACTGGGTGTGAATTTTTTTTTCTTTTGTCTGGGCTAGAGACTGGAATGAAAATATTGTCTGGTTTTTTAATAGAAAAAGAAAGAAAGGAAAAAAGCTCTATTCTGTAGTACCTGAACTGTGACACTTTTATATGCACAATGCTCAAAAGAATTGGTTTGCAATATGTATTTAAATGTCTTGAACTGGGAAGCTTGTCCCAGTGGATCTGATTCTTTTTACTGTTTTATAAGGAATCCAATAAATCTTTGAGCTAAAATTGCTTCATAGATTAAATGCCTTCATGTGCTTAATGTTCTGCACAACCCCARTGCTGTGAAAGGGAGGAAGGGGAGCTGTTGAAATCTTTCCTGACCAGGTGAGATTGTGTTTCTGCAGCAGGGCTGGTCTGGTAAACCGAAAGATGAAGAGCTTGAGCCACAGAGGTTGGTTTGAGTGTCAGGAGCTGCTTCAGTGCAAAGCCCTGMTGCTGCAGCCTCAGCCTGTGCTGGGCTCCAGAGCAGACTCAGAGATGGATCCCAGTCAGCACCTTACAAGGGAGTGTTTACTGGAAGCTGACAGCTCCCCTTTTACTCAGTTTGAAATAAACAGCTGGAATGTCTGCAGGATCTGATTCAAGCTGTGTCTGGAGCCCCATTAGCCAGCCCTGTTTTGGGGTGAGGAAGGACCTGGGGTGGTGCTGCTGCCCCTGGCTCACCCCAGGTCTGGCGCTTTCTGCTCCAAGTGTGAAGTGCAGGGCTTTGCTCTGTTTGCCTTCCTCTTAGCAGGCTGTATTTGTCCATAAACACAAAAATGCAAAACACTTTGCAGCTGTCCTGGGGAGAGAGGGAGCACAGAGCAGCTGCACCACCCCACTCCCAGGCTGGATGCAGASACACAGCTGTGCAGAGACCCAGCCAGGTCCAAATGGGGGGACAGTCCATGGAGCAGGGATCCAGGATCCACTGGGCTGCTATTCCTCATGGAGCTTTAGACAGGCTCTGCTTCTTGTAGGACAACTCCCTTTAAGTGATGGATGGGAATGTTCTTTTATTTTTCCTTTCTCCCTTGTATTTTTCCCAAGAAAACAACCCTTGTTAAGGAGTAAAAATTAAAGGATTTGGATTTTCTAACTTGGATRGATTTAGATGCGAAGGCTGAGCTTGGAGCATGAGAAGATATTTGGTGGGGTTTTTTTGGGGGTTTGGTTTGTTGTTTTTCTCCTGACTTCAAAGTGGTTTTGAAGCCTTAGATGCAAATCAGAGTCTGGGATGCCCCTCAGTGAGCCAGACATGCTTGGCTACACTTGCAGCTGTGCAGCTTTAAACTGTTTTTCTGGAAATGAAGCCTTTTTTTTGTTGTTTTTCTTCCTTAATGAAGGGTCAAAATCCTACTTCTGCTGGCACATCAAAAGGCTTTTGGAACACATGGCACACAGCTCTCTGAATGGATTATTTATATTGCTCAGTGCAGTTGGTTTCACAACACAACTTCTGCTTGTCTGGGGGGTTCTGCACTGGTAAGGGTTGAAATAAGTYCTGTGCTGTGCAAGATTTTGACTGGAAATAGATTAAAACAGCTTCCCTCTTAGAAACATGCTCCCTGTTTTGAGGAATACTGGTGTTTTGGAGTTTTGTTCTTGCTATGGGGCTGCACAGTACAATCCTGCAGTGGGTGAAGAGTGCAAATTTGGCCAAAGCATGTCCTTGTCCTAAACTGGACTGTGAGTGACATGATCTTCATTTTAGCTCTTAGCTGAGGCTGTCTGAGAAGGTTCACAATCAGGAATAGCAGGAGAAGTAAAATGTGGGGGAAGGTTCTCCCTCTCAATCCTTGTGTAGCCAGTGCTGATCCAGCAGCCCTGTTCCCTTCCCATCTCTGAAATTGTGCCATGCAATTGTTTCCATTGCGCTCCAGAGTGAGTGCTCAGCCTCATTCCTGAGCTGTCTGAGCAATGTGCAATCACWGGGCACATCCCTGTGAATCCAAGTGCTCTGTGACACTCTTGGAGATGAGAACAAATGCAACTTCACTGCAATGACTGCATAGAGATTKGGGAACTCTCTGGGACAGCATGAAGGGCTGTGAGGATCAAGCCTGAACATATTCCCCSTAATATTCTCAATATTCTCATATTCCTCCCCATATGAGAGAGGGAAGTGTTGTGATGCCCACTTCAGARCTGAAAGAAAATGGAATTTACAGTCCATGACCTGCCTTTGCTCTTGGGGCAGCAGGAGCACCAACTGTTTTCCCATGTTCTGTTCTACTATATTTAAAGTCTGTGGCTAAACTCTCATTTCAATGTGGGAGTAGAAGCCTCGGGTCTGTTCTTGCCTCCTACCAAGTGTATAGAGACTAAAGAACATCAATGATCTTTAATTTTCCACTGAAATGACTTATTCCCAACTTACTGTTAACTCATAGGTGCTTCTTTCAGTCATCTGGTAACGTGAGCCTGTCCAGCAGCATAAAACACACACAGCCTTAGCTTCAAAGCTTGTTTTTTATCTTTGCCAAATGAAAGCTTCACTGCAGTGTTCACTGTAAAATATTTATTGTGAAATGGATAACTGGAGCCTTCAGGAGACCTTGAGTATATTGCTCCAGGTGCTTCATTGGACTTGATCCTTGTTATCTTCAGGCCCTGAAAGAAATGTGTTTCCTTGACTGGAGGAGGAGAAAGAGGAGCAACGRTGAATTATCAGCAGTAGGTGTGTGTTTATATATATTATATACATATCTATATACAGAGGAGATGAGGGAGAGCCTGAGCCAGTCCCTCCCCTTAGCAATACACGTGGACAGCACAATGTGGGAGGAGAGGGGAGGTTTCAGTAAGGACAGCGTGGAGACACCTGCCAAACCCTGGGGTGTCCAGAAATCCCCTGTCATTTTCCTGTTTGCTCCTTGCCAGTGAAAGGGGAGGTTGGTTGGGTGTGGGCCCTGGGTGATCTTCCTCCTCTCTTCTTGGGCAGAGATGTCAACTTCACAGCTGTTCTTCCTCATCTCTTCCTGGCCCACAAGCAAACTGCAGAGTATTAAACCTTATTATTATTATTTAGTGTTCTTGTTCCACACTCAGGACTGTGCTGAAGGTCTTGCCTTCAGCTCTCCCTTGMAGGGGAGTTGTTTCTCAAGATAGCAGGGCCCAAAGCAGTAGTTTCTTCTTTATGTTATGTTCCAAAGTACAAGCCTTGGCATGAGTTTTGTGCTAACTGAGCTCTCTGTAAGGATCTTCCAGAGTGCAGTTCAATCTTGCTGGTTGCTTTTGGCTGTTTCCAGGCAGCACATGGTGAGAGTAAAAGAAACCATGCTTGCCACCTGCTCTGCTGCCAGGGTGCTTGCAGCACTAACGAGCTGATCAAGCAACTGGAAAATCACCACCCCACCCCCAGCAGCTGGAGCTCCAACAGCAACMATATGATTTAATTGTTAAATATGAAGAAAAAAAAAATCAGTCAAGATTGAACCTATTTCTGTGGGTCCCTGGCAACTGTTTTCTCCTAACACATGGATGTCATTTAATTCCTGGAGATGCTTCCACACCCAGCCTCCCTCCTTTTCAATTCTGGAAAGGCAGAGTATTCATGAGCTCAGTTTGGCCTTGCCATGTAAATGTCTTTGTGGTTGTCACGTCCCCTTTGGACAARCTCTTTGCTAAAACTCCCCCGTGGCTGATCTGTAGCATTGCTCAGTGATGCCTCACTTTAAAACACACCACAGCCTTGCAGTTTTGGGCTTGGAGCACCACCTGCAGTGGGGGTGGCTGGCAGACCCTTCTGTAACCTCCTGCTGCCAAATTCCTGCTGCGCACAAATTCCTGCAGGGTAAGGAAGGAGAAGAAGCCAGGGGAAATCGGGATGAAAAATTTTTTGACAATTTGGAATAAATAAAGACTTCCTCCCTGATTACAAAAGCAGCTAGAGTCGTCTGGTAGAAATTCAAGAGGCTGCTTTGTAGGCTCACAAGCTGTTGTGGGTGCTGGGTTGTCATCCCTTAGGGAATTTTAATCTTTGCTGAGCAAAGGGGTGTGATGCTCAAGGCAGGTCTGCTGGAAGCTAACAGTGGAACTTTGCTTCTTCCTGAGGGAATCAAGACTCAAGAAATCACTAACCTTGCATTGCTATTTAAACTGATTTATGTTGAATTAACTGATCCACAGAATGGGAGCCTGCACCACTGCTGTTGCTGCTGAGGACCAGAGGTGYTTTTTAAGCACACAGCCTGTGTATCAAGACAGCAATAAACCCCATCAAGGTTTTCACCACTGTTTTAAGGGTTTGTAGTGATTCAGGGAACGTCATGTTTAGTGGCAAATCCAGACCTCACCCCACTAACCAGGAAAGCAATACCCTCCTGTGGCTTGTTGATTTAAGGTTTTGATTTTGTTTGGTGCTAATGGGTCGCTGCAGATGAATATCCACCCACCTCTCCTCTCTCTTTTTGTCCTTCTCTCTTTTCCCCATGGACCAAGGTTGGAGCAGGTGCTCCAAGTCACTTCTTTGCAAAGCCTGTCACCTCAACAGGCACTGTTCTGCATGATCTGCCTTTTGTGRGGTGACTCACCAGCCCCAGGGGGTATTGCACAGATCCCTGCATGGGTTTATTTTAAGGCCAGCAGCCTCTGCACTGTTCACTGGCTTATTTCTCCCCCCCTTCCCACTGAGAGAGCATCAATCATGCCTTTAACCACGTCCTTTCCCCCAGCTTTCTTTTTCTTCAGGAATTTGATGAACATTCATTTAGCATGAAAGAGAGACAGCTGATTTCCAAGGACAAAATCCTTGGTTTCTTTGGCACCAAAAGGTAAGGAAACACTCATAAGTTGCCTAGTAAAGGCTTCAGAAGGGACCTGCTGTCCCACRTGCTGCTGCAATGCATTGCTGTGACTGGTCCTAAAGGCTGTTGATTGTCCCAAAGCTGGTCCCTGTGTCGAAGGGGTGAGAAGCCAAATAGTCCTGGTAGCTCCCATCGATCAGTTTGTCCGCGTTGTTTTTGGCAAACCAGCACTCGACCTCCTGCTGGCCATTGTAGATYCTCCTCTGCTTCCACACCACAGGAACCAGCCTCCCCTTCACCTTCAGGGTGTTTGTAGGGCTTGCCTTCAACGCCTCTGTTTGGTTCTGCCCAGCCTCCTGACGACTTGTGTTCAGGGATTCCTGAAGAAGTTTAACTTCATGGCTCAAGAACTGACCTGCAAGGCAAGGTAAAATAAGAGTCCATGACTGGCTGATTTGTGCCTGTTTATAAATTGTTGTGGTTTGGTGGTTTGTTTTGKTTTGGTTTTTTTGGTAGGATGCACTTGAGGATTCTCAGCAAGAGCAGGATGARTCTTGTTCCTGTGATTCATTTCTAAATCCCACAAACACAGAGGTTAGAATAAAATCCTTTTTTTTTTTTTTTTTCCCCATGGGTCACTAAAGAGCTAAAGAYGTTTTTTAGCTGCTAGTAATAAGTTCCCTTCTGTGGGACATGGTTACTAGAGGTTAATAACCYACACAATGTCCATCAGCAAGCAAAAAGTGCTAGGCCTGAAGATTCAAGTTCTGTTSCCTTGCCCTCTTGGGAGAAAGTTCTTCTAGGCCAAACCTGTGTTGATTTAGAGGTTTGTTTGAGAGAGTGGCCTCAGTCCAAAACYCCACTCCTAAGGGATCATCTCCTGTTTCACCTGGGGGTTCTGAGTGGCACAGAAACTRTGGCAGAGTTTTAAAGTTTGCACCTATACTTGACCAAAAACATCAATACTTCTCATTGGCTGAAAGAACACAACCATCTGGCCATTAGCTGAGCCTACCTAAAGCCTAATTCCTTCAAAAGGTAGGGGTGGCTCTTCTTTCATTTCACATTTGAAAAAAAAAGGGCTACAAAAAGTTCTTGGGGAAGATTTGGTTTCTGTCTGTACTTGGGAGCATCAGGCACGTGTATTCTAATAGTAACTGGACTGAACAATCATTAAGAGTGGAAATGTGAAAACCAGGCAGAACTGGGATAGGGAGAGATAGCTCCTACAGGAAAAGACAGGAGAGGAGTTGGAGGTATTAGAAAGAGGGAAACTGTTTGAGAGAGGATTTGGAAGTCTCATCTGGGAACTTAATCCCCACCTGCCTTGCTCCTTCCCTCCTGTCTCTGMTCAGAAACACCATTTTTGTCTGATTTACAGCTCTGAACCTGAGAACCTGCCACCTACCCAGGAGCCCGTGGGAGTCAGAAGAGAGGCCTTTRCTGTTGGAGATGTAGAACCCCAGGTGATTCCTCTGGTACGGGGCTGGCTTCTTGTAGTGGTGGATGAGGATGAYGAAGCTGATGGAGTCCCGGATGGTCACGGTGATGTTGGAGAAGGCAGAGATGGACACCTCCAGGCTCCTGCTCCTCACCACAGCACTCCGGCCACAGGACAGGACAAGCCTCTCCCCATCATCCAGGATGACCCTCTTGGGTGTGATCTCCAGGTAAGACCTCTCTGGCTTGTTGCTGAGGATGGTGATGGTGCTGAAGTAAGTCCGATGCTTCTTGTGGCCGTTGGGCGGTGCGGGAGCTCCGATTAATTGTCCGTTCACAGTTACACCTTGCAGGAAAACAATCAGTAAGTGAAAGCTGGAACCCAGGATCACARGGCCACAGAACAGTCTGAGYTGGAAGGGGCCCAGCAGGAACAGGCCTATTGTCTCAATGACACAAGCCTAGTGACTGAAGACATGCAGGCTCGCCACCTCGTGCTCAATTATTTCACTTACCAGCATTCAAACGAATATAATCAGTCTGTTATGGAATTGTGACCTCATACAGAGCACATAAATTTACCCAAGCTCAGAAATACTGGCCTTCTCTGCAGGCAGGTGCCCCCAGTGCCATTAATCACAGTGTACACAGTGCCACAAAAAGAACCACTTTTGAGTATTCTAAGGTGCAGATCCCAATGAGTCAATTAAAGCCTAAAAGTCCACAGTGAGTCAATTAAAGCCTAAAAGTAAGTTTCCCAGTCATTTTAATATTTGTTGTGACCTATTGTCCATAAGACAGTGACTCACTTCCCACAAGCCTCTGAAGACTGACAATTAAGGAGGAGGCTTGTTGCTAACCCAAGCTAAACCCAATTCATTAACACTGAACTTAAATGTCTCCATATCCCATTATTCCTGATGGGATCTCTCATTTCTGTCTTCAAAGGTTCTAGTGCTACAGAGTCTGTTTTCCTCAAGCTCATTCTGCATTTGAGCCACAAAATCATTCAAGCAGTGGCACAGTCTGTGAAAGAAGTTGAAGGGAAACATTGCCTGGAGGTGTATTTTGTATTTTTAAGGCACACATCAACACAGAAATATGGGGGCTAGACCACTGCCACACAGACCAGAATCCTTAMAAATTTATGGTGGGGTTTTGTAAAACAAGCCTGTGAATTGTCTCTGGTTTTGACACCCCTTTCTCTCCCACTGTTGCCCTGGGCAGGACATAATCTGCTTATTAGCTGCCCTGCTTAGAATTCCAGATGGGATCAGACCATGCTTTGGCTCGGATTGGCTTGGGTAAAGCAGATCCTGAATCATGTGGGTTTTCTCAAGACTGTCAGGACTCTCCAGCCAGTTTGGTGGTTTCCTTACTAAAAGAAACCGTGGTGCTTGGGTACTTTGCTCTGTCCTAAACCAAACAGTAAAGAGGGAATTTCCCACAGCAGAGCAATTTTGTTGAGTCCAAACCTTTTATCTGCATGCTGTGACTTTGTAACTCGGTGAAGCTGAACCATAGAATAAACTTTTTTCTAATTTCCTATCATTTTCTTGCCTGAGGCACCTTGGTGCTTGGTCTGCTGCAGGACTTGGCCTTACACTTTGATTTTCCTCCACAAGAAACTGCTTGACTTGGCTGCTCACCAGATTCCTTGTGATCAGAGACCAGCCGGAGGATGTCCCCTGGTTCTCCATCAATATTGAAGCAGACAGAGAACTTGCTGGAGGGAAAATCAATGACAAAGTGAGGGTCCCCATCCGCTGAGAAGACATGGAAAAAGAGATAAATGTGAGAGGCTCACACAAAACTCCAGTGTCCAACAGATTGCAACAAAACTGCTGTTTAA
This sequence comes from Cardinalis cardinalis, assembly GCA_014549065.1. Taxonomy (NCBI): domain Eukaryota; kingdom Metazoa; phylum Chordata; class Aves; order Passeriformes; family Cardinalidae; genus Cardinalis; species Cardinalis cardinalis. Next base: position 71,557 of record JACDOX010000490.1, read on the forward strand.
AGTGTGTTTGTCCCTGCTTTTTTCTAACTCCTCCTGGTTTGTTGTTTTTAGAGGTCAGGTGGAGTTTGCCAGGAAATGCCAAGTTTTGCTTTGTTTTTTTGCAAAGATTGTTTTGTTTTTCTCACAGATGAGGTTGGGTTTTCAATGACAACTCAAAACCCAAAACAGTCTAGATGAAAATCAGGATATTTTTTTCCCAGAATATAATTTTGGTGATTTATGGGAATTATCATGTAGGTGTTTTGAACTCTTCTCCATTCTTTTTTGGCAAGYTACATCCCCACAGCACACAGAAATGTACTTTCTGACCAAGGGCTGCTGTGTGGCTCCACCTCACACTGACCCCTCCTGGCCCTCAGCATCATACTGGAGCAGTCAACAGCAGCTGTTGATCCCACAATCTTTATTTTTCAACAATCCTTGACCTACCATCAACTATCAGACAGCTGCCATTAATAAGGCAAGCCAAAAATTCTAGTTTCTAAGGTAAAATTGAGCCTATCAAGAGAAATTCAAGGCAGAAATCTTGATCTGGACGTATTCTTCAGTGTTTAATGTATGAAAAGTTAAATAAAGGTGCAAGACAAACAGGAAAATTGTAAAATACTACAGAATTTTCTCTTTTTTCCACTGTCAACAACTTTTTATATATTTCAGCATTATTATCTTTAAAAGGTTTTTTCACTGTTTCTAGTACAGAGAGAATGTGTTTCTGTTCTACCCTAACCTGCAGAAGTCTCAAATTTCAGGATCAAGAGTTATGGATCATCCGCCTTGCTCACACTCCTTCTCATGACTGATCCTCTCTGTATTTTGGTTTTTTTTTTCATTTTCCTCCCTACTCTGTAGGTCTGACAAACAGAATTTTGTAACCACTTGGACGGTTATACCACAGTGATATGCATGTGAGGATTCCATAAATCAGTCACTATTATTTTGCATTATGAAAGGCATGAAAACAGGCACTGACCTGAAGTTTTGGAGATTTTAATCCTCTGTTTATCTTGCCCTCTACGTATACCTAGAAGTGGGAAAGGAAAGCTGTTACAATTACTTACTGAGCAACAGAAAGAGACATTTTATAAAAATGTTCCCCAAATATTATTCAGAGAGATTATGGGATATATATTCCTGCAACCACTTTAAGTTTCATGTAGAATACAAATTTTTCTCCAATAGTTTCTACAGAGCAGTAAGTGCTTCAAGGGGGTGAGTGAGGGGCCTAAAAGGTTTGCTAAAGGTTACCCAGCCCACAATTAGCAAAATTAGCRTGCAAATCTCAGCTTTACCCCCTTAGTGCACTGTCTAGATCACCCCTGTGCCAAAGTCAGCCATGAAGCATTGTCCAGAAAGAAGATTTTTTAGCAGAACAAGGTGATTCTTCTCTCATACCTGGTGGGGCCTTGTGTCCCTGCAGGCTCTGCACCTTCTCCCCGATGCCATCAGTGGAAGGGCTGATAAACTCCTCCTGAGCTGGCTCCGAGTGGAGTCCAGCCTCTTTCATCTTCAGAACAGTGAAGGGGGTAACAAAATTGTAAGCCAGGGCCATGGACTTGGCTTTCTCCATCAATTTGTCCTTTTCCTGAATGTCATCACTCTTCAGCCGCGAGTTGAGCAGTTCCTTGATGGTGAGGTAACTCCACGCCCTCTCAATGTAGTTATTGTCACCTTTGCCATCCTCCAGGCCGGGGACACCCCTGATGTCATTTCTGCTGGGCAGGTCAATAGCCACATCTGTTTTGAGCAGGATGTACTTCTTGGAATTGCTGGCAGTCACCTCCACGTGGAGTTTATCCGAGGTGCGGTTGATGAGTTTKCCGGCTATGATAATTTCAGAGCCATTGAAGTAGTTGGGGAAGAAGTTCTGRGTGACCTGCTCCACATCGTCTTCAGGGTAATCAACACGGATGTCAGAGAGAAGGGGAGTTCCTATTTCATCATAGAACCTTAAAGCAAGACGTATTTTTCACTGTTAGCACTGTGTGAACACACTCTTGCACTGGTACACCGACAAGGACACAGTCAGGTTATCTAAAATGGCTCCTAAGTTGTTCAGGGGCAGTTTGAGCCATAAGAAACCAAATTTAACTACCACATCCACTCTAACTTGGCCTAGAAAAACAGGGTGGGAGGGTCTCTGCCCTTAGGGCTTTTCAAAACCTGAGTGGACAAAGCCCTGAGAACCTCACCTAAATTTGAAGTTAGCTCTTCTCAGAGCAGGAGGTTGAATTACAGGATCTCCAGAGGTCCCTGTCAACCAAAGTTATTCTCTGTCTCATTTAGATTTTAGATGTTTAGATGCCTGTTCCTTAGGCATCTAAACAGAATCTCTTAAGTATGTTCAGAACCATCCCAGCATGGCCTGGCAGCCACCTCCCTTCCACTATGGTTACAGATCTCTGCAAGGAGATATTTGTGACCACTTGAAAGTGAATTGTTGGCTTCCRAGATTCACAGAAAGCACCCCAGTGATTAAAAAATTTACTTAGACGAGATGATGTTACCCACAGGTTTCTAGTGGTGCTACACATGGTATCCCAAAGCCAGAAACTGTAAGGCCAAAATGTTTGGTCCACCAAAGCTGAAGAGATTCCAAACCAAAGCTCCTGAATCTCTGAAAGACCCCTAGATTGGGTTGGTCAGTGTAGCACARGCAGGATTAAAGTTTTCTGAGGGCCAACAGAGAAAGAGAATCAAGAAGGAATCTCACCATGGCCCCCATAAATGAGGACATTTCCAAGGAATAGAGGAATTCTAGCTGCTAAGAGAGAGCACAAGAGAACTGGCACAAGAGAACTCACTTYCTCATGGCTGATTTTCTGTTGGAGCAAGGTATGGCTTTCCTGGAACCAGGGAGGTTAACCCTTTAGTGCCTTGTTAACGTGACCAACCACACTTGTGAGAACACTTCACACCAGACAGCCAAGAAAACCTTCCCAAGGCTCAAAGCCCAAGTTTACAGTACTGTGTTTTCCCTACAGCAATGTGCTTTTGAAGGTTCTTCCCAAGCTGCTCCAAGAATACCACATTTCCCATTCAAATGCCAAACTGCTCATCTCTTGGCAAGTCATTTGAGTTTAATTTGGTAAATAAACAAAGAATTGGCCTCAGCCCTTTTTCTAGTTCAAGCTGCATTTATTTGACACATCTGGTTAAACAGACTGTCTGGAAGCTAAAGTCACACTTTCTGCTTTATTCTCTCTCCAAGGGARCCCAAAGCCTGAATTGGTTGACTTTCTTTTAAAGTCTGTCGGAGCACTCATTGTCTTTCATGCAGAGACCTCACCAGATTTAAAAACACRACTAAATTAAACTTGAGGACTCTCTGTAAATTAACTTCTGAGCTGTAACAAATGGTGGAGATACACAACCTGTCTTACAGTACAATTCAAGGAAGTATCTGTATAAAAATACAACCCGCTGAGCATTAAAATAAAATTACATTGGCACCCATTTAGGTTTTCCCTCCAGCTGAGGTTTGAATTGGCCTCCAGCAGTGATTGTGCTTTTCTGTATAAATTTGGCACCAGGTGCCAAATGGGTTTGCCATGACTGAGCTTGATAAACAGGGAGCTGTTCATCAGAGAGAGGCGTTTGAACAAGTACTTGCAGCACTGGGCTCCTGCAGCCCAATCCATCAGAACATCCTCTCTCTGCCAGGGAATGCCACTTGCTATCCAAAATACATGTCCTGGGGAGGAAATTACATGGGTGGAGTGACAGATGGATCTATAGAATTTAGTTTCAAAGGAATTCTTGTCCATGAAGTCTTGTTCACTGCCACAGAAGGCAAAACCCTGGTGGAAAATGCTTGGATTTATTGCTCCAGAGGAGWCAGGCATGAGCCAGGAGAGAGGTAACTCAATAACTGTCTTTTTTTGGTTTCTGTGGTTAAAACATTAACATTTTGGGAGAAAAAGCCAAACATTTTTATTTGGAAACATTGACACATTGCTAAACATTTTGGTCAGAGATCTGGTCACGCATCTTTCTGCTGTTTGTTACCAGGATCTCCCCTTGGACTACAGCTCCTTTATCACAGAAGAGGAATAATCTCTGGTCCTACTGAAGCATGAGGATTTCAGGAAGCTTATGAGGAGTTTGGGTCACAAAGAATAATGGAAATTAATAATCACAAAGAATGAGGAAATTAATGACTACATGGTTATCCCAGGAATGATCTTAGTGTTTTTTCCAAGTCAAATATTTCAGATCTTGGGCAAAAAATTATTTTCAAAAAAWAAAGAAATATTTTTTTTGCTCCAAATTGGAATTGTCATTCCTGATCCCCTCCATGATGTTTATGTTGTTGGTTTGATGYATGAAATGCATCCTCTCCTCCCACCATCTCCCTGTGAGGAGTTGGGACCTGAGGCCTCCAGCTCTCTGGGTTTACATGTCCAAAACAATGATCTGAATTAGGGAAACAAATGCTTTGTTTTTAGGGGCTGGGAAGCTCCAATACATCTCAGGGGGTCTGCTAAGAAAAAGGGATTTTTTGGGGTAGCTATTCAGAGTATCCAATCATACTCTGCCTCTCCCAACCAGAGCTGAGCCTCAGAGAATCTCCAATTTCTCGCCATATCTCATTAAAGGATTTTCCATCCCAAAATGCTTTCCCAGAGAACCCAAAGAACAGAAAAAGCAGAACAAACCCCTTGAGGTGGCTGGCTGCATCCTCATCCTCCTGGAAAAGCCTCGTCATGCCRCAGTTCTCCAGCGCCATCCTCTCCAGCAGCTTGTGGTCCACGTCGTTGCCAATGCCGATGGTGAAGAGGCAGAATTTATCCCTGATGGCCTCCTTGGTATTGCTGAGGATTTTGGAGGACTGAGTTTCCCCCACAGTTGGCCTCCCATCTGTGAGGAAGATGATCAGGGACACGCTCCTGGCGTCGATGTCGTTCTGAGCAATGTAATCATTCAGCAGCTTTGCCCCGGTCTGCAGGGCCCCRTTGATATTAGTCCCTGGGAGGGTATGAGAATGATCAGAGGTCATTTCTTCTAAGAGTGGTGTGAATAATTTCCCTGAGCTCCTTTCAGTGAGGTGACAGCTTCTCTGGRCATCAGGATGTCCCTTTTCTCCACATGAAGTTGCTCTAGCCCTGAATTCAGTTCAGCTCTGTTACTCAGAACGAGTTTGGCACAGCTGTTTATGGTCTTATGAATTGAATTATGAATTTCAGTTTGTCATGTGAAATTGCTGTTGAATGCCTCAATGTACAACAATCAACCTGGTAAACAGTCATACTGTGTCTGGCTGGTACAAACAAAAATTGTTAAACTTAATTATGGGACTCTCCTAGATGATATCTGAACTAGGAAAAGTTCTGTTTTTTTTTTTTTTTCCTGAAGGGCACAATACTTGGAGTCAGGAAAAAAGCCTTCAAATGGGAAAACAAGTGGATGGGCTCCTTCTTCACACCCCAGGGGATACAAAGTTTAAAGAGAAGAGCTTGGTTAGCTGAGGAGTGTGTTTGCACAAAACAAGTGGCTAGCAAAGAATAAACTGCCTGAAGTGGGGTGGGAGGGAGAAAACAAAGTAAATGAGAGAACAGATGTACGTTAGAATAGGCATGAAAAGGATTCAAGCCCACTGTGTGTTCAAAAAAAAAAAAAAAGGAAAACAGAAAAATGAATACAAATATTCCTCTTCTCCATGTATTTCTAGTAAAAGCACAGAAGGATCGGCTGTGGGACCTTTGCAAAATCAGCACATTTGGGTTAAAAACAGGTCTTAGGAAACAAAGCAGATGAAATGGGTTAAGAGCCATACACAGCTGACTCTGGGGGGTCTGGAAAGGGAGATCTAGGAAAGTTACCAACAGGATGTGATAGAAAGTCAGCCCATACAGCATGAACCTAGAAACTCAGTGTGCACAGTGTGCAGCAAGACAAGGAACAGGAAAGCAGCAAAGACTTCTGAAAAGTCCTCAAAATCCTGACTCTGTCTYCTGCAAAATGGTTCTCAACCAAAAAACCTGCACCCAAATATTCTAACTCTCTCAATCTCTGGGCAGATCCAAAATTTCAGAAAGAACTTTTTCCCCAAAACCAGAGGAAAACCATGTYACATAGCAGAGTGTGTAATTTTATACTCAGCTGTATCAGGGAACTACCAAGCACTGAAAACTGTCTTTTGTCATGTGTTCAGGTATTTAGCAGCAGGATTTTTCTCCTGTTTCTTTGGTCTGTGAGTACAACACAGGGGTGTAACCACACCATGTTCTTTGTGTGTGTTCATGTTCACTGGAAGATACTCAAGGAATAGCATCTTTATAGGGAAAACACAGAGTCAGCCAAATCTGAAAAAAAAACCTGAAGTACCTGTGGTGGAGAATCACTGTGRAGAATCACAGTCAATAATTTCCTTYTACTTTTGTTCTCTGGCAGGTTCATGTGCAAACCCAGCTGGTTCCTGCACAGCTCTCCTGGCACTTCAGGAGTAAAAGGCTTTGTTCTCTGAGTTTTGTCCCAATTTCTACTGGTGATTGTTTAACTGGGCAGGTCCCTTCACCACTTCCTAAGCAATTCCTCTCACAACACAAGCAGCACAGCCAACCATCCTGTTTGCTGTGTTTTTCCATCAGAGGGTTTCCTCTGCTAGGAGTGGTCAGTGCTCAGGGGCAGCCATGGGAAAGCCCTCCCTGACCTTCAACCAGCTGTGACCACTTCCATGGGAAAGGGTTTGAATAGGTCRTTCTGCAGCTCTCTGGGCACAGATGCTGGAATATGTTTGATTGCAAACCTCATTGTAGTTGGAGATTTTTTATACTACTGTCCATAGCCTCACAGGAGATCTATGAATCAAATTAAAACTCACACCTGCACTTTGCCACTGTTCTGCGGTTTTCTCTGCCCACTTCCCTCCAGGCAACAAGGCACAAGTAAAAAGGGCTGAGAAATTCTTAAAATATCATTTTGGTAAAGACAAGAGGACAGTACTGGGTGAGAAACTAACTCCTGCAGAATGCAATCCCWCATCCAACAGCGTGTGCTCCGTCCCTGGGGTTTCCAGCCCAGACAAAATCACGAACCTGCTTTCACAGAGCCTTTCAGAAACTACACAATACTGGCACTGTGTGTCCTTTGCCAGGGTATGTTTTCATCTGTGTCCTCAAGAAATAACCTTGGGAGCTTTCCCATTCCGAGGGTGTCACCAGATAAGCRAGAGAATGGAATCAAATTTGGTTTAATGAGTGTATGGAATCACAGACTAATTTTGGTTGGAAGGAACATTAAAAGTCCATCTTGTCCAAACYCCCTGCAATGGRCAGGGTCTGAGGAAACCTTCCCACCATGTTAATAAAGAACACATAACCCTGAGTGGAGATGAAGGGACCCCATTGCCCCATGGCCTAAATCCCAAAGCCTTTTTATTCCATATGCTCCAGGACCACATTCACCACTCTTTGTCCTGTTGTAGTTAATTGGATAGCAGAGTTAATCCCATCTGTATCTCTGACCATACCTCCAGTGGGTGACATGTTATGGATGTACTTTTTGGCATCCCTGATGTTATTTGGAGTAACTGGCACCAGCCTGTCCTGCTGCCAGACCTTGATTCGATTGGAAAAGCCAATGATATTGAAGTGGTCTTCAGGCCTGAGGTCCTGGAGAATTGTGAAGAGAGCTTCTTTGGTCTAGAAAGAGAAAAGAGAGCAGCTATTGGTTTCTGTGGGTCTGGATTGAAGGCACTTGAGATGGCAGCTCATGTTCACACTCAGCTGTTTATTATTTCTTRTCAGTAGAACACTCTCACTACTGTGAGTTCTGCAGCTTTTCATTAGAAGGCACAAAATGTCCAACAATCTCTTGGTAGAAGATCTTTTGAGACTAAACTATCCAATTAAGAACTGACACCTGGATTATTTTCCCTTTTAACCCAATAACTGATCCCACAGAGCCCTGCAGTGGGGACTTTTCTGCCCAATTACAAAATGCCACCCAAACCCATAGAGAAGAAGGAAGAAGCAGCATGAAGAAGAAACCCAGGATGACACCCTGTGCCCTCCATCTTGCTTCCATCCACAACATACTAAAAATCCCAAACCCTCAATTTCTCACCAAGTGACACACCTACACTACTCTCTATAATCTGTTTCACACTTTTGTGGATTCCAGTCTATCTTGAAGTCTGGGAAACTTTCTCCATGGATGAGGGTCAAAGTCAGTGCTGCCCTGGGGGTCAGGGACCCCAGAGCAGACAGAGAAATATTCCCAGTGCCCTGGGTTTCCACAAGCAGCAGACACAGCTGTCAGTGTTTTAGTGGGTGAGAATTTAGTTTTAAGATGTTTACTGATCTTTTAGATATTTCTACACTGCCATTTTGGCTAATGAATAAAATTTGTATGTCCTTCCCTATCTCAAAGCCTGATCTTGTGGTGCCTGGAGCTGGGCAAATATGAGATGTAAAACAACTTTTGCCCAAAAGGTCTTGTGAGGCACATCTAGACCTAACTCAGCTTAAAAATCAGGCACAACAATTAGGATAAAAGCTCCCAGTGACTGGGAGAACCATGTTCTGAATTAAGGGATGGTGAATAATAATGASTAATAACAAACTCTTAGAGTTTGTCTAACACCCTCTAGACCGGCAGTAAGCTGCAAGTGGCATATATTTAAAACAGGTTACTCATAAGTTAAAAAACCAGTAAACATGTCAAAGGATGCACATTCTCTGTTCATAATTAGAATACTATTTGCTACATGTACACTCTAATKAATAGTTTCAGCACTTAATAAATGTTTAGGTTAAAATATTCAATTAAGTAGATATAAAAAGAAGTCCTGACTAGTCATTGCAGATTCTACCTGCCAGTCAGTTTTGTCCCAGGCACATTATTCTTAATCAATATGCCAACTGTTCATCATCCTATGWAAACACAGGCAACCAGAGTGAGGAAAGCTGGTCACAAGATGAGTTCTTAGCAAAGSAGGTTAAGGATCCTGGGTTCTGGGAAAGCCAGAGCACTGAGGAAAAGGCAAGAGGAAGGCTGCAGAGGTGTCCARCTCCCCTCAGTGAGACCAGCTTGGATTTAGCAGCCATGCAGCTGCGTTCACATGGAGACAGACTTCAGCTGAGTAAGACTCAGAGAAGTTGCCCAAAAGCAGCCTCTGTCCATGCAAACATACCCTATATTTGGATGCAAAACACATGGGAGGAATATGAGGCAATATCTAGGCAAAGGAATCAGCAGATTCTCAGCTCAGCCCCTTCTTGGCCACCACTCAGCCTTCAAATTCCAAGGAAAGCAAGAAATTATACTATGGGCTCACCAGCATTTAAAGGTTCCTCTCATGCCTGTCAGGAAAATACGTGATGGGCTTGTCCAGAAGAAATGTAGGAGTAATCAGCAAGTGCTGGAAACCACATAAGCCTAGGCCTGATGTTGCTATGTAAAGACAGTTTGGAAAAGGGCTCAAAGGACTGATCAAGCTGTGTCATCAATATCCCCCTGGATTCTGCATGGCARATGATGATGCAATGATGCAAACAAATCTAATCCTCACAGCTGGTGCCTTGGCTCCCAGTCCACCTGGAATTAAGGGGAATATTTCCCATAGCTTCCAACATTCTGGAGCCAGGTCTGGAGACTCTCCCTGCCTGTTTCTGTCCTCTGTACAAATAATTTTGCTCTGCAGGGATCTCAGGCTTAATCCCTCCACTTGCTTAGCTGGAACATTCCTCCACGTCCCACCACCATTTCAGAGACAAGAATATTAAAGCAAGTGCTGGTGGAAGAGATTCTTTCAAAGAGAAGGGGAGATTCCCATCAGGTTCACATCATGATGTGCACCAAACAAAACTGCTCAAAGGTGAATTCCTGCCCCAAACATGGAGGCTGCCTCCAGTCTAACAGTCCACAGAAAATGGAGAAGTTGGGTGAAATATTCAGCTATTTGAAAATGAAGGGAATGTTTTACTGTCTCTCATCTGCTCTTTTACAACACCCTTTTTSTTGTAAAAATGCTTCAGATAGTGCATGACACCAGCCTTCAGAGACACCCTCCATCAACATCCCATTTTACAGAGAGGAAAACCAGGCTACTTTTGTAATTATGTCAAGGTCAAAAAGTGAGAGGTTCCCAAAACCTGGGGTTCCCAGCCCTCAGTTCAGTCAGCCAAACCATCCCACATGTGCACAGGCAGCAATCACACAGCAGAGAAAAGGACTCTCGGATTTATTCCACAATAACAAGGTTGGCCCGAGTATTTGTCCCTCAAAAAATGGATCAAAGTAAGCAGAAAGTGAAAATGGAGAACCTTCTCTCCTGTGTGTGAGCAGGCCTCCATGCCTAGCTCTGCTGGAGGAAATTTGGGCACGCTAAAGGGTGTTAAAGCAAGGAGCAACGAGACCACAACAACTCCCTACATACACATCCCCCCTCCACCCCCAGAAAGGAGAGGAAGAGAGGTTCCTAGAGGCACTGATTTCAAGAAAAACTCCCCAAATCTCATTATCTACATTACAGCTCTGATTATGATTAACACTGCTTGACCTCTCCCATTACAAAACCCCTCTCTTCATTTTTTTTTTCCAATTCTGTGAAACTGCACTTTTCTCAGAGGGATTTATTGGGCCCAAATAAGCTCTGCTGTTTCTGAGAACAAGGCAAGAGGAGAAATAATCTTGCTTTGGCCTACTTGCAGAGAGGCTGCATCTCTCTTCCCCTGTGCTCACAAATTCCTTTTGACATTCTTGCCTGTGTTCAGCCAAAAGAAAAGGAAAGGAAAAAGTAAAACAACACAGAACAGAAGTGGCTGGGCGTACACAGCATCCAAGCTAGAATTGCAGAGAGGATCAAGAGRGAACTGAAACACACATTCCCAGGAAACCCAGCACTTCCCCACACCCTCATACAAGGGCCAGTTGTGGGGCTGGGACCATTTCTCTCTCCCCTTCTTTCATTTCCTCTTTACTTTTTGTCTCATTTTCATCACTCCATGGAGTTTGAGTCAATTTTTCCCAGGAAAAAACTCCTGCCGTATTTTAATGGATATGCACGGACAGCCTGGATTCTGGCATCTGTATCCTGTGCTTGCCTCTGCAGCTTAAATGAAAACCCTTTGAATTTATGTGACATGCACACAAACATATGTACAAGTGTGCGTGTGTGCACATGGGTTTGCTCCAAAGCAAACAGAGTGAGCGAGGCCATGTGGTTCATTCTCCTGCAGCTTTTACTCCATCTTCAGCACAAAAAATAAAGGATGGGACTCAGCTTTGCCAACTCAGTCATCAGAAAGCTGGGCATCACATCTAATCCTGCTCGAGGCAGGGGAAGCCATCTCCAGGGAATAATCCATCCCATCTGTTTTACACAGGTTTTAGGATGAGTCACTGTCTGGAAGTGCCTGCCACCAGGCAAGCAGAGAAGGTGGGACTCACCTCAACAACCAATCCTGCCCCACGCTGAGCATTCTGATTCTTGGTGGAGCCAAAAGGAGCTGAACTGTCTCTCCAGCTCTCCCAGAGTGCTCTGAATCCCCTGTCTCTTCCTATTTCCTTCTCTCTTCCAGGTGTGTCCTAAAGACCACACTCCTCATGGGATGGAGCAACRTGCTTTGAAACCTACCAGCCTTCCTCACCCTCTAATGGTTTATGAGAGAGATGTGCCTTCCCCGAGAGTGCTGGATATGATTCAGCAGCTGGCAGGCAAAATCAGCTTTTAATAAAGAGARCATCTTGGTAAAAGTGCACGGCTTGAAATCCTGAAGGACTCAGCCGTGGCCAAGTGCAGYTGGTGCCCAGCCCTCTCCTCCCATCTCCACCAGAGCCCAAGCAAGGCTTTGCAAACTCTTCTGGCTGCAGCTTCAACTGGAATTCAGGTTTCTGCTCCTGTCCTTGCAAGGCCACAGCTGGAATTTCTCCTGGCTCCAAGGAGCCAAGGCTGTGGCTGCCATGGGRTTCCCAAACTGCTCTGCTGCCAATGGGGTCCTTGGAGTTCCACTCCCACCTGGCCCCACTGAGTCATTCCACTGAAACTCCTGCCAAAGGGGCAGAAAATTAACCATTTCTACCCTGCTGAGGGCCAGGTCGTTCCTCCATGGCTGTGCACATGACACTGGTTCATTTTGGAGACAAGCTGGACCCACTCACACTGAGGAAAAAGAGTTTAGGAGTCCAGTGCCTCTGTGCCAGGTGCTGCAAGGTGAAATACTTTTCCCAACATGTTGTCCTGGGGAGATGCGTTTGGAGCAAGGATTAAAGCAGAGGATGGCAAGAAGTCACAATACAGAACAGCTGAATGAAAGTCCTTTTTTACCATTTGGGAATGGTTTGTACATGTCAGAGTCAGGTTTTAAATGAGTGTTTAAAAGAGGATAACTAGTTGGGGGGAGATTCCTCCATTTCCCTCAAATTAGCATGGACAAAATTGAGGTGAGAGGTGGAGACTGAATTTCCACTGCATTTGGGATGAGGAATTGTGCTGGTGAATGAGCTGCCAACACAGCTGGAACTGAACCAGCTACCTCCAGGGCTGTAAAATGTCACCCCCAAACCTCGAGCAGCACAGCCCTGGTCTCCAGCTGGGGACAGGTGAGGTGACCACGACTGCCTGGAGTGAGCAGAGCTCATGTTTGTGCTTTGTGAATGATGAGAGAGGAGAGAAGAGGAGCTCACACTGCCTAAATTATTGATGTGCAAACAGTGTCTGCTCAAGCCTACAAGGACAGAGACAAGCCAGCTCCCAGCCACCACCCTGACCTTCCTTGTCACCTCTGCACTGACACCTGGATATCCAATATTATATTTGTGGGGTGCCCTGATGAAGGAAGTAATAATGAATCTGACTCCATGTTCTCAGAAGGCTAATTTATTATTTTATGATACTATATTATATTAAAGAATAATATACTATACTAAAGAATACAGAAAGGATACTTACAGAATGCTAAAAAGATAATAATGAAAACTTATGACTCTTTCCAGAGTCCCAACASAGCTTGACCCTGATTGGCCAATGAGTGAAAACAACTCACAGCAGAATRCAATSRARCAATCACCTGTGATAAACAATCTCCAAACACAGTCCAYATGTGAGCACAACACAGGAGAAGCAAATGAGATARGAATTGTTTTCCTTTTTCTCTGAGGCTTCTCAGCTTCCCAGGAGAAAAATCCTGGGCAAAGGGATTTTTCAGAGAATGTGAATGCCACATCACAGCACAGCTGCTGCCTGCCTGGTTCTTGCTTGCTGCAGGCCCTGCATCACAGCCAAGGTGATTCAGAGCTGTACCAGCCCCAGCCCCAGCAGGGAGAGCAGAACTCCCTCAGCTACTCTCAGGTTTGGCTGTGATTTGTCACCCTTGTACCCAGCCCTTGGAGTTAGCTCTGACAGACCTCATCTTGCTTTAACACTGGTGGAGCAAAGCATGGGATGAYACACACTCTTATGAGAAAGCTGAGAGCCTTCAGCCTTTTTTGGGGGGGTCAAAGATCTGCCTCAGAGACATCTGGGATGATGTCAGACCATCTGGGCACCTTTGAGGAGGAATCTGACATTTCTTTCACAGTCCCTTGTTTGTCTGGGGAGCAGGGCGAGGGTGAGGCCTGGCTACCCTGGGAGCTGTGCAGCTCACAGGGACACAATATGTGGTTGTTAGGAGCTGTGGCACGGCCAGACATTGGCCCTGCTGGCCAGCAAGGGGAGAATTCAAGCACCTCATTAAAATGCATATCCCAAGCCCACGTATTCACACTTTCCATTGCCTTAGGAGCACTTCTAAGTGTTTCATCCAGCCACCCTCGCAGCAGCTGGGCAGCAGGACTCCATCACCAGTGACACAGCCTCTCCCAGCTCAGCCAGCACCAGGAAACTGCCTGGGCTTGGGATCAGCCAGTCTGAGAGCACTGCTAGCAGAGAGGAAAGCATTCCCAACCACAGCCTTTGGAAAACAGGACCCACTGACAGGAGGAGATGCACAAGAACARCCTGCAAAGAGCAGACCTGGGGCCATCGGCATCCATGTGCTAAAAGATCTCACAACTAAAGACAAAATTTAAGCGCCCTTTGTCCTTCCAGATCCCCTTGTGAGAAAGCAAATTTGCCAAGAAGGGAGCTAAGGCACAAGATGTAAGCTCAGAGGGAATTAGGAAGCCATAGCTCTGACCAGGAATGAGGCTGAGAGTGCAGCAGTGCAGGGAAGGGCTCAGAAATGAGATCTCCTACAGCAAAAGGGAGAAAAGTACAAGTGAATATATTGTTTGTCAAAAGATTGCAAGGAAATACAGGGATAGAAAACWAAAGAGCTCCTTCTTCCTCCTTCAATATCCTCTGTGCTTTGGTTCTTCTCTTTCCCTTTCCAAACAYGCAGAGGCAGCTGATAAAAAGGTCCAGAGCTGAGTTTTTCAAACAGCAACAACCAAAGCTCATCAATGTCCCCATGGTCTGTCAGAAGGATTAATTAGTACTGTGACTTAAGGAAAGACTGGCATCAAAGTCACACCTGACATGGTGCAAACATGGCCAGACAAGGCTGCCCTAGGTTTGGTTTGGGTCCAGAGCCTGGGGGAATGCAGTGGGAGCACCACTGCCACATTACAGGGAGCAGGGAGAGCAAAGGTTTGGACAGTGCTGTTCCTGCTGAGGTTGGAAGCCACATCACRTGAGTTTTGCTTTCCTCTGTGTCCCACTGTCCCTTCTGCCCACATAATGCTGCTCAAACGTCACCTGCCAGTGTGACMGTGTTCACAGAGGTCTTAGGATGAGGGAAGAGATGAGGATCTGACTCCRTGTTTCAGAAGGCTGATTTATTATTTTCTGATATCTATTAMATTAAAACTATACTAAAAGAGTAGAAGAAAGGATTTCATCAGAAGGCTAGCTAAGAATAGAAAAAGAAAGAATGAAWAACAAAGGCTTGTGGCTCGGACTCTGTCTGAGCCTGCTCACTGTGATTGGCCATTAATTAGAAACAWCCAACATGGGCCAATCACAAATCCACCTGTTGGATTCCACAGCAGCAKATAACCATTGCTTACATTTTGTTCCTGAGGCCTCTCAGCTTCTCAGGAGGAAAAATCCTAAAGAAAGGATTTTTCATAGAAGATGTCTGTGACATGCCAGCAACAGGGACTTCTGCACCAAAACCAGGGGTTAACCCCAAAGTGTATCCCTGGATTGTTTCACCTTCCTGCATCCCACTCCAGAGAGGACAATTGGCCCTTTCTGCCTCCACAGGGAATGTCCTGCAGCTGAGGAACTGCARTGCCCCTCTCCCTGTCAATGTATCTTTGTGTTTTTCTTCCTGGCAGACAAGAACAGCGTAACCAGGGAAAACTCCTTCGCAATCCTGCACAAGAAGCATTTTGTTCAATACTGACACAGGCCTGTCATGGGRGGCAGTTTGAATACAAAGTTCTGGACAATAAAGGTCTGTCTCCAGTCCATGGTCCACAGTCTCCTCCTCCTGAGCATCCCAGATCCTTTGCTGGTCACTTGAACGTTGCTGACTCCCTACACGGCCTTAAAAAATGTTGCTTTGTTGTTTCCCAGGCTGAAAAACAACCATCCTTTAGAACAAATGTTTGTTCCTATTGCCTTTTCYGAAAAAGGTTTTCCACTTAACATTGAGTAAAACACTTAGCTCCACATCCATCCAGGACACTTAAGCACTGAATTTTTTGCTCAGTAGATGATAAAACTGTCTTCAAGGTTGTCATCAGTTAGGGTAACTCACTTGTCTAGTAAGCATGGGGAGGATAAATACATGAAAAACTAATCAGAAGATCAAAAGCTGATCTGATTTCTCAGGAGCTGGAGTTCCATGGGTCCAGARGGCAGAGAAGATGCTCAGTCTTTGCAATCTCAGTGTAGCACTGAGGATGTGAATAAATGCCRGTGTGAAGACTTACAGAGGCAAGTTCTTATCAGCACCAAGCATTGTTACTTGAAGCCCTTATCCCAGTGCAGAATGGATTACAGCTGGAGCAGTGAACAATTCTGTACAGTAAATAAGGCAAAGGGAAAAGCTCAAGGGCTGTCCCACAGTGCTACACTGAAATAACCCACTGGAAACAACGGGGCTGCACGGGCACACAGCCAGACTGACACAGCAGTGTCTGAAGGCCACATTCTTCTCTTAGCTCATTTCTTCATTCTTCTCTTGTGCTTAGCTCATTTTAAGTGGAATCAGATCCCAAAACATGCCYATCAGACAGTGAAACCCCCACCCTGCTAGCATGACAAAACATTTCCATGCAGATAGCAGCAAAAAGGTCAGCACCAAGGGGAAAATGCCCCATGCCCTCCATGCAAAGCTTGACATGTCTCCCTCTGCCCATCCTCAGAAGATGGAGTTCATCCCAGGGCACAGGAACTGTTCCAGCAATTGGGTACTGTCATTTTCTGTCACAAAGATCAGCCCCAACGCAATGCTGGGAAGAGCTGGCACGCCCAAAAGCTGCCCACRACACATCCCCTCAATTTCAGCAATCAACTGCTGTGTTCCAGAGCAGGAATTGAGCTGAGGCACAATGACAACCATCCATCCTTCATCATGCAGCCACTCTCACAGAGCGGGTGTCCCAGCAGCCAGAGACTGCCAGGTTTGGAGCTCTGTAGCCCCCACKCAGAACATCCCATCCATGGGTGGGACCTGCTGGGAGAGATGTGCTGCTCCTCCCCTGGGACTTCCCCATTTTCATTTCTTTTCACAGGACGTGCAGTAGGGACCTTACAAGAGGATGCTAGTGACAGGACAAGAGGGAGTGGCTTTAGACTAAAAGAGGAGAGATTTAGGTTGGATGTTGGGGAGAAATTCTCGGTGGGGGTGGGGAGGTCCTGGCATAGGGTGCCCAGAGAAGCTGTGGCTGCCCCTGGAAGTGTCCAAGGCCAAGATGGACAGGGCTTGAAGCAACTTGATGTAGTGGAAAATATCCTGACCATGGCAGGGGGTTGGAACTGGATGATCTTTAAGGTCCTTTCCAATCCACRCCATTCTGGGATTCTCTGATCTCCAGTGAGTGAGGGATGGTGGCAATGGTTTGTTGGTTGAAGAAAAGACCCAGCACTTTTGCTCAGGGCCTTGCATTAAGCAATGCAAGGACACTAAATAGTTCCTTAAAAAAGCAAATTTGCCAGTTTTCCCACCTCAGAGTGTGCCACAGGGCCCTCACAGCCCTCCAACRCCTGCCCCCATCCAATTTTCACCATTTCCAAACCCCCTCAGCATCTCCAGGTGCAGGATCCCCACTCCCTCCTGCACATTTCTTCCCCYAGCCCTTCCCCTGCCCATTCATTTCCACCCTAAGCCACTGCCTCAGGCACGAGAAGAAGCCAATTCCTCACCCAAAACTCTGCAGAGAAGAGAGCAGATGTTTTGGAGAAGATTATGTCACTGCATCAGGGGTAACTATCCAAGCAAAATCTCCCTCCTCATGACACAGCCTCACATCCCTCATTCCTAAGGGACCTCAAATTTCATCATGTGGACCTCAGGGCTGCCTGTGAGCACTGTCTGGTGACAGCAGCACAACCTGGAGGAGCTGACTCCAGCAGRATTCCACCAGAGGTGCCACAAGCACTTCTGAGCTTCAGCTGCTCTCCAGAGCCAGAAACAAAAGGTCCCAGTTGAGCAACGTGTGGGACACGCCCTGGTTTGGGGACAAGGGGTRTTTGCCTGGAAACAGCAGTGTTGCTGCCAACAGTGCTAATCTAAGCACCTCAGTCTTGACAAAGGTCTGGTGGTGTCGTTTAGGCTTGGGGGATCTTTGTACAGCCACAATCCAGACAGGGGTTTGCCAGCTAAAGAGGCAAGACTCTGCAAAGAGACAAGCACAGGCAAGGAAAACAACCTGCCTAAATGCACATAACAGGCCCATGATGAAAACACATGCAGAAGCCAGGTCTGGCTTCCAGGTGTTGCTCCAGCAGCTGGAAAAAAAACCCCTTTAATTCCAGCTTGGAAAGGACTACTAAAGAAAGATCTTTCACTTCACTGACTTTTATGCATTTGCCAGAGCCTTGAGGATACCAAGAGGCTTTAATGGCTCTGCCCAGCCCCAGCTGGGGCCTCCACCCACTCTCCTGCCCATTTAAGCACCAGCCTGGGCCCTCATCCCAGTCTCAGACCAAGAGCTGTGCTGTCTGTAGCTCTGCTCCATAAACCTCAATGACCCCAGTCCATGGAAAGACTTCCCAGCTTCATTTAGCCACTTCCATTTCACTTCATCTTTGTCTGGGGGTCACTGGGCTGTGTCTGGCACCTGTTTCCAGTTCATCCTTTGATGAACTCAGTGATGGTCCAACTGAAACATCTGGGAGAGCTCTCAGGGTCTTCAGGAGTTTTCAGTTCAAGCCCCAGCAGCATTCCCATGCAAACTCTGCCCTCACCTTTGTCTCCTATTTACTCCAAACTCAATTAAAGGACTTGCACTTTATAGGTGGTCTGGGACCTTCCTGGGAATTTCTGTCTCTGCTTCTACTGCCCCAGCATGAAGCAAAATTGGCTGTTAGTGCTGAGACCAGAAGCAGATGCTCTGTGTCCTGGATACTTGGGAGGATGTTGCTCTGAAGGTTGTTTGTTTCTCTGAATGACCCCATCATTATTTAGTACTTTTAGTATTTTTAGACTATTTTGCTTTGTGACAAGTACTTGCATTTCTCTTGGAAGATAAATTCTATTATTTTAGTACTTTTAGTATTTTTGGACTATTTGGTAGACATTTTAGTACTTTTAGACTATTATTTTAGTACTTTTAGACTAWTTTKTAGACATTTTAGTACTTTTARTASTTTTAGACTATTTTGTTAGACATTTTAGTACTTTTAGACTATTTTGCTTTGTGACAAGTACTTGCATTTCTCTTGGAAGAGAATGTTTTTTTTTTCTTTGAGCAAATAAAGCCTACATAGATCTGAYGTCTTATTTACTGCAGTATTTCCTACATCCCAAATTCAGCCCTCCAGAGAGGACTGMGATGACACTGCTGTGGTGTATCCCTGAGCAGGAGGCAGCTGCATGGGGCTGTTGGTGCTGCAGGCAGCTCTTCTGTGTTCTCTGGGCTTGTTTCTTCCCAGCAGAAATGGAAAACCTGACAGAACTCCCCTCGTCACAGCAGCTTTGAACGCTCTGGAGGCTGTAATTAGAATTAGCATTTTTTCCAAAGCTCCCTGGTGGCTTAAGGTTGTTCTCCTGGGCAGCAGCTGTTACTTGGACTAGCAGACAACAGGCTCACAGCCAYTTCTGCACCAAGCAGCAGAAATCAGAGGAGTTTGGAAGGAGAACATTGAGTGCTCAGGTGCTTTGTGCTCCTTCACCACCCTGAAACTCCTTGGGGGTGTTGATGCTGAGGCTCAGAGGGTGAAGGTTGGGCACACAGAGCCCTCAGATGGGCTCCAGCACTGTGGGTGACTCAAGGGTGCCAACAGTGCCCCTTGGACAAKCACAGGCAAATGAACTGGAGCCCTTGCAAATGCCCAGCAGGTCCCAGTTTCAGCTGGGTTCCTCCTGGAGCAATTAACCTCAGAGAAAATTACAGTCTGGCACGGCACCAGGGACAGGCTGCCAGGCTTGTGGTGAGGCCAACTGCTTAACTGAGTGGGTGGCATTTATTGCCTGTGGGAAAGGTAAGGTGAAACTAATCTGTGGTTGGAACAACTCTATTTTACAGCTGCAAAATACCTGCAAACTCATCCTCTTGTGGACATATTCACAGCTTGGAACGTTCTTGTTCTCTTTTGTCACCATGTTCAGTGGAGCTGGGTGCARTGATGGTAATCACAAGCACAAGGTGGTGAACTTGTAACTGGCCCCTTTTTCTCCTGGTTATACCAATGTAAAGCTGCTGTATCCCCTTCTACCTAGCCAAAGGCACCATAAAATCAGCAGGGTAGACTGTTCAAAGRCAGTCATTTTGCTTCATTTTTGCAAATTTTTGCAAATCATTTTGCTTCCCAGTAAACCCTGCAGATAGAAGCTCTTCCCYAGGCCCTCCTGGCTGTTAAAAGCAACTATTCCACACAGACCTTGCTGTCTCTTTGCAAATGAAGGAACAAAGTTCATGGGAATTTTCCTTGCCAGTGGGACAGCAGTAATGATGTGCAAAGCCTTGAGCACATTAATATTTTTTCCTCATCATGCTCAAGAATTTTCTATTCATGAGCTTCATCTCCCTGCCAGTGCTAAAAGGAGACTGCAGCAAAGGCTCAGATCCTCAGAGGGGTTTGACTGCTGCAACACATCTGAGTCTGCTGGACATCACCAGAGCTCAGAGGCTGTGAAAACGGAGGAGAAATATCTTCCCCTCAAAGCTAATACATCTCTTAGTGATGTGAGGGGAATATTTCAAAGGTTCTGATCATAGAGGACCAACCAAAGAGCTGTTAAAGCAGGAAAAGACCTCTAAGATCATCAACCCAAATTATTAACAGAGCACCACTGTGTTCACCACTAAACCATGTCTCCAAGTGCCACATCCACATGCTTTTAGAACATCTCCAGTGATTTGATCCAAGCTGCTCAACGAGTCTTACTCTATGTGTTTGCAACTGGACATTTGTTGCTTCAAAGACTGAGATATCTTAGGAAAAAAGGGATTGCAAAACAGATGAAATTTCATGTTGGAAAAGGAAAACCTTGGGAGAAGAAAAGATAAATGACTCACAATTGGGTTGTGGGAACTGCAGGATGAAATCCTGACCCCACTTGAGTCACTTTGCCATTTGCTTTGTGAAGGTAGGTGACTGAAAAGTCCAAAATCTCCTCCTGTTGCTACAGAAAAAGGTGCACAGCTGATGTTTCCCATCCTTGCTCACACAATCCTAAAACCTGTCCTTTGCCACAGCCACTGCAGCTGACCCACAGGAGCACTCTTTACAATTGCTGACTGTATTTTTAGCTGACCTTGCACGTGACTCAGTGGAGAGAAATGAGGAAAGACAGTCCCATGGGATTCCCCAGCTCTCTACACAGAGATCACCACAGCTGTGAGAGTCCAAGAAAAAAGACAAAAAGGAGACATTTCCTCTGCTCWGACGTATCCTGCCACCAGGAAATCTGTTTGTAATTTAATAATCATCTCAATGACATCAACAACTGGTAAAAAGGGCACTGAGCAGACATGGCTGTAACTGATCACACTTTCCTAGAGAACCAAGAGAGGTTTCTTTTTCAGCCAGTCCTAGATTTTGGTCTTTTCTTGATTAATCTGTGTGGGGGTTTTTATGATTTTGATCTTAACTCCATAAAGTTCTATTTTTTTTGGAGCAGCTGGAATCAAAGGAAGATAAGTGCTTCCATCCCATAGCACTCCTCCATAATGTACCAGTGGTTCTCCATAAAAGGAATATATTGAGATAACAGACAAAAAGTCAGGTGTGGATTTTTTGTTTGTATTTTTAATTTTTGTTGAGGTTGGGATTGAAGGTACTTGAGATAGAATTTAATGTTCGGACTTAGGTGTTTATTATTTTTATTAGTGTAATAGCTTCACAACTATGAGTTTTGTAGTCTTTTTTGTTAACAAAATAGTTATCTATTTTGTGCCTTACTTTTATTAGTAAGGCACAAAATAGATAACTATCTCTTGTTACAAGGTCTTTTAAGACTAAACTATCTAATTAAGAAATGATACTTAGATTTTTTAAATTTAATAACCGATTCTTTGAAGCTCGTAATGCAGACTTTTCTGTTTAATTACAAAATACTACCTAAACTCATGAAGAAGGAACAAGAAGGTGAAGAAGAATAATTTGTCTATGCTCTAAAACKTTCATCTTGCTTTATATTTATTACTATATTCTAAAACTCTAAACTTTAAATTTTCTACCCTGCRATATTATACACTTCTAACTAATTATATACTCATAATTTTAGGGTTATTAATCAATTTTGGAAGTCTTCTCTACAGCCTCAGGTTATATGTAGTGCTGTCTTGTAAGTCTKTGYCTTTCAGCACAGAAASTYTAAAATTCTCAGCATCCAGGATTCCAACAGTTGGGTACAGCCTCAACAAAGGTTCTGGGCTCAGGGAGGAACCTCTCTGTAGCTGATTTGCCTGAGATCCATGTTTARCAGCACAAACTGCCCAGGCTATGAATTAAACCTTTAGGAGTTAATGGCTGTGTTGTTTTTAGTAGGTGTAATGAAAAGAAACTCTGATACTCAAGAGGAGAATAAAAGCTTTCATAGTGCAAGGTTAATCTGCTGACTACTCGTGCAGCTCACTAAAGCACCAAAGCCCTTTGGAGTTTTAATCTCCCTGGTTCAGCACGTGGTCACTGGGTRTCTGCTTCCAGCCTGCAGGACTGGGGGCATTTGTGCCAGAACTGTTCATTCTGAGAGGCAGGGTGGTCATTTTTCAGCAGGAGGAWAACTGAAAGCCAAGGACCAGGCTCTGTCCACAGGGCTTTTTACAGATTCAGAGGCATCTTGATTTGAGACCTCTTTCAGGACAGGACTAGGATTGCTTGTTAACAACTCTTTTGATGAGTCATCTTCTTCCCCAGTCACYGGGGAAGATAATTTGGATCCACAGAATCCATATCCCATTTATATTTGATGTCCCCTTCAGTTTGGTATGGTGGCTCACATTAAGGTCTGTGCCCTGTAGAAATGTCTGAGATTTGTTCTGAAAGACTCAGCTCCCAAAAAGGACAAAATGACTTTTCTTTCAGCAGAACCTCTTGAGTTATACTTCACTGASTGTTTTGCCAAGCTAATTTAAAGACAGCAGTGTCTTCTCTGTGCTGTTAGACTGGCTACAGAGTCTGCTGAAYGCACTTTGCTGGCAATTCTGCCTGATCTGCCTCTCCTCAAACCACTCAGAACAGAACCACTCTGGACARTCCTGTGCTCAATTTTGGCAGCACTGACCTTTACAGAGTGATGAATCCTTCTACATTCCTCGTTCCCATCCCATTCCCACTGACACGATCATTTCTCATTGCAGGTGSATCACCTCCCCTTGAGGTGACTTCAGAGCCACCCCTCACCTCAGACACAGCAAACATTTTGCAGAAAAGAAGTGGTGAGACAAATCTGAGCCAAGCTTTGCCACCCCAGGGCTGAGCAGCCCAGAGCAGACTCGAGGAGGAGCTCACCTGCTTCAGCTTGGTGCCCACCATGGAGGCGCTGCTGTCCAGCACGAACACCACGTTCTTGGGCAGGGGAGGGAGGTCTGTGGGGGCGAAGTAGTGCACAAAATATCCATTGAGGATCTGGGGAAGAGCAAGGCAGTCAGGAATCAAAGGCAGATCGTGGTGCAATGTTCTACACACGTCATTATGGGATTTCTGGATATTTGGGTGCTTTCGGCAGCTGTGTCTACACTGGAGGGTGTGAATGCTCCTTGGAATCCCTCTTAATTCTATTCCCAAATACCCCTGGGATCCCCCTTAATTCAGTTTATCCAGACTGGATGAGCCAACTAGAGCTCTCTACAGAGAGATCCGTGGATATCTCCTTCCATGGTTGACATCCAAATGCAGTTTGAGTCATCCAAATGATTTTCCTTCCAAATGCAGCAAGGATGTAACACACGTGCCCACAGATCAGAACCACAACATTCCCTTGAAAAACTGGCCTTGTATCCAGATATCTACAGCCAGTATACTGAGAAACTGAAAAGCAGAAACAAAAAAGAAGCCCAGTGAAGTTGGGGTTTAAGTCCATCTTGTGGCTGCTAATTGACTGGTTTTATTTTGGATAGTTCTTACAAGATGGAGGAGTAGCCTTCACTTGGAAAGCATTTTCTAGGAATTTGRAGCAGGCAAAACAATTAAACCATCTCAGGTACATTTAATAAAACAGAAAAGATCAATCATGTGTACAGTACCTGAACATCCCCAACACTCAGCTCCCTGCTGACATCATATCTAATTATGAAGTCTCCCAGAATTCCATTTCGGGCGATCCTGGTTTGCTCAACAACGCTGGGGTTGAATGTAACCTTAGCTAAGGTTTTGGTGTGCCCAATGACAGTAGAGGGAGGAGGAGACACATCACCTGTTGAGATAAAACCACAATATTACAGGTTTTTCCCATTGCCTTACAGATGTCAAAGCACAGCACAGGTGGTGATGCCATGGAGCCAAGTCAGGCAGCAGAGTGACTTACTGGGATTGAAGATTCAGTGATAAAAAAAGATAAAAAAAAATTAACCCATCTCCTCAAACTTTAAACTGAAACCCACCTTGCAGTGCTCTCAGGATATAAATGTTTGTAGGAAATTCCTGTATTCAGTCTGTTTGGCCAAACACAACCTCAGACATGCACATGCTGTTCATTCCAGCCAGCTCCAGACATCCAGGACACAGATCCTATACCTGAGATCCTGACAGTCAATGCAGGTATGATTCCCCTGGCCTGTTTAAACATTTATTCTAGAATTAAATTAATCACACTGTAGATTTTTCCTAATTGATTATGGAATTCTTGAGGCGGCATGTTCAGACATGCTGCAGGCATGTGGGGTGGGATTGTTCTGAATGACTGATCCCTTGGTCTGACAAGTGTCTTACGTGTAAAATCTACCTTTTAACAAGTCCCCTTWGCTGCCTTTATGTTCAGCAAAAATTATCATTATAGTCACTGCAATTTCAGGCTAATTCAGACAAAATCCAGCACTGCCAGTGCAGTCACACAAATTGCATATCTAAGATGTAACCCATCCTAAACTCTGAAAATCCTTCCTGAATCAATAAAGAGGGATGTGCCTGGCAGAGGGCACCTCAAATAAAGACAATTATTTAGGTCTGAGTCACTCTGCAGGAAACTCTCCTTGTATTGTTTATCTATGCTTATTCTCTAAAAGTCGAGGGATGTGGAAGTTCCCTGTTGCCTCTCTATATAAACAAAATCCCACCTTACCCTCTTTTGGTTTGCCAGCTGTTTCCCTCTTAACTCCTTTGGGACCCTTACATGAGATAGATTTGGCCCCTGAACTTCTCCAGATTTTGAGGGCTTTCACCCTTTTCCTAATTGGCTTTTGAAAACACAAAATATATATTGTCAGTTGAAGTTGTTCTTGGGTGCTTTAGCTCTCACAGGGATTATTCCAACAATCCTCTGAGGCACAGAAGTTCTACTATGTTTGCTCCTGGTTAGAATTGGTAGGAATCAGCTGCTTAATTATACTGTGAGGGGAAATCTCAAATCTTTTCCAAAAATACCTCAAAAATCTGTGGTATGACAGGGAAATTGGGGATGGGAGAGGTTCAGTTTCMGTTCAGGTGTGCACAATGCAAATATCAACATATAAGTTTATTTTCCAGGCTCCACTATGCAAATGGAGATCAGGTCAGGAGTGTCAGAGATGAGGGTATGATACATCTGTCCAGACAGACATCTGCTCTAGGGTAATTTTAATTAACAATAAATTAACTATAGTGATCCAAATGAGAAGGTGCAGGCGTTTGGGAAAGCTCCATTCCAGGGGGTCCCAAAACTCTGTTAATGTAATGAGCARTGSCACTTCAMCTTTGTAAAGAGCTTTGAGCAGCATTAGGGAAAGGCAATGTGACATCTGTGAGCAACAATGAACACAACCTCACATCCAGACCCCACTGTGATTTACAAAACCAGAAATATGTGATTATGTCCATTTAACAAGCAAGAAAATGGAGGCATGGAGTGGTGACAGAAATGCCAGGATTAGGGTCCTTGTGGGTTTATGAAATGATCAGCCAAATCTGTAACTTTTACTCTGAAGTGCCCTGTACAGTCTAGGTTCCTCTAGGCAAAGGAATGAGAGTAAGATTCATGAATCAATAGCAYTCTAGGATGTTACTGCCAGGATGATTTTCCTTTATTTTCACAGCTGTCYCGTGAGCGCATTTGAAAACATGAGGCACAAGACTGTTCTACTGAGATAGGGAAGGGTTTTATCACAGGCCAAATTTTACACAAGCAAATTATAGTGAGAGCACCTGGACTGTGAAACAAACTCCTCAGCAAAAGCCTTGCCCAAGGAGACTGAATGACAGAGATCACTCAGTTTCAGTAAAATCAAGAACTGCTGCATCACAGCTTCTCTGTGAGAGCTCCTGCCCATTCATCCTGATGGAAACAGAGAGGGAGGTCCCAGCCAATACACTGAAATCACATAAAGACACTAGTTYTGTATCTTAGAGGGAGTTTATAAAATGATTATCCAGAGCTTTGATATTTTTCCTAAAATCCATGTACAGTTCAGATTTCTCCTGGCAAAGAAAAGTTATAAATCGACGTCGCTGTAAGATTTTACCTCAGTCTTGATCTGTTTTTATTTTTATAGCTGCCCTTTGATCTGATGACTCAACAGACACAATATGTTTTTAATACAACATGCATTAGATTTGCTTGTATCTGCCTTCTTGAATTTTCCATCTGTCTTCTATTGCTCCCAGAAATCCCATTTAACTGCCAGTGTGGGAAAAGCCTAAAATACATAGAAATGGCTTTAAAGTCCATTTATAATTTCTGATCTGGAGGTTTCACATTACTTCTCCTCAACTGCTGAAAGGAAAGCCTGCTGTGGGTTAGGCTGCCTGGTCACATCACACCAGGGTCAGGGAGAAGCTCCCTCCTTATTCCTCCTGCTCATCCATGTCCGTGGCCTTTGGGCAGCACTTCCATGTTTCTCTGCCATAAATACAGGGATGGATGAGGCCAAGGAGCTGTGCCACAACAGCACAAGCTCCAGTCTTAACATTTCTCTAGACTGTTGGAAATCAGCTGATTTAGGCAGCAACTCCCTGCCTCAGTCTCCCCATCTGTTAAATGAGAATGTTTAAAAACAATGTGGAGTCTAAGTGGATCACACTGCCTCCCTCTATTGCTCCTCAGAACACTCTCTGGAGGTGATAAATGTCATCCTTTCTAACACAGAGAGTCCTTTAAGGATCTCAGCAGAGGAAGTTTCCAAGGCTGTCTCCCACTGCCATTTGAAGTGACAAGAACTGCTGAGGAATCTCTCCCCCCCTCTTCATAGCCACTCATCTCCACCCCTGGGACAGAAGTTAAAAATAAAAAAAATGGTCTGATAGGAAAGGTCCAAGGAAACTTCTTTTTTCTGGAATAACAAAAATCAGGTCTGGAAGGTAACTTATCTAATTCATCCCATGTTCTCGGACCAAATCCCTTCCTACTTAGTTTTTTGATACAATCAGGAAACACTCCAGACCTCCAGTAATGGAAACTCTGTGCCTGCACTTGCCAGTCCTTTCCAGAGCTTCACTTTTTTCACTGTTGAACATTTTCAATGTCCAAATTACATTTTTCCTTGTGGATTATAAACCCATGACTTCTTGTTTTTTGGTTATTGACACAGAAGCCACAGTATCCTTTTCCTTCTTGGAACAGCCTTTTATATTCTTGAACACAGCTCCTACATCTTTCCCCAACTTTCTTTTTTAGGCAGCACTTGATATCTGGATCCCAATTAGTCTCCTTTGTTTATTGGCCTTGTTCTTTTTAAACAAGTGGCAGAGGGAGAAAAATCTGTGAGATATTTCAGAGTCCAGAGCATGGATGAGCTCCAAATGCTTGGGCTGGTTTGTGCTCACACTAAGAGAGTTAACAGAGCCTTCAGACAAACTTTCCACTAAATTCAGCTGAAGAAGTAAACAGAGCAGGAAAAAGCATTTTCCAGATGAAACTTTCGTCCTTACAGGAGGAACAGTTAAATCTAAATTATTTTGGAGTCTGGCAGATTCAGGATTAGAGCTCAAATGCAAAGTTCATCCTCYGCTAACATGTGGAAACTTCCAGACAGCTGTTATAAGAAATAAAAAGCTTTCTGAGACCTTTGACTTCAGAAGGAAAGTCATCCTCAAGCAGCCTAGTGTCTCCTGCCCAAGCCCATGGCTAGATSTCGCACAGTTGCACTGCAGGAACAAGATGAGGGCAACATCCAGGACATCATTCAGAAAGTAGCTCCATTCTGAGGTAACCAGAGAAGGTCAGGATCAGTGGCCCCAAAGCCTCCTGTTTTGGGGTTTGGATGTGACAGAAAACACCTGCACATGCCAAAAGATCATCTTCCAAAACTCACATGCCTAATGYCTTCCTTTGGGAAAAACACAACTCCCAGACGGAGCCACGTGCACAGGAGTTACTGCACCAGGAAATATCCTAGAAAGATCTGTCATCACATTGTCTCTGCTCCCTGTTCAGAGAGGATGGATGCAGGACTTTCTGAGAGACAGGAAAAGGACATATCCACAAGCGAGACTGGAAGAGACACTGGGATGCTCAAACACTCAGGGGAAGCTGCCATGGGCGAAGCACCCACCCAGGTGCCAGGGRCAGGCTCAGCCCAGCTCAGGCTGCAGCTGGTGTTGGACCAGATAAGGAAASAGCCAACCCTGGGAGGAGGAACTCTGTCCTTATCAAGTGAACTCAGCTGTGATAACTCCCCTGCCCAGGGCAGTGTGGGACATTTACACAGAGCCTGAAGGTGCTCACTCTGCTGATGAGCCATGATGGGACATAATTGACAACAACACTAATTTATCAAGCAGCTGTATCTTGTGAGAAGGTATAAAAG
>JACDOX010000490.1:122471-292058 GCA_014549065.1 Cardinalis cardinalis
ATAATAATAATATTATATTATAATATAATATATTATAATATATTATAATATTTAATATAATATATTATATATTTTAGTAAAATTTATATATTATAATATAATATAATATAATATAATATAATATAATATAATATAATATAATATAATATAATATAATATAATATAAATTTATTATATTTAATCTAATCTAATATTATATTAACTATAATATAATATAATATAGCATATTATATTACATTATATTATATTGTATTATATTATATTATATTATATTACATTACATTACATTACATTATATTACAATATAACACAACATGGCATGATATGATATAATATAATGTGATATAATAAATTATAATATACTATAATTACAACACAACACATCACAACAACATAAGTATCATATCATCATCTCATCTCATATCATATCATATCATATCATATCATATATCATATCATATCATATCATATCATATCATATATCATCATATATATTTGGCTGCTGTTTTGTCCCAGAGTTCACACAGTAATTCTGTCCTTTGCATTGAAGCTGCCCAGGTGTCTCCAACAATCCTTTCCCTGTGGAAGAGTGGAAGGGATACCCCAACAACTTTTCCCAAAAGGCATCTTCTTCCCTTCTTTCCCTCTTTCTTTGCTCTCTYTAACTCATCACTTTAGGCACCCAAAGAACCAGGGAGGCAAAAAAAACTGTTTCAAAATCACCCAGGAGCACTGTGCACCTGAAAATAGCATCAGATGTTCTCATGTGACTGATTTTGGAAAATTGGAGCTATCACACCATCAGCAGTGATCCTTTTCCCCAGCAGAATGGAGAAAAGGGYGTTTGTGTGGGCCAGGATGCAGCCCCAGGGTCTCTCCAAGGAGAGCCCTTGGAGGAGCCCAGCTCTGCTGCCTCCATCACAGAGTGAGATGAGGAAACTGAGAGCCAAGCTTCACCTCCTTTCTATAAACAGGCAAGCTGGAGCTCTTGCTGAGATCTTTTGAAGTTTTTGGACACTGCAAGCTCTGTGCCTAGCAGGAAATTAGTCAAACATCACGGGAAGCTGCAAAAGCAAGGAGAGAGCCTATCCAAGGCAGGGCTGTTATCGAGTGAGGACACTATTTGGATAACCCTTGCTCAGGCACCGCAGCTCAGGCTTGTGTTGCAAGGCTAATATTTACCCACAGCCTAAACAAAGTCAGCATTTCAGAACTTTGCTCAAAATGCTGCACAAACCTGGGCTGTTTCCTTGAACTTGTCTCAGAGAAGGGAAGAACTTGTGGCTGTACCTGTGCTAGCTGCTCTCAGCAGGAGACAAGCGGGAAGAAAATGAAGAATCTGAGCAGCTTCTTGGTTTTGTTCCTCATTTCTGGGGTCAGGAGCTTTGAGCTGGTGATTGGGGACATCCCAGATGTGAGTATTTGGGGGCAGGGCCCAGGTCTCCCTTCCCTGCTGAACTCTGGATGGAAGCAGCAGTGGGAGCAGAACTGGGTCACTGCTTCACGATTCTCTTCTACTTTTAGCTGTAAATATTTCTGATAATTTGTCTTCATTTGTCATTTGTAATGTTTTATTTAATATTATTAAACCTTATTATTATTACTATTTAATATTATTAAAGGGAGAGTGTGAGCATAAGTCCAAATTTCAGTCCAAGCAGTCTCACATTCTTGCTTCAGTGTTGCCTTTTCTGGTGGGGTTTTAACCTTTAAACATTTAAGTGGGCTTCTGTACTCAGATCTTCAGCATATTTTATGCCCTGTTTTCCTGGAATAAGCAGAAACAGGGCACCTAGACATCTTTGTGAATGGAACCTCTGTGAACTTCAGCAAAGCTTTGTGTGGAATTGGGTTTTTGTTAGCAGGAATTCAAATATAGAGTGAATATCCTATTGACTTCACAGTCCTCAGCAGAGGGATGAGAGAATTTATAAGAGGCACCRTCATTTATTGGGATAATACTATGAYGAAAAGAAGTATAGTTGTAGTTTTGACTCTGAAACTGAGTCTAAATTTAAACCCCCAGGGTCAGGTGAACTCAGATTTGGTGCCTACACCCATTTCCATGTTGTAGTTTTGAAATATTTCTGTGAAGTCAGCAGAGATGACATGAGGCTTTCTTTTCCTTTGCAGGATCAATAAAAATCTTCAGTCAGCTGGGATACCCTATTTTTCTTTATTTTTACAGCCATTTTCTCAACTCAATGAGATTTTAAAACTGGGTTTGTAATTCCCAAGAAAAATATTCCAGACCTGTGTTTCTTTCTAATTGTAGATGCCTTATCAATTTAACATCGATATSCTTAAACAATTTAAATTAATTTTGTGCAAACCTTTGTGGCTGTGCTATCACATATGCTATCACATGGGTTCTTGGAAAATAACTCATGCACTTAAACTTCTTCCATAAATTAAACTCATAACAAAATTTAATTAAGAGTGTTGCTGTGGTGTGACCCACACTTCTAAATGGATCAGTGCAGCTTTGCACTTGGAAAAGACCTGATGTTCTTCTGCTGTCATTGGGGGAAATTTAGTTCTCAAGTATATTGGYGTAAAACCAGAGACAATTTCTACTGGTTTGAGCAGAAAATCTCTGAACTTGCTTTGAGTGAGATCAGTGTGTGAAACGCTGTAATTTCCATGGCTAGACCCATCCTGATGATAATCATCTGCCTCTTGCTCTTTGTGGTCATTTTATGTTAAATATTACTCCTTGTTTCAGAAGGAAAGGCTGTAAAATGATGGTAAAGGTCGTGATTTTACAGGAGTTTATAGAGCTGGTTGGCCACTGAGGGGAACTGGATGTGTGAGGATTTTGGTCTGAGATGGTTTGTGCTCCCCAYTAGCATCCAGGGGAGGTGAATTCCCTTTGGAACTCTCCTGTAAAGCGCCAATCAATAATAAATCARGTGATGAATCAAACAGTAAGGCAGCAGCAACTCTTTCTTCTTCTCCCTCCTCTAGGAAGTGGAAAACCTGATTGATCTGGAAATGGATGGGTTTCCCTCAAGCTCCAAGGCCAGAAATGGCAGGTACCAGGTACAGTACCCAGAAATGCTTCCAGGAGGAGGGAGGCCAGAATGCCTGGGGGCTCTCTCCAGGCGTCTTTTCCCAACYCCAGGGTTGTGAGTGCACAATTATATGGGACCAACTGGTTTTTATAGGCATTTATCTGGCATTGAGACTTCCATATCTCTGGCTGGGACAGGAATTGCTGCTTTCCTTAAGCACAGCAAGGCTTTGTTCTGTCTCTCYGCTCCTGAGCTGATAAACAATGAGGTACTCATCTAACTTCATGTCAGGGGGAAATCCCATTGAAACAGGTGAGGTATTTCCATGAGAGAATGGAAAAGGACTTCAGGCACTGGCAAGTGCAGGCTGTGAACATTCAGTCCATGCATTCATGTTTAACTCTGGTCAGAGTGACACTCAGTGATGAGCTGGTGGCATCTGAGACCTGGGAAGAAAATTTGTTTGCAGCCCACTGATGGGTTGCAGATTATTTTAGTCTGTTGGCTTGGGAGACAGAAACATTTAGAGCAGCATTTCAGGAGTTTTTCTGTGTTTTACTTGGTAGCAATTAATGATAATACTCATGAAATCAGTTGTTTGAATGTATTAAATTTTTCATTACGCTGCATGAAAGAAATGATGATTAGAGTGGGCCTTGTCCTCCACCAAGCTCTGAGCCTGTTCAATGTAGTGAAAACGAAAGATCCTCTTGAGTATGTTGGATTTCCCACAGTCTTTGAAATCACACTCAGGCAAAACTGATTTTCCTTTATCCTAAGGCTTTGGGTGGAACTTATTGATACCTAAAGCCTGCAAAACAGTGRAAGAAAATGGCAGATTTTAGCATGAGTATGAATCAAGCCTTGTCACATTTTCCAGTCCAGTATTTAAATAATTGAATCATGATCCAAACAGAAATCCCCCCTAGCTGCACTTCCTCAGGGTGTCATTTCTTTCCAGTATGTCTGTATCAGTGCCATATGTATTAGGTTGCCTCCGTTCCCAAAATTTCTGGATACATAGAGGCACAGACATATGCATGCAGTARTTTACAATTGTACCACTGCTTTCATTATACCAATTATTGCTTTTATTCCCATACATTATTCCCCGTCTTTTACCCATCAAATAAATCTTTGCAAACCAGTGAAACTAAGATCTCAGATACTCTTGTATTAGTTGAGTCACAAAAAAATATAATAAATTAGATTAAACTGAACTATGTAAGCCATCTTGAGACAGCAGCAGGCACACAGTTATTTCCTGTTCATCACTACAGGAAGGCTGTMTCCCAAATTATTTTTTCAGCACTATGCTTTCCAGCAAGGAGCTCACCAGCCCACTGGCAACGASGCAACAGAGCTCCCTGCAGATCCTATTGATTGGCTCTAAACACAGAGGATGGTTTTGTAGGTACAGATAAGGTATTCTGCTGTTTTGCTCCTGAGTAATTCCCAACATGCTGTGCCTCAGGTGTGTGCATGGTCCTCGTGACCRCAGCAGCAGAGTGTTCCATGGGCTGGAATGCAGGTGGCCTTGTGAACCTCTATATGGTGGTGCACAGCTCTTATCTCTGTTTGGGAGACAGATAAAGTGTCTAGACCTGTGAGGCACCCTGTGAGGTGGGAGGCTCTGCAGCATGTTGCCCAGACCTGGGTCCTGGTCTCTGCCTGTCCAGAGGTGGGTGAGATGACTCCTTTTTCCTTGCCTGCTGCCTGGTTTCCCCTCCAAGAGAAGCAGYACAGGAAGGATTTATGGAAAGAGATAGGGTGGAGTGATAGAATCGTGGCATGGTTGGAAGGGAGTTTAAAGCTCATCTCATTCCAGCCTCCCTGCCACGGGCAGGAACACCTCCCACACCTTCCACTATCCCAGGGTGCTCCAAGCCCCACCCTACATGGAACACTTSCAGGGATGGGGCAGCCACAGCTCCTCTGAGCATCCTCTGCCAGGACCTCACCACCCTCACACTGAAGAATTTCTTCCTAAAYCAGCTGGTTTGAGACTCCCCCAGCTGCCAGGGTGTGAATGGAACCAAACAGACAAGGATCCATCTGCAGCACTCTGAGGACAATCTGTCTTAGGYCTGGAATTTCTCTTCTTGCACCTCACGGTGAGGATCCCCCGAAAGGAGTGTGAAGAGGCAGCAATGGATTTGGAGTGTGTTAAAAACTGCTTAGGAAATTACAGGAAAATAGGTGAATAATCAGGGAACAGCACCTCAAAGAACTGGAAGGGCATTCCAGGTAGATCACAGAATCAGAGAAACATGGAATGGTTTGGGTTGGAAGGGACCTGAAAGATCATCTAATTCCAACCCCCTGCCAAGGGCAYGGACACCTTCCAGCAGACCAGGTTGCTCCAAGCCCCGTCCAACCTGGCCTTGAACACTTGYAGATCACTTCTTCTGTCTGGTTTCTCCTGTGGAGCATCTGCTTTTCAACATTTTTCATGCCCCAGTAGAAAAGCAATTTCTGTCAAATGCAGAACACCTGTGATTGTGCTCTCCTTATTTTACTAAATATTGCAATGTCCATGCACAGTGATTTGAACAAAGATCACTGTGAAGGGTTAAATATCCATGTCCTGCACAGGTTTCAGGAGAAGATGCATCTCAGTATTTGAAGACAGAGCCCAGCATCTGTCCTTCAAACAGTTCCTGAGGCACACATTGTCTTCATTCTGATTAGCAATTTGGCATGCATGAGGTATGGCTCAAGATCCTGGTTTTGTGCAGTGATCAGCAGGTCTGGATGTGGTTGAAAAGCCAGGATCAGCCATGAATCCTCATGCTGGAAATAGTCTCAGGTACCACAGAAGTCCCTGATCTCAATAATCACATCAGCACYCACATCTGAAGTAGGATCTKCAAGGCCAGGTTGGATGGGGCTTGGAGTAACCTGATTTTGTGGAAAGTGTCCCTGCCCATGGCAAGGGAGGTGGAACTAGAGGRTCTTTAGGGCTCCTTCCAACCCAAACCATTCTGTGATTCTGTGTTTCCATGATTCTGGGGTTCAGATACCTGAAGATAAAGGTACAGCTCTGTCCTCCTGGCCTGTTGGGGTGGCTGCTCTCTGTAACCTCTGAGTTCCCAGGGGATGGCTGGCCCAGGCCACGTCTGATCTCTGAAAACAGCCATGGTAATCACTACCTGTGCACTGATAAGCTCCYTCTCCTTCAGATATCCCCTCTTCTGCACCAAAAACTATCAGGAGGGAAACCTGGGCATCCTGAAAGCTTTAAACACMATTCCTAAAGTGGGTCAGGAGCCCTAAGCTGAGAACCAGAAAAGTATCGCAAATAAAACAAAAGCYCTGTGTTCTAAGGTCTTGGTCTTCGTCTTTCCAAAATTAAATTTGTTTCACTTAATGTTGGTTTAATCTTAATTTGTATTCAAGCTTATGATCTTCCCTGTGCCAGGGGTATGTGTGGGGTCAAAAATCACTCTTTGTGGCCTGGTCCTTTATCAGGTGTGAAAATCCAATTCACTGTACAGTGAATTTTGTGGGGTGTGCCAGGATCAGTCTGCAGAGGGTCTCTAGAAAGCCGTAAACTTCCCTGCCCTGAAATCCCAGTCTGAATGGTTCAGAGCCTTTAGAGCTAGAAAATGAGAAGCTGCATTTGTTCTCAGGCAGGGAGAAATCCTCTCCATTTAAAGGGTCCTTAAAATCATGTCTTTAACATGAACTTGCTATGGCATCATCATCTCTTATACAGCACAACATTTCCCTAGAACAGTGTGCTTATTAGCTTCAAGTGAACTTAAGAATTGCAGAGCAATCTTGCAGTGCACCATGGGATTAAATGATGTTTTCATGAGCATCTTCTGTTGTTTTGGGTCCTCTTGACCCTGGAGAGCTGAGCTGGCCTAGGTGTGATGATAACATGAAAGCAGATGTCTGCATTAAAAAGTTGCATCTAGGTGAGCCAAGTTCCCTTTAAGGGGATTGATAGAAACATTCCTTATGTGGGGGAGATTTTTTGGGGGAATTAAAGAGAATTATTTGAATGACCACAAGATGTCAGCACCTTGCCATAGAAATTTCCAAATGGAGCAATTCATAGAGCAGGAGGAAAACCACAACCATTAATGAGCAATTTCTTCTATGTAATCCATGCATAACTAATTTCCATAGGCACAAGMATGTAAATGTAATATTGATTACACAATGGGGTTTTTAATTTACACATATTGCATATAATACATAAATATTTTCTAATGCAACTCGCAACAAAATGAGCGAAAGCAGTCTGGGGTTTGAGGTTTCATAGAAAAACAAAGAGAACTTTTCTGTTAAAAACAAGGGTGTCTGAGGATGACTTTCTGCCAGTGCGATTTGCTTTCAAGAAGAATGTTTTTCTAAAAGAGAATGTTTTCTTTAAAAATAAAATAAAAGACAGAGGAAGAAAGCTGTCCTGTTTATGATAGGTTCTGAGGCACAGCTGGGAAATCACATGCCCCAACATCCCATGTAGAAATGCATGGAATGAGACAAAAGGAATAGTCACACTTTGTCTGGGAACTCAAACTAATTCTCATTCATGTCCAGAGAAGGGCAACAGAGCTGGGAAAGGGTCTGGAGCACAGGTCTGAGGAGGAGCAGCTGAGGGAGCTGGGAAGGGGCTCAGCCTGGAGCAAAGGAGGCTCAGGGGGTCCCTGTGGCTCTGCACAAGTCCCTGACAGGAGGGGACAGCCGGGGCATATCAGGCTYTGCTCCCAGGGAACAGGGACAGGACAAGAAGAAGTGGCCTCACGTTGTGCCAGGGAGGTTTAGGTTGGATATTAGGGAACTGTTCTTCAATGAAAGGGTTGTCAAAAATTGRAACAGGTTTCCCATGGAAGTGTTGGAGTCACTATTGATAGAAGTATTCAAAAAAACATGTAAATGTTTAGTGACCCTGGCAGTGTTGGGTTAATGGTTGGACTTGACCTTAGATGTCTTTTCCAAACTTAAAGGTTCCGTAATTCCTTGTGATTCTATGATTCATAATCTTAGAAAACAGTTTTTAGACACTGAACCCTGCCTTGAAACAGCCAGTCAGTGTTTCAGCTTTGCTGAAATRTCCCCTCCATATTTCTCTTTTCCAGCGGAGCGCATCTGACTGGGGGTACGATGGAGATCTGGTGAGTATTTTTCTTCCTCTGTGGTAAATATTACTGAACAAAGTGTTTTTCTAGTTAACCATTTTTTTTGGAAATCAATCCCTCTGTTTGTTCAGTTCCTTGTTTTTACTGCTGGTTGGGTATTAACCTATTTTCTTTAAACAGGGTGCTCTTTGCACAATACTATTGATACATCTGCTCTTGGAGGGAGAAGGGTATGGCAAATATGAAGAAATAAGCATCAAAACAGATTAGAAAAAGACAGTGTCTTAATAAAACACTTAAATACTGTTGTCCCCCTGCCGTGGTTTAACAATTTACAACACTAGGTCAGTAACCAGTGCTTCAAGTCTCCTCTAGGACTTCTATGGAAAATGTGAGCTYTCCTCCTCATTATATGATGTTCAGGATTACTGTGTAGCTTTCCATGCTGGATTGCACTCTYAGAGTCATTCCAAGGACTGGTTGCAAGGTGAAAAGCAAGGAAAACCTTCCTGCTTAAAAAATACCTTCTTTCAGCTGAAATGTTGTAATGAACTATATTCATGTGAATATCCTGCCACAATTTCCAGGTAAAACATGGAGATGTCCTGRACTTGGGCCCATATCCCCTCTAGCTGCCATATTGTAAGGAGCAGCAATTAAAAAGAAGCTCTGAGAYTATAAAAATTGTTGATATTTTCCTCTAGGGCATTTTTTTCCAGTGATGCCCTAAATTTACAGAGCGACTTTGTCACATGCAGGTGGAGGATGATGACAAGGTAGGTCTTTACAGCTACAAGGTGCAATCCACCATCACATCCAGGCTGGCCAACACCATGATCCAAGCCAAGATGGTGAACAACGCCAGGAGGCCCCAGCCCATCATGTTTGACGTGCAAGTCCCCAAAGGAGCCTTCATTGACAACTTCACCATGTAAGTAGGGGTCAGGTGGTGTTAGAGTGCAAGCCTCTCTGAGTTCCTCAGCGAGAGAGATGGATACAAGAGTTAAATTAAAACCTTTAAAAAGATTAAGATATATTAAACCACATAAATATGAAGTAAAAGTTTAAATTTTAAGTAAATAGAAATATAAGTTATAATTTTAAATAAGTAGAAATACATTTTAAGTACCTTTAAAAACTGTGTTAACTAGTAAAGACCCTAAGGCTAAGTTTAAAGTTCAATAACTCAACTCCAAACATACCAAAAACATAGCAGAAYTTTACTTACATCTCTAAAATAGATAGAACTATATGCATAAATAAATAGAACTATTCRTGTAAATAAATAAACTCATCTACTTAAATTTTAAGTGAGAAAACAAATAATATAGTTACATAAATAAAYAATATTATATGCATAATTTTTAAAGTAAAAACTAACATTCTACTTTCACACATTAAAATTAGGTTTAGATTAGTTTAGAAAAAATGTTTTAGAATAATGCTTTTAGCTAATTAGTTGTTTTATGTATAAAAAATCCCCCTGTATTAGAAAAAAGAGCAACAAGAAGAAAAAGAGAAGAAAGAAAAAGAAAAAAACTATAGTTCTACTACTAAAACTATAGTTACTACTACTAAAACATCAGACCCTATACCAGAGAACAACTATTGCTACTACTACCACTGTTCCTGCATGGAACCTTAGAGCTCTCTACCAGAAAGTTTTTAATAGACACTTTAATGCCTTCAACTCTTTACCTTCAAAACTAATATATTCATACAATAAACAACTTTATAACAACTAATACCTACTCATGTCTCTTTGAAGACCCAAGGCCCACCTAAAACTAAAGGTATCAGCCTCATCTTCTGGAAGCATTCAATGGGCTGGGAAGGAAGTATTTGTAAACAAAAAAGCTCTCCTTATTTTCCATGTTCAGTGTAATTTTTSCAGAGTTCCTCAGGAGGTTCATGCATCAGTCTGTCTGTCTGTCCAGGTCCTCCTTTCCAGTAATTATTGAGCCGTTGGCAATATCAAGAAAAATGGACAAAAGTCTTAAACAGACTAAGCCTTGCCAAATCAAAGGAGAGAGAACCAAATCAGAGCCCTCACTGAGCAGAAAGTGGCTGGGTTCAGTTTCCATGCAGGGAGGCAGCAGCCAGGTTGCTGGTCAGGAGATGTCCTGATGTTCCAAACGATCCATGACATCAGGAACTGCCTTCCCTGCCC
The DNA here is from genome assembly GCA_014549065.1 of Cardinalis cardinalis. Taxonomy (NCBI): domain Eukaryota; kingdom Metazoa; phylum Chordata; class Aves; order Passeriformes; family Cardinalidae; genus Cardinalis; species Cardinalis cardinalis. The sequence continues at coordinate 132,746 of JACDOX010000490.1, forward strand.
AAAGCATGGGGAAAGTGTGAAGGAGCTGGAGGAGAGCAGATCCTCCTCAGAGCACCATGGTGCTGGCTACTTGAAATAAAAATCAGGTAGGGAAAAAGATAGAGCTCTGGTGAAAATCAGAATTCATTACTTTGGGGTTAAATAAGAACCTTGTTATTTCGTTTCCCACCAGCTTAGATTTCACTGATGTAAACTGAAGAAACAGTCCTCGATTGTAAAGTTGTTTCTTTTGCAAGCTGACWGTGTTTCTCTCTCCTAGGGATATCAATGGTATCACATTTACCAGCCATATTCGGGAAAAATCTGAAGCCAGAAAAATGTATGCACAAGCAAAAGCCAAAGGCAAAGCTGCTGGAATAGTCAGGTAAAAACACTCTGSCATATGGGTTTTGTACTGAATTTACTCACAGGAGAACTGAGATGACCCATCCCAGGAGGGGATAGATGAGAGGTGGTCCTGCAAAGGAAAATGCTTACTTACAGCAGCTCTGCTATTTAATTGTCATGGACTTAAACTGTGTTTCAGCTTTCAGCTTGCTAAAACATCCTGTGCTAGCAGACAACTGCAGCTCCCTGACAGAGACCACAGTTAGAATCAAAACCCTCAATCTAAACCAAAGCTCAACAAAGCTTTTCCTTCTCCTTGTGTTTTCTCAAAATAACCCCACAGCTGATTTTTCAGGAGCAATGCCTTGGACATGGAAAACTTCCAAACCGAAGTGAATGTACCCCCAGGAATGAGGATCCAGTTCCAGCTTCACTACCATGAAATGATCCGAAGGAAGCTGAGCTCCTACGAGCACGTCATCTCTGTGAAGCCAGGRCGCCTGGCCAAGCACTTGGAGGTAAAGCAGAGCTGGGGTGTGTGGGAAGAACCCCACAGGTGAATCCTTGCTGAGAAAGCACCCACGGTTTTCAGGGAGGTGTTCCTGCCCATGGCAGGGGGCTTGGGACTGGATGRACTTTAGGATCCCTTCCATCCCGAACCATTCTGTGATTCTAAGGCAAATCATGGCTCTGGAGAGATCATCAGCTCTCATAGGACACTACCTCATGAAGTTGGGGTTTTTGTGAGAAGCACTGTTCCAGATAAATAGCAAGTACTGTTTGTTTTCCTTCAGTCAAGTTTACACAAGAGTATAAAAATGTCAAAGCTTGTTTGGTCCTGATGTGAGTCAGTCACGATTCAGGAGATTCTCAGCTGTGTTTACAACTGGGGACAGGACACATTTGTTCCTCACTGGACCAGGTTGCTCCAAAACCTGTCCAACCTGGCCTTGAGCACTTCCAGGGATGGAGCACTGCCCACAATGAATGTCCTCCCTTCCTGCCCTTAGGTGGATGTCCGGATCATTGAGCCGCAGGGACTGCGCTACGTGCACGTTCCTAATTCACTCGGGGATCACTTCAATGGAATCACCACCATCTCCAAGGGAGAGAAAAAGGTAACCAGTCACAGACTGGAAAAAAACACAAAATCTTCCATTTTCATGCTTACTCTGCACAGTCCTGGTAGTTTTTTGAACCTGCTGGAAGCATGCAAAAATGTGGGGAAATCTGTCTTTAATTCCATAGTAATATGCCAGGCAGTATTGTTTCCTGATATTCAAATTCACCCCCATTCCTAGTTCAGCTAATTMTTTCAGAGGTACTGTGTGTCTATGTTAAGTCTTGTCTTCTCAGGCAATTTCAAGTTATACAGTTAAAACAGAAAAAAATGCCATAAAGTCTGCATAATCAACCACATGACTAATGAAAATGTTTCCTACTACTCAATTCACAGACAAATGGCAATCCTCTTTGTTTGGGAAAAAAAAGTCAATTAGAAACCTATTAAAAATGTTGATAAAATTGTGGGTAGTTTCAACCAGGAAAATGTTAACAAAACCCAGTGTGTTGCTTAATGGAAGTGGTTTGCACAGCTCTAGTTGAAATTCTTGGTGCTTAGATGGGTCATGTGATTTGTGTCACAGTTGCTACTACTGAATCAACAAATCCAGGCAAACCTTAGTGCTGTTTTTCTTCTGAAGTGACAAAGTCCATTTTCCACAAATAATGAAAGCATGAAATCAGTGAAATTCAGACAATTCGTGAAGATGCGGAGCCTCTTTGTGCCAACCACCCCCTCTCCCACAACACCTGGCTGACTGATGGTCTCTCCTCATTCCAAGGCTCACGTTTCTTTCAAGCCAACAATGGATCAGCAGAGAAAATGCCCCAAGTGCTCGTCCACGGCCGTGGATGGAAATTTTGTGGTGCAGTATGATGTGAACAGAGAAACCACGGGGGGAGAGCTGGAAGTAAGTGTGGCTGCTCAGCTGGGACCAGAGRGCTGTGAATAAAGGAATTGCTGTCCTTCAGCAAACTGTGCTGAACTTCATCCTTCAGGGAAATAAGCATGAGGACAAGCTCTGTATCCAATTGAAAGAACAGAGGGATTTTTAAGTGGGCAAAATGGATTTATTTAATTTATGACTAAGACATGGGCTTACATAGAGCAGGAGAAGATTCCTGTCATGTCCAAAAGCCAATGTCTTTATACCTGGCAGCACTCTGGTGATTTAATGTAGAATCAGAGGATGGAGTCATTGGATGTTGTACCAATACATCACAAGGAGAAAACCAGAACATCACTATTTTTATGTTAACATGAAGCTGAGTTATGAGGTTGAATTATTACAGGCAGAACAGTCTTTTTCAAAGCATTTTTCATTCCTCCCTATGCTAGGGCATAGGAGTTGTCTGAGAACCAGGCTTTGCTTTTATTGAGTAAAAATTGTGTRAGGCTACAGAGACATGCAGAGATGAAAGTTAGAACTGGCCAATAAAGAAGAGAAAGAGACAAAAGGGAAAAATAATTAGCTCATTAAGAAAATAAGAATTTTCTGCTCTGTCGCGGTCTTGAGTTTTCTGAAATCTTCACTATAACTCATTTCASTRGGATTTTTTTATTTTATTTTACAGATTTTTAATGGCTATTTCATTCACTTCTTTGCTCCGGAAAATCTTGATCCACTGCCCAAAAATATTTTATTTGTTATAGATGTCAGTGGCTCGATGTGGGGACTGAAAATGAAACAAGTGAGTGTTTGACCTCTGTTGCAAAATGAATGTCCTGCCAACTTTCCCCATGTGCTTTACCATGCAGTTCTGTACCACACTGGCATGTAAAATTAGCAGCTTGATTTGGAGACTATTTGGAACCAAGGACTTCATGATTTTACCCCATTATTTATAGTGCTTCTTCCATCTTTTAAGGAAGAGGTGGTGCCAGATTTTAACTCTAAATTTAAATTTTAAAGGACAGATCACAAGATATTTTGCAAAGGCTCTGACCCCCTTTTTCTCTAATGCTCCATACTGAATCCTGGGAAAGTCTCAATGGGGATACTACATCCCTGCTTTCCAAACATGGATGAATCGTTGACAGCCCTCTGAAGRCCACTAAGGATTGTTTAGACAACATAATCCATAAAGGGGAAAAAATGTTAAAATAAGATATTTTAGTCTGCAAGAGAAAATGCTTCAAGAAAGATAATCAGCCTCCAAATATGCAAACAATTTTTCTGAAAGGGAAACTCATCAACTGACTTTCATGCCCAGACAGGGTAGAATAAGATGGAATCAGATGGATTTGCAGCAGGAGAGGTTTATCTYGTATATTAGGGAAAACCCTGTAGGTCTGAGTGAGGAATCTGGGAAATTGTGTATCATGTGTCACTGAAGGGTTTTAAGAACTGACTGGACAAACATTAGCTGGGGATCACCCAGGTGTATTTGAATTTCCTTCCGAGCACGATAGTAAGGCTTGGCAGATTGCTTCCTTGGGGAAATCAGTGCTGAAAAACAGAGMTGCAGGTTAATTGTCACTTGTTTAAATCACACATCTTCAAAGAGATGTTACCCAGCCTGAAACAACTGCATTGCAGACAGAGCTAAGTCTCCTGAGCTGATCTGAGCAGTTGCCCTCTCCTGAACCACAAATGTTTCTCCCTTTCACTTTACTCTCTGTTAGCAGGAGTTAAGCAAGTGCCATGAATTTATTCTTCCTAATTGCAAGTTGAGCCATGAATTTATCCTTCCTAATTGCAAGTTGAGCCATGAATTTATCCTTCCTAATTGCAATTATTCTGGTTTTCTTTGGTGAAAGTTTCGACATTATACAAGAAGTGCAAAAAAAAATTAAAAAAGAGAGATTTGGATAGCAGATTCTAATTTGGATGTCAGTGCTCATGTGTTTATTGCTCAAAGGCTTATACTTGCCTGTGGTCACAAGTTAAGAAGAGGCTTTCATAGGCAGGAAGCATAAACCTGTCTTCTCTTAAACTCCTCCTCAGACCATCGAGGCCATGAAGGCAATCCTGAGTGAGCTCCGTGCTGCTGACCAGTTCTCCCTGATCGACTTCAACCATAACGTCCGGTGCTGGAGGGACAATCTGGTCTCAGCCACCCCAGCACAGGTGGAAGATGCCAAGAAGTACATCCAGACAATCCATCCCAACGGGGGTATGAGGTTTTGATTGCAGGGTGYTCACACAAGTTGCATCTCACAGGAACGGGTGGTTCAGACAGCCTTCGGGCTGTCAGAGTATTCCTAAAAAAAAGAGTCTGATTCCCAAAAGAGAAAAAGCATGCCTAAAAAAAGAGCAAGAATTGCAGTTTATTGTATTAGGGGATGGGATAGCATTGGTATTCTTAGTCTGCTCCTTCTGTGTCACAAATCAAACCTTAGATAAGCTCAGCAAACATATTTCTCTTCTTGTCCAAGGAATGGGATAAGGGTGGCCAGAACAGGAAGTTTTCCCATGCTCTCATTCAATCACCTGCATGCAAACCCAGTAATTCTTCCCACAYCAAGGAGTTCCCAACACCACAAATGGTCACACTGGAATTAGAGAGGGGGAGTGGAGGAACCTCATGAAGATGACAGCCTGGGATGAAAAAGGGAACCAGAGTGCATGAAGGTGTACCTCAACATCAGAGAGGAGGGGTTTTGCTGCCTTGATCTCAGCTTTTGGCCCTCTTAACTCCACTAGAACCTTAGAGCTGATCTGGATTCAACAAGAATAAAAAACTTGTTTTCTTCATTGTGTCTTTGACAGGCACAAATATCAATGAAGCTCTTCTCCGAGCCACTTTCATCCTGAACGAAGCCAAAAGCTTAGGCATGTTGGACCCAAACTCAGTTTCCATGATTGTGCTGGTATCTGATGGAGACCCRACAGTAGGTAAGGATCCTGCTTTGGGTGAGAAGAAAGGCTGGTGGGGTAAGCATGAGAAAAGCAACAAGTAGACAGTTTGACAGTAAGTTTAAAAAATTCCATTCATCTTTCTTCCAATGCCTTCTCCTGCCCTTTTGCCAAGTGCTAGAAGTGCCTCAGGGCTTTGCACAGAAGCTTTCAAAAGATGAGCAGCTTGTTACGGAGATTGATTTTTTTTGCAATTTGCAGAAGTGCACAAGTCCTGTAGGACGGATAATCAAAACAACCTTAGAGAAATTRGGGTTTTGAGCAACCTGGTCTAGTGGAAAGTGTCCCTGCCCATAGCAGGGGGGTTGGAACTGGATGATCTTTGAAGTTCCTTTCAACACAAACCATTCTATGATCCTATGATTGTAAAAAATTTCCTCTTCCTATGAGCTTAGCCCACACAGATCTATGGAGTCACAGGCATAACATCAAAAGCAGRAAAAGAGAGAGGAAAGCAAATTAATTTGGATTGGATTTGGTACAGGTCAAACCAGTTGATGACTTGAAGATGCCAGGTCCAAAAATTCTGCCATTAAAAATAAGTTTAAATGTTCTCTGTGATCCCAATGACAACAGAGAACATCTTAAGTATGAGAAACAAAATAAAGTCTTCATGGGATTGTCTCAATTTGCAGAGAGCTTGAATCACTAATTTTGGGAGAACTCCAGATGTTCTAAAATTTCAAATCTCTCTAGGATTGAAAGAGACTAAGAGCCCTGGATGTACAATGAAAACACATCAGATATMAAAAAAAAGTGTCCAAAAAGGATTGTCTTCAGTGCAAACACTTTGTTAATCTCTATCCAGGAGAAGCTCAAACRTTGCTGTGGGCAGTGGAAATCTGGCATTGAGCTTGCTGTCTGGATTTCCCTGATATCCAGAGAGAACCAGAGACACAGGGAGAGCAGGAAYGTGCTCACCTTGATGGAGACTTTCCTGTTGCTCAGGTGAATGTCACCCTTTCTGTGTCTCCAAGGTGAGCTGAAGCTGACAACCATCCAGAAGAACGTGAAGCAGAGCATCAAGGATGAATTCTCTCTCTTCTGCCTCGGGATTGGGTTTGATGTAGATTACGATTTCCTGCAGAGGATCGCAACCGACAACCGAGGCATGGCCCAGAGGATTTTTGGAAATCAGGAGACTTCTCTCCAAATGAAGGTGAGTTTCTGCCTCATTGCCTCTGAAACTCTCCTGTTCTGTTCACAGCTGTAGCTTCACTAGCAAGAAGTTCTCAAAACACATCATTTTTTCTGGAGAGTCCTGCAAGATATCAATCATATTTCAGCTCAAGTGGTCYTAGTTCAGTTTTAGTAATATCTGTAACACATATTTTACTTCCTTGTGTAGGATTAATATTCTATACAACAGCCTTAACTATAAAAAAATATTTTCTGAATTAAAATTAAGGCTTGGATGTTACTTTAGGCCATTTCATCGCTAACAAAACCCCTACATATAAATGCTAAATGATAATCCAGACTTAGCCAATGCAAGAAAAAGTTCAACTCTAGCTCTGGCTCCAAATCAGTGAGCAGGAATTGCTGCTGATCAAACTCTGACAYCCTTATACTGTTACTGTTCCTTGATTTCACCATCTATACAAGAATTAGGTGGGGAATAGCTTTGTGTCTTACACAGTAGCCCAGAGCTGTCTGKGGGATTCAGGCCCACACACATGTGTGCTCAAGACTTTTAGGTCTGGGAGCAACGTAACMCATGGACTTCTGACCATCCTTTGACTTTCACAAGACTTGGACCAGATATTCTTGCTGTACCCCCTTAAAAGTGTGCCAAGTATGAAGAAATGAGATGAGGAAATTTGTGGTATTTGCTGGGTCCCCAGGGCAAAGAGGGAAATGATGAATCTGACTCCATGTTCTTAGAAGGCTAATTTATTATTGTATGTAATTATATTGCATTCTATTCTATTCTATTCTATTCTATTCTATTCTATTCTATTCTAATGTTGTATTGTGTTATGCCATACTAAAACTATACTAAAGAATAGAGAAAGGATACAGACATAAGGCTGTATAGACAAAGAACGATAGTCAAAACTCATGACTCTCTCCAGAGCCCCAACACAGCCTGACCATGATTGGTCATTAAGTTAAAACAATTCACATTAAACCAATCAAACATTCACCTGTTGGATAAACAATCTCCAACCACATTCCAAAGCAGCAAAACACAGGAGAAGCAAATGAGATAATATTGTTTTCCTTTTTCTCTGAGGCTTCTCAGCTTCCCAGAAGAAGAATCCTGGGCAAAGAGGATTTTTCAGAAAAAATGATGGTGACAGAAATTCCCTCTTGCTCCTTAGGGCTCCAGGTTTTGTCACCCGCTGTCCTTTCAGTAAGAGTGGCCTGTGCAAGAGAGTCACTTCATGCACTACAAACTCACTTCTCTGCCTCCTTSCCCCTCAGAATTTCTACAACCAGGTTTCCACCCCGCTCCTGAAGAAGATTCAGTTCAACTACCCCCAGGAGTCAGTGTCAGATGTCACCCAGAGCAGCTTCCACAACTACTTTGGGGGCTCAGAGATCGTGGTGGCCGGGAAGGTGGACACAGAAAACCTGCAGCACTTGGAGAGCATCGTCACAGCGACTGCAGTGAGTGAAGGTGTCCCTGGGACACCTGCCCAGGGGGCTTGGGCTGCTCCATTCCCTCCTGTGTGCAGTCTCTCTGCTGAAGGTCAATGCCCAGTGGRGGGTTTTGTCCTCTTGGGTTCTGGRTGGGAATGTGGGGATACTCATGGGGAGATTTTTCCAATCGTGTTTCACAATAGCTTCAAGCACAGCCAGGAATAGTCACTCCCTGCAGCCTGCAGCCTGCCAGAGGAACTTCCTGCTGATAAATGTACCAAAAATATTAAATCCAGACGCAAGTATGGATTTTCCTTCATGCTTTGTGGATATGCAGGAGTGATCCCCTAAGGTAATTCCTTTCATGACTGAACTTCCCACCATCAGGGAGTTCAAGGTGGTGGATCTACTGCATATCAAGACCTAGCACTGCCCTTTCATGTGTTTATATTATGTGTGATGAGCCTTTTTCCATGTTTTCAGGGCTGCTCTTCCAGGTGGAATGGGATGGGAATATTACATTGAGACCCTTCTTTCTGAGGAGGAACAGAATTATCTGCACTCTTACAGGGCTTAGGAGTTATTATTTGTCAGTTGTTGGAAAAAACKCAAACATCTTCAGTATTTTTTCCTGCCAAAGCACAGTGCAGTCCGAGGGCCTGTGTGAGAAAGTAGAATGTGGTTGGTGTTCTTCAGTGGAACTGGATGTGAAAAAGCCTGAGGAGAGGATTACAGAGCTCTGTCAAGAGCCTCTTCTTTTGGCATGAGGTAGCACCTCTTGGGCTACTGCTAACAGCTCCTTGAACTACTTTAATGCACTGCCACAGAAGTGKCTTTAACAGAAGGACCTCCTGCTACACCTTCCCTCTCCACTGCAGYCAGGCCAACAGTGCTGGGACTTTCTGATCTAGAAATGACCAAGGGCAGAGCCAGAGTGGGTCCTTAACACCAACCAAGAGAGGAATTCCAGGCACCCCATTCTCCTGGCCCCCATCCCTCATCTTTTTCTCTGACTGCACAGGCAAATGCAGAGCTCGTCATGGAAACCCTGAGGGATGTTGAAGAGCTGGATGGATTCATGAAGAAGGACAAATATGCAGATCCTGACTTCACCAGGAAGCTGTGGGCCTATCTGACTGTCAACCAGATGATGGCAGAGAGGTGAGGAGCAATGTGCTCAAACAGGCCAGGCTGTGGGGCTGAGGGAATGAAATGGTGGAGATTTACCYTTTGGAGCTGTGGGAACAGCTCAGGATTAATCCCCTCAGCCTTTCCTCTTGGCCCTGTGACCCCTCCATGACAGAATTGCCATGGCAGCTGCCTTGTAGAGCTTCTAACCGGGAGTTCTGCTTCTGTTTTCACCCAGAAACGCAGCCCCCACYGCAGCTTTGAAGAGGAACATCACCAAATCCATCCTGCAGATGTCTCTGGACCATCACATCGTCACCCCCTTCACGGCCATGCTGATAGAGAATGCTGAGAAGGATGAGATCATGCTGGCAGACCAGCCCAAAGACCCCAGGAAGGGCTGCTGCCCAGGTCAGTGTCTCRCTCTGACCCTTACTCTGTCTCTCATGTTGTGTGAAACAGCCTCTGGTCTGAGTTAGGGACACAAGGATGAAGATGCTGGCAGAGATGTGACCTGTGCAATCTTCAGCCCTGCTGTTCTCCCCCAGCTCCTCTTTCCCTTTACTCCTCTTCAGAGCAGGTCAGCAGATGTGAATGTCAGCCCAGCACGTCAAACAAACCAAGTTTTGTGGGTTGTTTAAGATCATGCTGCTTTATGAACTGAATGGGAGAGAGACAGGACAAGTTACTTTGTCCTGTCTCCATCATGGCAAAGGCAGAGAGTGCTCTAGTCCAGAGGAACATGGTCACAGATTAATTAAATTATTGCACTTCTCTGAAACCTTTATTCACATGGGTCATCCCAGAGCATGCAGGAAGAGTCATGTCTTTTATCAGGCACCTCAAACTCAGGACCCAAGTCAGCTTTTACCATATGCTGAATTTTTAAAAATCAGCTTTTTTCTTGGCAAAACACTTCAGTCCTTACATTGGAGGTTTTGCTAAAGTGGGACCTGCTCTCATGAATGAGAGATAAAAAGCCAGGCTCCATTTTTTCACTGGTAACTTATAGTGAGCTATCTACCCTCAAAAATCATATTTCATTGGTGAAGACACTGGAGCAAATCCAACCTTATAACACTACACAAATCCATTGTAAATGGTGCTGCACCTGCTTTATGTTGGGATAACAACATCAGGCTTTGATCTACTGCAGATGTTCTAAAAATTACACTATTAAATATGTCAGCACTTACAGAACCCTAATTGTGACTGTCATCTAACAGGAACCCTGGGATTAACTCCAAATGCRCCCAACAACAACAAAGGGATCCCAGCCTGGGCCAATGTCACAGCTGTGCCAGTCAGCTTCATGCCTGAGCAAAGGAGCCCACCTGTGTCCTCYCTGAGCATCAACAGAGGTAAAACCTACAGCATTTCTCTGCCAAGAACCCCAGACACATCAACATTCATCACTTAACCACTCACCACCATCCCTGGAAGTGTTTCAGKCCAGGCTGGATGGGCATCAAGGTCCCTTCCAACCCAAGCTATTTCTTTATAAGTCATGGAGTAATTTTGACTTAGAATAGATGAACCTGTAARAATATGCTGTAAGCACAAGGATGAAACTATTTTGGGTCCTAATAGGCTCTAAAGTGACCTCATAAGCTCCTGTGTGCTTCTCTGAGGCTGGGGCTGTTTGCTGAGCTTAACTTTAGCTTCTCTGCAGTAGCAAGGTTGCCTCCATTGTAAATGACAGATGAAAGCTATTGTGGAGTTACTGCTGTTGTAAATGGCAGATAAATGTTCCGTGGTAGATAAAAATCTCTGAGTGCACTGGTGACTGATGGATCCTGTTAATTCTTGGGCCTTTGCCACAGTTTAGKGGCAGTTTATTTGAGCAAGCCAGCTGTGAGAACCGCTGCCCGTAAACCCGGTGTTGCTACAATAACTCTCTGTGAGATGTGTGTATTTATGTAGTGATTACACAAAGAGCTCTCAAACTCCTTCTCAGCACAGGGAAATGCCAGACACCACCAACCCAGCAGGAGCTGGGCAGAGCTCTGCACTGCAAGACAAGGCTGGAAGCAGCTGCCTTGAGTGGTGTTTGTCTCACCTGAGGCAAATTTTAAGGGGGATATGAATTTCTGAGGGGCCCAATCCTATCAGGTTGTGTGAAAAATGCCTGTATTTTATGATTGGCTTTTCGCAAATATTAAAATGAATATTTTATGTGTTATGTTAGAAAGTTATGCTGTATTAATTTTCTCAAGTAGTGTGTTAAATATAGTTTTAGGTTATAACAAATTGTTAAAATAGAAACTATGCTATGTAGGATATTTTTTTTTAAAGAAAGGACTCGCAGTGAGGTAGAAGCCACAGGACACCTGAATCTTTCAGAGGAAAAGAATTTATTGCCCTCTTATCAGAAGAAATGAACTTCTTCCCACCTCGAAGGYGCTGTCAGGATTCAGAGGAAGAAGTTGATACTGCCCAGACAGAATCCTGTGTTTGAATGGAATTTATGCATCATGTATGAGATGTATGAATATGCAACAGGCCATTGCTTTTAAGGGTTAATCCTCTGTTAACGTGGGTCCTTTTTAGGCTTGTGCTGCCCAGAAAAGGYACCYRGACATCCGTAGCTCTTTGTTTCTATTGTCTCCTATTGTCCTAATTCAAATTGTCCAAATTATTATTACTCTARTKGTATTACTGTTYTTATAACCATTTTATTACTATTAAACTTTTAAAATTTTAAAAACAAGTGATTGGCGTTTTTCACAGGTTGTTAAATATACTGTGAGAACCAGTCCTGGCTCGTATTCCTCAGTGGGATTAGTAGGCAGAATGTGTTTTTACCTGGCTTCACTGCATTTGGCAGCCCTCAAACCTCCTGGTCCCTTCCTTCCCTTAAACCAGGGAATTGTTTGAGGAGGAAATGTCTGAGGGGCTTTTGTGAGGAGCATCTGAGAACTTTCTCAGCTACCTTAGGGTGGAAAGGGCYCTCATTTTACTATGAGGAATCCTAAAAAGTGCTTCAAAATCCTTTTGAAAAGCTTTTGTGTCTCCCCCCTCTAGTGCAGGTGCTGACCTGCTTCTCACACTTGTTTGTTTCTGTGTTTCAGTGGACAATGACCCACATTTCATCATCCACCTGCCCAAGAGCCAAAGGAACATCTGCTTCAACATCAACTCGGAGCCCGGGAAGATCCTAAACTTGGTTTCTGATCCTGGCACTGGTGAGGGAGTAAAGCATGGCTTACTTTACAGCACAATTTTTTTCTTTTGGTTCTGAAAGGTGTTTGGAAGGACCAGGGGAATTGCCTACAGGGGGGACTGTGTGCTGGCAAGAGTGTGAGAGCAAGCTGAGGAAAATGGTTGTTTCCCTCCACATCTGGAGTRTCATGTCCAGTTTGGATCTTGCCAGTACAAAAAGGATGTTGACAAACTGGGCTGAATTCAGTGGTGGCCATGAAGATGATTTTGGGGCTGGAGCAGAGGACAGAGAGGGAGAGGCTGAGACAGCTGGGTTTGGTCAAGGTTAAGAAAAGAAGTGGTGGATCCATGGYGGGTCTTGTTTGTGTTCTCAACCAYGTGATCAGAAGGTGAAGCCTTGCACATCTCCAAGRTGCACAGCTAAGGGACAAGAGGCTGCAGAAACAAGGTGAAACTCAGGGTAAAAGTGAGGTACTGGGGAAAACCCTTTCACTGTGAGGATGGCCAAACACAGGGAAAGGGGCCAAGATCATGGAATAACAGGACAGCTGAAGTTGGCAAAGACCATAAAAATGATCAAGTCCAAGTTTTAACCCAGCACTACCAACCCCACCACAAAACCAYGTCCCCAAGCATCACATCCACTGGATTTTTGAACATTTTCAGGGATGGTGACTCCACCATTTCCCTGGGCAGCCTGTTCCAMTGAYCACCCTTTCAGGGAAGAARCTTTCCCTAACATCCWATCTAAACCTCCCATGGCACAACCTGAGGCCACTTCCTCTTGTCCTATGCATCCCTTACACTAYACCTGAAGGGGTTTTGCTCCCACTCCCAGCAAGACCTAACAAGAATTCCCACCAGATTATTGTGCTACGGGGTGAACAGTAGCATCAGGAAGCAATTTAATAAATTATTCTCTTCTCTTGGCTGGAAAAATGAGAAAAACAGGGTCAGAGGGATTCCTGTTTCTGTTGATGTCATGRTGCTCCCTGTTGAGATCAGAACTCCAAGTCTCCAGGCAGTGCTCCRAGACTGAGGCAACGTTTCCTTCTCCGCTCTTCACAGGAGTTGTGGTCAATGGGCAGCTCGTCGGGGCCAAGAAAGCAGAGAATAAGAAACTCAACACRTACTTTGGCAAGATTGGGTTTTATTTCCAAAAGAAGGGCCTGAAGGTGGAGATAAGCACGGAAAAGATCACGCTGAAAGATGGCTCACATGCCATCACACTGAGCTGGGCTGACACGGGGCACATCATCCGCAAACAGTGAGTCCAGCATTTTTCCCCTGCTCCCACCTAATTCTGTTTGAGGTACCCTCAGGGTTCCTGCCATGCCATGACTCACAACATCCAGGAGAGCTTCCCCTGCAGATTAGCAGCTGTCAGGTGTGCTGGACACCCTACAGCACTGTGTAGGCAACAGGACCACATCCAAAGTCTGTATTCATTGCAGAAAGAGCTTAAATTTGTAGGGGAAATTAGGTTGCCTCAACATGGGAGTGAAATGTCTGTTTATTAGGCAATGTCCTGCCAGAATGCTGGGTACCACTCCCAAGGCTCAGGGTTTTTAATGGATCCTCTGACATACCTGCCATCCCTGTGGGATTGTTCTGGATGGTGAATCTCAAAGGGTTGGGAGCTGTTGTGTGGGCRCATGAACTGACCCTGCCCTTTTGGTCCCTCTCTGTCAGGCTCCTCATATCTGTGAAGAAAGAAAGCAACGTTACCATCACTGTGGGGGAGGAGATGTCCTTCATGGTTTTGCTGCACCGTGTGTGGAAGAAACACCCAGTGAATGTTGATTTCCTGGGGATCTACATTCCCCCAGAAAACCAGTTCTCTCCTGCAGCCCACGGGCTGATAGGTAAGGGCTGGGAGACAGGCAGTGGGAATGCTGGGACACTAGGAAGGGGTTTTGCTAGATCTTGGAGGGAATTTTACAGAATCACAGGCATAWAATATCCTGAGTTGGAAGGGACCCMCAWGGGGTCCAGGTTTTGCACAAGACATTCCCAAGAATCCCACCATGTGCCTGACAGCATTTTCCAAATGCTCCTTAACTCTCATTTAGTGCTGTGACCACTTCCTGGGGAGCCTCTTCCATCCCCTGAGTGAAGAACCTTTTCCCAATATCCAGCCTAAACATCTCCTGGCACATCTTCATGCTGTCAATTTGTTGGTGACTGTGTCCTGATGGAAAAGCTGTGGAAATCATTCAAAAAGACAATAGGGAAATTCCTGTAATGTTCTGGAAGCCTCAGGGACATAGTGGAACATCAGGGACCAGGAGATTATTCCTTATTCCAGCTGGAGAGGGTGTTTTCAAAACAGACCTGACTAGACTTGGTGACGCTGAGACAGGACTTTACCTGCTTGGCTAAACTGCTGCATGTTGAAAATTAAAAGACTGAAACAAACTCCTCAAAACTTTCTGAGGAGATTTCTGTGCAAACATCTGTAATCAGCTCTTCCCTAMATGATAGCCCTTTTTGGCAGTAGTATAAAACAAAACAAAGCCTCAGTTTATAAGGCAAAACTACCTTCTGAGTCCTGGACACATRTCCAGGAGTCCTCAAAACTCCTTTTGAGGAGCAGAGGTTGTTTTCCTGATTAGCTAGAGGCAGTGCCCCGTGATCCATGCAGGATTGGTTTGCCTGCTGGAGCTAGTTTGATGTTCCAAAAGTGCCTGGCAGCAGCTGACATGGAGCTTCAAAGGTCAGGGCGCACAAACAGCTTTAAACTCTCCCTGACAGGTCAGTTTGTGTCTGAACCAGAAGTGTCAATCCACCACCAAACACCTGGGCAAGCTCCAGAGAAACCACAAGCCATCATGGAAGTGAAGGGCAACAAGTTCACTGTTACCAGGTAGGAATCATATTCTTTATTGCTCTCTTTATAAATCAATTCTGTCCTTGGAGCTGCCCAGCCTGGAACCACCCCAAATAGACCCATAAGGTCACAGAACTGTAAAATTAATTGCATTTTGTGGTTATTTCCACTTCCTGCTGGTGGAAGACACATCTCCCCATTTTGGAAGAACAGCAGCAATATTGAGCAGTCTCCATGTTTCTGCTGRTCAGAGTGACCCYGAGATATGTTAGAAAGTCTCTTTTTCTTCGACTGCTGGGCTGGGAAAGAGTCAGGGTTCTTCTGTTCTCATTCTCAAAGTTTTTATTGTATCTTATCTATGACATTCTTTCTCTGGCCTGCYGAGGTCTGTTCAGCAGGACAGACAGAGGCACTCTGGCCACCTTCASGGCRGTGTTGTCTTTTTATACTAAAAACTACCTGTACATTATTCACAATAATTCCCCAATACCTATCACCTATGTTAGACAGTCTGTCTCTACTCTAAACCAATCCAAAAGTGCCAACATCCCAGCAGAAGATGGAGGCCAAGAAGAAGAAGGAGAAAGACTGGACACGCCCAGATTTCTCCATCTTGGCTCCTGAACCCTCATTCTAAAAACTCTAAAATTCTACATTTTTACCTGGTGATAAATTCGCTATCATTCTACTTAAACTTTCATAGTTTGCAGATCCTCATATAAGGTTGGTAATTTTTTCCATGGGTCAAAACCAAAGGCACAGGGRTCTTGGGCTCTGTGCCAAGGTCTCTGAGCCCCCTGGCAGGGGCTGGAGCCATCCAGGACAGCCAGAGGTATGTGCTGGGTTCCAACAGAGCAGGATGTCTCCGTGTCTATTTGCCATGTTTGACCCTCCTTTGGGTGTCCTCTCCCTGCAGGGGTGTGCAGAAGGACTACAGGACAGACCGTGTGCTGGGGACTGACGTGCTGTGCTGGTTTGTGCACAACAGTGGCAAAGGCTTCATAGATGGCCACTACAGGGATTACCTGGTCCCCCACCTCTACAGCTTCATGAAGAAACCCTGAATGCTCCAGTTTAGTACAAAAAGTTCCCATCTGCTCCTTCATGCCCAAACAACTCCTCTGAGCAGCAGCTGTCACACCAGGGTGACTGGAKGCGACCCCACCACTGTTTGTTTTGTTTTATTGGTGTTTCAAAGACTCCCTTTAAAACTYCCTTTTCTGCTGAGAAATTAAACCTGTAATAAAGTGACATGCTGGGTTGGAGGAGGTGTCTTCCTCTTGCTGTGTCTGATTTAATGGGCTGTAAATTCCATTAAAAATTTCTATTTTCTAATATCCATTTCATAGTAGAGGTGTAACAGTGTTGTGGCTCCTGCAGAGTGGGTAACACAAATGACCAGATTTACTATGTATTAATATAATATTTAATATGTATTTAATACTTACACCTTTATGTTTCCAGACTACTGGGAAAATGTAAGTTCATACAATGTTGGACTGGGCAAAAAGATAGATGTGCACCAAGTAAAGGAAATTTAACAGAGAAGGAACATGGGTCTGGAATGGGTGTCATGARCAGTCTCCAGTATTTAAAGATGGATTAACCAGTGGTGAGGAGGGTTCTTGAAATAATTGTTGCTGCTATATTAGCCAGAAATTAGTTAGATGAGTCTCAGACAGCCTCCAGCCCTTTTGTGAAAATTCAACATCAGAATGGGTCTTCACACAGATACAAATCTTTGAAAGTGGGAAACATTCACACTATATAGAAATAATCATCAGTACTAAAAGTTTCCCTTCCAGGGAGCTTAGCTCCCAAAAGATCACTTACTTTTCAGGAGCATTCAGCAATGAAAGAGATCAGTAGTGAAACAAATATACCTGTGTCTGTTCCAAAAGCTGGATTTAAAACTCTGCTTTTTGAACACCTTATTAAAACACATTGGCCTTATCCTTTTCAGCAGCCCTAATTTAGGAAAGGAACTCAAGTAGTCTCCTTGCCCTTCCCAACTTTGGTTTCCTTCACTTAGGAGCTAAAAGCTGGTACAGGATCTTTCTTGCAGCTGTGTCAGTGTAGTTTTGAAATGTCTCTTCAAAGTTCCTCTTGGAAGAGTCAGCAACTYCCTACAAATCATTTATTGCTTCTTTCAACTCACCCATCAGTTCTGGCCTCCACAACATCCTGCACCAGCCATTTCAGTGAGATACCATTCTCTGGGTCTTCTTGACTCAACTTATAACTTCTGTACTGTATTTACTCTAATTCATCAGGTTGCAGAATGTTAAGTAATYATTTTCAGTGATACAGAAGCTGCTCTCTTCTGTCACTTGCCCTCATTACCCTCCCACAAACCTCCTCTCTCTCACTACCTGTTCTCTGGGAGAGGGCAGTGCTGTTTACACAGCCCAGGCTGCACAAAGAGCCTGAATTTACAGACAAGTGTTCTCTGCCTCCAGTTCTCATAAGTCTCCACTTTTTATGCTTGAGAAGACAGCTGATGTCCTGTGTGAGGCTGTTCCAGACTACCTCAGACAGCAGGTGTTTCATTAAACCTCTGCTGACTTCCAGTTCTGTGCAGGTTTCCCCTGGAAACCACAAATCAACCTTTTGAGGTAATGAAAGGGAAAAGGCTCCAGAGACACACAACCTTCAGATGGGTCTAGTTTGTCCAGGACCACCCACATGTTTTTTTTAACCCAAATAATGTGGTGCACCAACCCAGCACTTCACTGTGCTCTCTGGTGGACTTAAATCAACAGCATTGGAAAAGTTTGTAAGAAACACACTGGCCTAAGAAAGGTTTCTGTTTATTCCTGAAGTGCCTGAGAAATTAAACATTGTACAAAATGTGACACCTTTAAAAAAATAAAACAAGTAATGCTATATCATTTAGCAGGAGTAACATTACTCATGTAGCAGAGCAACAATGGAAGAAAGGAAAAGGCTTTGGAAAACCAAAGGAGCAGCCCCCAATTCATATCTGCCCAAGATTCAGCTGGCATCCCAAGACACTCCACAAATAACATCCATGAGCAGCTCCATATAGAGTCCATATGAAGATAAATTCCACATCAGTATTATCAGGAGCCCTGACAAACCTGCTGGAGGAGCAATGACTTGCATTCTACTATCACTGCTGTGCTGATCAAAAGTAAACTGGTGACTGCATGTAATAAACCAGACCATTCTTACAGCATCCACGAAATAAGCCCTTGCAGCACTGGAATCTTCCTGCTATCCCCTCAATCCCATGCCTTGTTCATGCACTCAGAAGTCCATTTTGGCTCTGGATTGCAAAGTGTGTTGTTTAAACTCCTCTGGCTCCAACACACTCTGCCTCCCTGTAGGTAATTCTCTCTTCAGGACCTGCCCACATACTCCAGTTTGCAGCTCTCTGCTACATTTTACAAAAGGAAATCGAAGCAGATATTATAACTTTGATATAAAATCAGATGAAAAATTTCCACTGATAGTATTTCCATAAACATTTTACGTAACAAAAAATCAATGGCTATCTTTAAATAAATCAAGTTTGCTGTTTTTTAATGTCTATATACATTATAAATACATACACACACAATTAAAACCCTGACATGGTAGAGTCTTGTGTCTGCCTGAAAGATGTTAGAAAGAAGGTTTTGAGAACCAAAATCCTCTCTGATGTATAATTTAGCACCTCAGGCAAGCTTGGAAACATCTTCATACTGGATATCTTCGACTCTTCGCCCTTTTAAAGGTCCCTGGAGAATGACAGAAAAAAAACCACAACATAAAATTGTTTACTGAATTCCCAACAGGGAGATTACAGTAGGAGAGGTAAAGGGGATTTGTTCATAATACAATGTTCCTTGATTTATAATTTTCAGCCTGACTAGAGAATGTGACAGGGTCTCAAYGCCATTCCAGAAATTCTTTCACTTTCAGTTTGCTTCTAGTACCAAAGTTCCTTCTCTCATCAGGGCATCTACACAGTCTCTTCCCAAATCCTCCAGAATCCAACCTGGGCTGAGTTTATGCAGCCTTACTTGGAATTGCAAGTTGTGTTTAAGAAGTTTGACTTTGAGCCAGTATCATCTGTGCTTTATCAATTAGTTTAAAAGATTGGTTTTGCAGAGCAGATAAAGAAAGAGCCACAGAGACATGGTGGCATGGACTGATTGTTAACCATAACTGTTAACCATAAATAAGACAACAAATGAGCACATAAAGTCCCACATTCAGTCTGGAAAAGGCAGAAGTAAATTCACATCCTTGCATATTTTGCATTTTTTACCTTCCCACAAAGCAGTACCACAACAGCCATGTTCAAAATAAACACACAAAATATTTTCCAAATCTCTTTCAAGTTCAAAACTTGCTAAATTCAGCAYCCTATCATCTTTTTGAAGATTCTCTGCAAACAGCAAAGAATAAGCCTGTGACAGGTGGGAATATGTGGCTGTTGAAAGGTGGGGGGTGTCCACAGAACTTTGCACACCACAAATCCCACCTGTAAGGCAGGATTAAGGATAGCATGGTTCTTTGTGAAAACTCTCCATGTACAAATGGAAAGCTCTCTGCAAACAAGAGCTTGGAATGTTTGGTACTTACTGAGTCAATTGTTATTGTCACTGAAAACCTCTTCTCATTGATGGACTCCAAAATGCCTTCATTTCCCCTGTAGCCACCATTTAATACCATCACTTTCTTGCCTGAAATAGAAAGAGCAAAAGAGTTACACAACAGGGTTCCAAACTTCTGCTGAAAAGTTTGTCCCCATCTTTCTTATAAACCCCCTTTTAGTATTTGAAGTTGCTTTAAATTCTTTAAATAAGGCTGAACAACCCCAACTCTCTCAGCCTGTCTTCTCAGGAGAGGTTACTTTCAAGTGGATGAATTATAGTTTAAAAGAACTGAAATATAAGTTTTGCAGTGGCAGGAGCTGAAAGCAGAAGGAAACAGCTGTACCTGGTGCTGGTATTACAGTTTCTAGATGTGTCTGATCAAGCTTCAGCTTGTCCCCAGAGTCAATCACCTTCACAACTGCTGTGTATTTGTCAATCACTTCCTGTTTTAAAAGGCAAAGGCAAACAGAAATACATTTTTCTCTAAATTTACATTTCAAAGTTAACAAACTTTGGCATTGTGACTCTGCAATTCTGCATTTTCAAAACCAGCAAAATGCCAGGGCTCCAGCCTGGAGATTTTGTGTGCAAATAAGATCCTGAAGCTTAAAATATCAATGCAGAACTGACTAGTCTGGGGTTAAAGTCCAACTGCACTGCTGCTGTCACATCCCATGGATACAGGGATTATTCTCCAAGATGGATGTGTTAATAGGGACAAACTACACAGGACAAAGCTGTGCTTAAGAAAAGATCACTGAATAGATGTCCTTAAACCAATTCAGAGGATCACTGCCTGTCCAGAATAAGTCTCAATATAGGTGAGGTGATATTTCAGTCCTCAACAGTGTTGTCTTAAGGCTGAACAACCTGCACAAAGAAACAAATCTTCCTAAATTATCTAATTCCAGAAAAGCCAAACCAGTGCTCCCCATGGCCCACCTTACCTTAACAACTGCCTTCTTCTTGTGGTACTTCTCTCCAAGCTTTTTTGTTACAATTTTTACAATGATTTCCTGGGAGATTTGAAAGGAGAAAAAATAAAATAAAGTGTCAAAACATGCAAACAACTCTACAATCTAAATTAATAGTACAGCACAGTGCAGGAAGCAACAATAGTAAAGATGTGGCTTTCAGGAGTTTGTGTATATTGTCAAATTACTGGCTCAAAGTAGCATCCCTCAAAACTTTTTTGGGTTTCTTTGACAAATACAGTTACACTTGTATTCATGATCTAATGTGACAGCCCACAATGGGTCAAGAGCAGGAAAGGGAAAATAACTGTGAATTTAGTTTGCAATCTCCTTTTGGATCTTTACACTAATCAACAATGGCTTCAGAAATGCAGAATTGGCTGTATTTGGTATAATAATAATTTTTAAGTCACTTACAGGCTGYAACCAGTAATCTCTTCGAGATGTTCTTTTCTTCTCCTCTTCAAGCTGAAGAACAACAAATAATCACCATTTACTTCCTCCTTGCACTGCAGCTTTCCCATGCCTTTGAACAGCTTTGAACCAATTCTCCAGCCCCATGTCATGTGGGGAACAAAAACAGTCCCCAAACCCTAAATTAGGGTAAGTCAATATAATCTTGCCTCATAAATACATTGGATGAATCCAGGAACTCAAGACAAGATGATGGTGATTTGTTGTTTTTTTTTTTTGCAAGTGTTTCTAGGTATTTTCTTCTCTTGTAAAATCTGTATTCCTTTACTTCCCAACACCTCAGTCATCTGGGGAATAGGCAGAGTTGAGCAGCCAGTTTTATTAAGAAATGAAACCAGTTTTATGGGGAAATGAAATTATTTTGCCTGGTAAGATGTGAAAGTTGGAATTCCATATGAACTGAAGGTCTGAGGTCACTTCAGAGGTGAAGTGGATATTGTCACAGCCACAGGGGTACACAGAAACAGATGAAACAGATCCTGCATGATTATTACCTCCATGATCTCATCCAGTGCAGATTTCTTCTTTTTCTCTTTGGACTGACCAGAGCTATGAGCTACTTCTTTTCTTTTAACTGCTCCCTCCACCATCTTCAGTGCATTCTGTCCAAGGACACTGCTGAGAAAGCAAGATGGGGTTTTCACAGCAGATCTAACATTTTTTTTTCCTCTACCAAGATGCATTTGAAGAACTGGTTGTGCTGGTCTGCTTGATTTCAGTTGTCCCAGTCCCCTTGCAGACCCTACACAGCTCCTCCTCTAGAACTGGTCTCCTTGGGGTGCAAACTCCATGTCCACTGAGGGTCACTGCTGGCAGTCCAGCAGAATGGACACAGCCCCATGACCAGTTCACCACTGCACAAACAAAAAGTTGATCAAGGTCTTGAGTTCAATAAAGAAGACAAAAAGCTGGTCTGCAAATAAGGTTTTCAAATTTGAAAGCACAAACTTTAGAGAAGTCACCTGGACAGAGGAACTCTCAGATAGGGCAGATACCTAGAATTCCTTCCAGACAGAGATATTGAGCCTCTCTGGCAATGGGAGAAAACACCCTGGAATCTGTAGAAAAGAGCTCCACACTCAGCAAACAAATGTCACCTTCACAACCATATTCAAAACAGGCAAACAGCCTAACTGTGGAAAATAAAGAGCACTCAGCAGAAATCAGGGAWCAGGGAACATCTAGGTAAAGTGAGAAATGCCCACGGGCAGCTTCAGTTCAGCCATTTTTATAACAGGCATTTGAACACAGTAGAAAAATTTAGGTATTGTGTCAACCCAAAAGGTGCAGGGAGCTGCTCTGAGGTGAACAGTGATGCAATAATTAACATGGCCTTAGGACAAATTGCATGTTCTGCCTGTGGTGAGGATGTTGGATAYACTCCCACAGGGAAGATACCTCACAGGAATGAAGAGACAGGAATTGCAGTAGAAGCAACTTTAAGAGAAAAACTGTATTTCAGARGAAGTCTGAATAATCATAGAGTTTGAGAAAAAAATTGCACATTAAATCACAAATCAAATAGCAAGTACTTAAAAAAACATCTCATAAAGGGCAACATACAATTAAAACATAACTGCAGTGTCCATATTTAAGAACATAAACATATCTAGCTGTGAACATACTACACTACCATTTCAAAGTTTACAGATAAGTATTTCGTATACGCTGTGAAGAAATTAGACTACTTGATGTATGATTTCACATTTGACCAAATTTTAGCAAGGACTTGAAGTATTCCTCACTGAAACCATTCAAGTGAGAGTCTGGATTAAGTTTCAGAATCATCTTAAGCACAACTCAATGCTTAGGGATAATTTACAAGTTTTCCTTAAAGCCTGCAATCTGTCTCTATTATTGCAAAGAGCTGCTTTACTGTCTCATTTTCTGCCTGGCATATATCCCATCAGATACCTTATCTAAGAGCTGAATGAGATGAGGGAAAAGCTTTCTTTTTACCTGGAATACATTTAATTACAATATTGCCTTACATGAGAAGATGTACTGCTCATCAAACAGTTCCCCAGGCTGCTGTAAGTCAGTATTATTTGCATTATTGATCCCTTTTGTCCTGCATTGCTTGTGGTTACATGATGACAATTAAATTCCAGAGCTCTGGGAAGATTTATTTCAGGCAGATTTAGCTGCTTAAATGATGACCAAAGAAAATATTGTCTCCAATTAGACAAGGCAATCAAACCTTTTAGGAACCAAAATTAACCAGTCAGGAATATCCATTCATAGGAGGCAGCTGGGACTGGATGGCATCACTGCAAATGCTTTGGCTGGATCCTTTCCCACCCTCCATGGGGGAATCTGTAACTAACTATTATTTTATGGGCATCTGCCACGAAGCACAGACAATTCAAGAAGGCTCYTCACAGCTCACATTTAAGATACACCCATTCATCCATTTTAAATACAAAACCAACCATGAAGTCACCTAGTCACCCTTCTGAATACCAAGAGAGGATGAGAGATTATAGACCCCAAATATTTCAGGACAAGACAAACCTTCCTGTTCATACAAATATCCCTGTCATAGAAGTGCTTTGTAGCAATAAAGGTTGGCCTTGAATTCTTCTCTCACCTTGTTTTAGAAGATGCTGCGACTGAAGTACTTGCTCCTTTGTTTAAATTAAATGTAACTAAAAAATAAAGAGACATTACTCTATTTCTATCTTTAAAAATAACTGCATTGAAGGATGTTAATAAATTTTAAAATCTGCAAATAGGAAAGAATCACAAAGTTGAAAATATTTACTAATCAATATTATGGTCTAGTTTTTAAAGTAAATTAAATTTTGTAATACAGAATACTCTGCATTTCCACAGTCTAGAGCTCTTTAGAACTGATCTCAAAGCACTTTATGAAGAACCAAGCAGGCTTCAATGCTCATTTCATTTGAATTACAAAATCAGCTCCAGTAGGCTCTAGAAAATTACATCCATCAAAATCTAGTTACCTTTTTCTTCTTCATTTTCTCTATTCAGTTCAGTATAGACTGGCATTTCCTGCCAAAAACACAAAGCACATTTAAAGAATCAAACAGAAAACTGAGTCAAGGCGTCATAATCATTGATTAGGTCTGTTTTACAGACAGCAACTGTAATACTCAACCTGGCTTGATTAGTGGAAGATTAAAATTGAAAACATCATCTCATTACAGGCTCCTGTGCAGAGCTCTCCAATTAACAGAGATGCTGCCTAAACTTGCTCAATTCCAGCATAAAAGGCAAGTGGCCTTGCTGCAGCAGTTTTCTCTATCTGAACCAGCATGATCTGACTGGTTTCTGGACAGACTGATAACTCAAAAAAGGAAATTCTGGTATCTTTCCAATTTTTAAGCACCAAAGGCTCGGATCATTTAAATTTCAATTAGTTTTAAATTAAGAAGCAGGTAATTGTTTACAACAGTATTTAAATGTACCCATCAATTCCCAGGATCAAATGGGAGATTTTAGCCCCAGGCAACATGTATGGGGTTCATGGCATGATGCCAAGTAAACAGATCCCAAATAACCACACCAGCACCACCAAAATAGAACTTTTCACTATGTGAACTTGATTATRCCAAATCCCCCTGGTTATTTATCTCAGCCTCCTCAGAGCACCAGGTACTTGTTATCTGCAGGCCTATTAGCTGTGAAACACCATAAACGAAGACATCATGCAGCTTTAATGGATTGTTTGCTCCCTCTTCCTAAATTCAAAAGTGGTTTGTAAATCACTAATCACTGGAAGAGCTGTAATTATTACTTCCTACATACTACTGCAAGCTGGGTACATTGTAACTCCAAGTTAGGAAGCAAATACCAGCGCAAGGATTCCAGCAGCATCAAATTCCCCACTGACTTAACCACAAGGAGCTTTGAGCTGAAGGTTCACACACAACGCAATTTTTCTCACCAGTTCTTTCCCCTCCAAACCTCTTYTAACTTGCTGCTCAATGAATTTGGCAGTTTTTTCCTCATCATCAAGGTCCTGTTTCTTCTTCCTCTCTTGCTCTTGCTGCCTGCGAATGGTCTCTGGGTCCCTGTCAATGTACTGAATGTACCAGCCCTTAGGGGTCTCATCAACCTTGCAAAGACCTAAAAAGTCAAGGCAAAACATAGTCAGATTAGTATTAACAATATCAAGATCATTTTCTGTCCAYGTTTGTGGGAATCCTTAAAATCAGAGGGTTTTGGGAAAGTTGTGAAAGGCAGGCCTTAGGAACAGCAGAACTGCAATTAGAGCTAAGCAGTAGCCATAAGATTTATCAGCAGAAAAGTGATATGAGATGTAGAAAGCAAGGAAAAATAAAACTGTGTATTAATTTGTTCACAGTAGCAATGTAGACATTTCACCAGAGACAACAGACCCCTTACTGGGCTMCTAAAACTGACTTGGAATTATCTGTACCATGTGTTTCTGCCCTCAGCTGCCCAGATCTGTTTGRACACGGGCCAGTGTACATCACAAAGTGCATGAAGTGTTTTACAACACTTTCCTTATTGAAGAAAATGTTTCCTTCTCACTGTTTTAACAAGGAAGAAGACAGAAATCTAACATGTGTAAACAATACACACTCACAGAATCATATTAAAGGAAATATTGCAGCACTGTGCTATTGTTACTGACTCTGGCTAGAGTGACTTCCCAAACACTCTGTAACTGCTGGATGTATCCTGCAGAACAGGGGCATCCAGAGCCAAAGTAAACTTTCTGTCACACTATAGTGCCACTTAATCTCTCCTCCTCCCATCAAACACAGAATTGCAGATCTCCAGCTTTAACCCTTCCACGAGGCCAGGAATGAAAATAACTGCTTGCTTCTTKTCAGATGTGGAAAGAATCTCTAACTTTTAAAAGGCAACTGTTAGAAGTTGATCTAGAATTTAGAAATGTATCCAGTAAATACAGACCAGTAGATGAAACAAGGAAAGGTTCACAACTGGTGTACTCATCCCAGACTTCTGACATTTTCCACAAGCAAACTCCTAATGGTTAGCACAGAAATACATTTGGGACTCTTTTCATGGATATACAGGAGAGGAGGGGAAGAAAGAAAAAGAATTAACATAAATATTTACTGATCAATTATCAGGAATTCAATCACCCAATAATTTTAAGACTTCCCAACCCTGAGCAGGTGCACTCACCCTCTCTCCCCAGCCATTTTGTAAAATCAGTCAGTGTCTCCCACTGTGTGGCATTCATGTGGATGTGTTCCCGATGGCTGATGTATTCATTGTACACAATATTATTGTGCACTCTCTTTGTTCCTAAAACACAGAATTATCATTATTATTATTATTACCATTATTATATGGCTTGCACTGAACCAACAGAAGACATTAAAAACAAACAAACAAACAGCAAAATATTTACCGAATCGCCTCCTGAGCAATTCTAGGAAATCATTTCGGAATTCCCTTAGGAAATAAAAAAAAAAGTATTTTTAGTAAAATTGTAACAACTAATAAGCAATTTTCTGTTGTCATTAACAATTAAACATCTGCAGTATAAACCTGATTATTCTTTTGAGCTGAGCACGATATTCAGACACATTTCCATTTTCAGTAGACCAGGATTAAATACAGGATGAAACACAACATGATACATGCACACACTTTAAATGTCCAAGAGAGTAACAGCCTCTCAAAGGGATAAAACGGAGCAAAGGAATCTCAGCACTTCCCACTAATTGCTGGCATTTGGTTACCAGGTGTCTTCCCAGGCTGACTGACACAGAGCACAGGGCAGGACAAAGGGCAGAGGAGTGGATGGGGCAGATGGATCACTCATCTCCCTGCTAATTCCAGGGCCACAGCATAAAGCCTCACTTCAAACTCRTGCTGAGGACAGCTCCAGTCATCCCAGCTGTCATGCAGGTCAGCTGGACAAAGGCCTGGGAGARGCTGGGGGATGTCAGTCCCTCCCCTGACTTGTTCTCTCTCTGTTATGGCTCTTTTAGCTTGTTTGTGTGTGGCAGTCACTCATTGGGGACAGAAACGTGATATATTTGTAACACAGAACAACTTTAAACAGGATTAAAACACGAGACAAAACTGTCAATTTTTACTAAAATCATGGCTTCTTGAAATCTCCTACCTAAGGTTTAAAAGTGGCACTGCCTAAATTTTCAATTACAAGAAGAGCTGACACTACATGTATCACAATAAAGTATCTTCACTGGGACATTATTGGGCCTTAGGAGTGTGGCTGTGCAGGCCTGATACAGGTATGAAGAACAGGTAAGAATAGAATAAGTAATGGTAAATAGAATGGGTAAGAATACACAGAAAACTTACTCAGAGAAGTAATCCATGAATTGCTGAGGATTTTCAGAAGCCAGCAGCAACTGCCTCTGGTGGGACTCAGACATGCAGTGACACTTGAAGCCATTCTATAAGGCAGAAATAAACATTTGGCTTGTCTTACTCTCAATTTGCAACACTCATAGAATGAAGAGAGTACTAAAATCCTACAAATACATTCCTACAGGTGTGATCGCAGCTCCCACAATGTTCCCCTCGATAGCACTGGGGGCATTTACAAGGGAGACTGATAAGACAAGGGACGACGGCTTTAAACTGACGGAGAGCAGGGTTAGATTGGATATTAGGAAGAAACTGGGAAGAAATCCTTCCCTGTGAGGGTGGAGAGGCCCTGGCACAGGGTGCCCAGAGCAGCTGTGGCTGCTCCTGGATCCCTGGAAATGTCCAAGGCCAGGCTGGACAGGGCTTGGAACAGCCTGTGACAGTGGAAGGTGTCCCTGMCTATGGCAGGGGGTTGGAAGCGGATGAYCTTTAAGGTCCCCCCACCCASACCATCCTGTGATCCCATGAGATCGGAGCTGTCACAACAGCTGACCCCAACCAAGGGGCCCTGACCCCGGGAGAACCGGGAGTGAGCGTCCTCAGACGGAGACCGGAGCCGCCCGAAGGACCGGGGACCCCAGCGCGCCCCCATTTACCTCATCGCGGCACTGCTTCTGGCACATCTGGCAGTACCAGCGCAGCTTCTGCAGCCCCTTGGACTTGATGCGGTTGGCGATGGCCTTGGGGCTGAGGAAATCCGACTTGCCCATGATGCCGGTCCCGGCGCCGTCCCGCTCCCGCCCCCTCCGGAAATGGCGGCGGCGCCCTGGAAGCGGATCCCGGCGGGGCGGCGCAGGCGCGGTGCGGGCGCGCTGACCTTCAGCGGGGCTGTGGTGGAGGCGCCGCCATGTTCGCCCGGGGCGCCGCGGTCGCGCTGGTCCAGCCGCAATGGTACCGCCACGGGCTGGGACGGGCGCTGTGGGCACGGGGGAGCGCGTCCCGATGGCCGGGGCGGCTCCGCGGAGTGAGGGGGGGATGGCTTCTCTCGGCTGTGCTGCGCCTGGGGGCCTCGGGGTCGCGGCCGCGGGCAGCCCGTGAGGGGCTGTGGGTCTGAGGGGTGGTGGCGGAGCCGGTACCGGGAGATGAGGGCAGCGGGGACCCGCAGGGATGGAGGGTCCGTCCTTGGCCGGGGTGGGTGAATGGGACAGGCAAGGGTTAAAGGACAGGTTTGTACATGACAGGAGACCCTGCTCTGGCCAGGAAATGGTGCGGCCTCCTATGCTTCGTTTTAATAGAGTTTAGAAACGAATTGCACTGCACGAAGCTTTGTTTAAARTTATTTTTTAATTTCTAATTTGCCCTTCTAATGCCCTCGTTTGCCCCGTGCCATTAGCCAAGGCGGTGGGTAACGCATTACACCTTTCTCTGTGCTCGGCACTGCTCGCCTCGAGTCCTGGGCCAGTTCTGGCCCCTCAGTTCAGGGAGGACATTGAGGTGCTGGAGCGAGTCTGGAGAAGGGCAGTGGGATTGGGGAAGGGTCTGGAGAAGGACAGTGAGATTGGGGAAGGGTCTGGAGAAGGACAGTGGGATTGGGGAAGGGGCTGGAGAAGGGCAGTGGCACTGGGGAAGGGGCTGGAGAAGGGCAGTGGCACTGGGGAAGGGGCTGGAGAAGGGCAGTGGCACTGGGGAAAGAGCCCAGGTCCCCTGGAGAGCAGCCGGGGGAGCTCAGCCTGGAGAAAAGGAGGCTCGGGGTGACCTTATCATTCTACARCTCCCTGACAGCAAAGTGCAGTCAGGTGGGAGTTGGCCTCTTCTGCGAGGCAGCCAGCGGCAGGGCACGAGAACATAGGTTGAGGTTGTGCATTAGGAGCAATTTCTTCATAGAAAGTGTAATTAGGCATTGGAATGGGCTGCCCAGGGAGGTTGAGGAGTCACCGTCCCTGGAGGTGTCTGAGGAAAGACTGCATGTGGCGTTCAGTGCTGTGGTTCAGTTGATAAGGGGGTGTTYGGTCATAGGTTGGASTTGATGATCTCAGAGGTCTTTTCCAAMCTAATTGATTCTGTGAAATTATACAGGTAGGGAAGGATGAAGGTGTGCATACAAGCCACAGGTCAGAGTGGTTTGTCTCTGTCACAGATCTTTTTTAAGAAACATTTTAAGCACATCTTTAAATTTTCATCACTCTGAAAGGGACTTGCCCTTGGCAGGTGTTGGTTTGTGGAGAGCTAGTGAATTATTCTAATTTCTCCTTCACTCCTTTTCAGGGGCCAAGTCAGGAATATGGCAACGCTAAAAGACAGTAAGTAAAGGTTTTGTCTGCTCTTGAGAGGGGAGGAATGTTGCAGGAAAACCATATGTTAAAATATAATTCTGTTTAGCCTCTGTTGGGTAAAATGATTGTGATAGACAACATTAATATATAGGCCTGCAGGGCTAATTACATTAAGCAAGTGTCCTTCAGAGGTGGTTTTTAGTAATTTAGATGTCTTTTTATAGTTTTACTCAAATAGGTTTAAAAAATATTTTTATCATATGTGCTAAGCCAGATATCAGCTCACCTCTAAGAGTTACCTTAGTTTCTCTTACGTTTCTTTCCTTGTGCTTTTATAAAGCATTTGGGAGGAAGAGAGATTGACTGAATGGTTTTAGTCTGATAATGCTTCCTTATGCCATTCCTCATAGTTCTTATACAGGGATATTGCCTTGGAATTGTGCTTGTCTATGGGATACCTGTTTTGGTTTCTTTTTYCATTAGTGTTTTTATAAATGTCATTTTACCACAGTCTAAATAGAGGAGGAAATTTATTCTGTCTTCATACKATGGGGACTTTTTTGTTTGTTTGTTTCCTCTGCTTGTCATCTGTGAAAGAAGACATTATACCTCAAATAATACATTTGTGAAASAGGGAGGTTTGAAAGCAAAGAGAATAGTGAATAGACTTCAAGTTGGGATAAATATCAAATGAGTGTTATATTTGAAAGAAGTAACATATCTGTTGCAAAGATGAATTTGTGTTAGCTATGTTCTTACTGCAAATACCAAGGTCTTTTATGAGGTTTATTTGTGTGCTGTTTGTTTATTTATTTCTTCTTCTTTGAGGAGCATGGCAAAATATTTTTGGATGGCTCTTGCTGGCATTTTGTTGTTTGGGTTTGAGTTATTATGCTCAGTACAGTCTGTGACCTAGAACTCTTAACCTTRCAGTCACCAGGCGTTTGAAGTCCATCAAGAACATCCAGAAGATCACCAAGTCCATGAAGATGGTTTCTGCAGCCAAATACGCAAGAGCTGAGAGGGAGCTGAAGCCTGCAAGGGTCTATGGAACAGGAGCTCTGTGTGAGAGAAAGATCTTGCACTTAGTCAGGGGGAGCAGAGGAGGAGGTTTTCAAACTGATGATAAAATGCCAAGGCTTTTTAACCTTCCAGTAGTCTGTTTCCAAAAGAATTTGCASAGTGAACTTCACTGATGTGATCAGMGCTGTGACTGGCTTTGAATTGTTTCTTGCTCACATCTGGTCTGACCATGTGCAAGCTTGGAACAATTGCAAAGGAGATAAAATTAATCTGGCTGAGATCTGGAGCCCCATTGGTATTGGTTTTAGTTAGAATAATTCAGGGCATTTTTTATTACTTACTTGCTTTTTTGGCACCCTAGAAAAATGTAATTTTATTTTTTTTTTCAGCTCTTTATGAGAAAGCAGAAATAAAGGCACCTGAGGACAAGAAGAAGCACCTCCTCATTGGTGTGTCCTCTGACCGAGGCCTGTGTGGTGCTATCCATACATCTATTGCTAAAACCCTGAAGAATGAGATTACCAACCTCTCAAATGCAGGGAAAGAGGTTATGGTGGTTGGAGTAGGTGACAAGATCAGAGGCCTGCTTCAAAGGTAAAAAGGATGGGGCTGAAAAGTTCAGTTTGGAATTTTGTTTTCTGTGGCAGAAATTACAAGACTGTAAGATTGTGTGTCATTGGCAGGAAATTGCATTTAARGGAACTGTGTTAAATTCAAGCTCCTTTTAAAAAAATCTGCAAATACCCAAAAAGCGATTTTGATAATCTCACAGTTTGGGAAACTGCTGCACAGCACTGTTAAATTCTTGAAATAAAAGTCTGAAAGCTGGCAACTGGTGCTGTTACAYGTGTGTGTTTTGTGAAGCCCTGGTAATTAAACTAAAAGCAAAGTTTCTTTCAGACTTTAATTCAGTAAAATGTTTCATTTTAAACACTCCTAAGTTATAGTTACCTCTAGTAAGTCTTGCTGCTCTTGTATTTTAGAGCATCCACTTGGTTCTAACACAGGCTTGTTGTTGCTGCAGGACACAYGGCAACTATTTCCTGCTGACATTCAAAGAGGTGGGACGGAGACCTCCGAGCTTTGGGGATGCTTCAGCCATTGCTTTAGAGCTGTTAAACTCTGGGTATGAGTTTGATGAAGGCTCTGTCATCTACAATCGGTTCAGGTAAGGTTGAACTGAAACTTCACTGGAARAATACTGGGCAGAATGCTTCAGAAAGCATATTGGCCCAATGAAGTTGTATGAAAACTGACTGTGATTTGGCATATTCACTTCTTGATTTTGTTGTGTGTCAAGAACTGGGCTGTTTTTTCTAGTAGCTGTGGTTGGAACTCCCTTTTAACTTGTATACAGCTGTTATATTTACAGTCAACACATTATTATATCCATGTGGTATCCAAGATCTTTTCACCAGGATTATCASAAAACTTTGTGGCTTTGGAAAGCCAGAATTTGTCTATTCTAATTTGATTTGAACCATTCAGTTTAGAGTCAGTTCAGTTGAACTGAAGAGCCTATTTTGCTCCTTTTGTACAGGTCTGTCATCTCTTACAAGACTGATGAAAAACGAATCTTCTCCTTTGAAACTGTGGCTGGCTCTGGTAAGTAGGGAGCTAGAAACCACCAGTTACATGCAGTGATAAGTCACAAGAAAACCACTCTGAAAATGGGAATATGATATTAAAATATCATATTATGGTGCTTGTATCATAGTTTAACAGATGGTTTTATCTTGGCCAAGATCAGTCCAAGGCTGGCTCACAAAGGTGCTGTGGGGCAAGGAGGTTATAAAGGAAAGGTGATACTAATTATGGTTTGAGATTCTGTCTCAAGCAAGATTTGTGCATATGCAAATTCTGTCAGTTCCAAAATTTTCAGCATTGAATAGTTTGAATAGTGAATGACTTTTCACTGCTCACTAAAAATACCCCCRAATGTTTCTGCAGCACTGTATGGGAAGGTTAAACATAACATGGCAATAGTGTATTTTGCTTTGGTTTGACTTTCCTAATATTAAATTGAATTAAAASACATAAAATAGTTAACAGAATTATAACTAGCACAGAGATTCTGAAGGTACACATAATATGTTCAAGAAATCCCTCTGTGCTGCCTTAAGTATTGAAACAGCCCAGCCCAGTAAACTTCTCCATGTCATTGTRTTTTGCTGGAAGTGGTAAATCTTGGCTGTGTCTAAGCTGCTYCTGCATGTTTTGCAGAAAGCCTAAGTATCTATGATGATATTGATGCTGATGTGCTGAGGAACTACCAGGAGTTCACGCTAGCAAACATTCTGTACTACTCCCTGAAGGAATCCACCACCAGCGAGCAGAGCGCCAGGATGACTGCCATGGACAACGCCAGCAAGAATGCCTGTAAGCTCCTCCCTGGCTTTTCAGGACTTGAGTTGTTCAGCAGGAAAGGGCTGGCCTCCCTTTGTGTAATACTTCACTTCAAAAATCAGCTATTTCCTGTCTTAATTCCACTTTGAGTTGTTTTTTCGAGCCAGTTCAACAGATTTTGTTTCAAACATGAACTGTATTTAGTGTCTGGAAAGAGGGATTGCTGCCAAGAAACAGGCCTAAGACTGGAAGTGCAATAACAGATTATTTAAAAGGCATATGAAATACTAAACTAATCATGTAATGGCTAAATATTCTCTATGCTCCTTTCATGTGGCTGCTCTCAGGATTTCCTGAATTTTTATATATCTGTGCTTATTTGTTCACCAGATATAATTAGTGTAATTTTAAGGTGGGGAAACAATAGTTAAATACCATCTGTCATGGAGCAAGTAGAGAATATGTAAGTATGCTATGGAAGGATTCTGGTGATTGTGTGAAGCTGATGTGATGTGCAGGTGGGCTGCCTGCAATGGTAGGCMTGGCTCTGATGACCAGCTTGAGAGAAAGAGGTGATATTGCTGTGTTTAGAAATAATTGAGAAAAAAATCATTGAGAAAAATCTGTCTCCCTTTTGCCACAAYTTGAAGGAAATAACAATGCAGTTAATTGACAGTGAAATCTAATTTCAAAGCAAATGATGCCTGCTTGTGTTATGTTACAATAAGCTATGTCATGCCTGGTATTTACMACTCTGCCAGCTGTTCTGCAGATGTTTAAGTGACAAGCTGAATTCTCAGGTTTCTACATTGTTTACTGGTAATATTACCTGTAGGGAAAAAATGTCAGGTGCACTCTGGTATTTGGCACTATTTGACACTTGCAAATAMCAAGAGACACTAAACCTTGTATTGGTATTGTATTGGTATATRTATATATAAAAATACTTGGTATTTGTAGTAGTTTACAACTACTGGATATTGTGCCCCTACAGCCTCTCTGTATGTGCATTTATAGACATTTATACACTGATTTTGTGTTTAAACTCCAACCTGGCCTTATTGCAGCTGAGATGATTGACAAGCTGACCTTGACCTTCAACCGCACCCGTCAGGCCGTCATCACCAAGGAGCTCATTGAGATCATCTCTGGTGCTGCTGCTCTGTGAGTATTTGTGGCAAGGTGCACTCAGAGCTCTTGCAGTCATGTGCTGCTTGTGTGTGCCAGGGTAACAGGCAGACTTCGGGATTCCCTAAAACCACAGGGAAGGAAGGCAGTCCCTGGCATGGCTCCCAAGCTTTTCAGCTTGTGCAGTTCTACTAACCAGAGAAGAGTTTGGCATTTTTTTCTGATCAAATGCAGTTTAAAAGCTGGTAAAATAGATCTTCAGCCTCACCATGCATCCTTGCCTGGAGAGGTGAGGGTTTTCCTCCTGGCCTTTGGTGGATTTCCCCCCTCCTCCCTTTTATCTGGACATTTCCTACTTTGCCTGGTCAAATAGCCCAGTAGTGTTGAGTGGGGGAGAGCAAATGGCATGACTGAAATGCTTTTGGATAAATCAGGTGTTCGGAAGCTGAGAGCTTGGGGTTGGGTTTGCAAGCAGGGAATTTCCAGAATATTTTCATATGGAATAGGTATTTTACTTGAAGTTCAGTATTTTGCTTGTTTGCCTGAGGATGAAATTTTGTGCAGGTGTGTGCTGCAGRTTACAAATGTGTGGGCTTAGACCACAATTTGTAACTGCATGTAGCTCATGTGTATTACTGTCACAGTTAAAAATTTGTGCTCTGTATGGAAATACATGTGTTCGTATCCTGTGTATTGACAAAATGCCTGGAATATGTATTTTATATGATTTTGGTGCTGTATTGTGCTCCTCACAGTACAGTTATGGTCACAAATCTGTGCAGAGTTTTGCCTGAATTTGCATGAGTTGCTTCCTAACCTGCTTGTTTTGTTTTTTCTCATAATACCATAACCAGGGATTAATCGGAAAAAGCGGTTCAGCCAAATCCAAGAGGTAAAGTTATGTCACASAAACTGGATTGTGTTTTGAAATTAATTAACACAGAAAATACAAAGTCAGATGAGGAAGTCAGAATTGAATGGTCTTAGTCARACAGAAACTTTTCTTCCTAAACAGCTGTGAAATTGGACATTTTTAGTTTGAATTTGTCCAAAGAGTTCTTAATTTTCAGTAATTTTAAGGAAAATATGTCCATGGGGGCATAATCCCATATGAATTATAATTTTCTGTGGGTTTTTTTGTTCTCTGTTATTGGATTCATTTGCAATTGCTGTTTGAATTTTTGCATAGTGGCCTGACTTAATGCAATTGCTTAAAAATGTCTGTATGTAAGACATATGTAAAGAGGTTTCTGTACTAACATGAACATATTCAAAATCTAAAATGTAAGGGAAATTTTGAAATAARAGAAAATATTTTAAAATATAAGAAAAATATTTTAAAATATAAGAAAAAATAGATTTGATGAAGAGTTGGGGGGGTGGTAAGGAATATTAGTGATGTATTCAAATTGGGGAAGATAGCAGTTTAAAAAAAATGGATTAAAGGGTTTTAATTTATTTCAATCTTCCTTACAGGTGAAGAGGAGCTCTTCTGAGCATATGTGGTTTAGCCTGCCTGTGTCTGTGTTAACAAGACTCTGCTCTGTTATCTTGTGAAGAAGTGGAAAAGCCCCAGAAATCTGTAAATTCTTAAAATAAACCACCTCCATGAAACAGATCCTTTTGCTTGTCTGTGGAGCAAATGCTCTTGGAGTCTAAATATCTGGGTTGGGCTTGGGTGTTCTTTAAAACTTTTTTTTAAAAGTCTGTGCTCTACACTGAATTTATTTGCTATGTGAAACATGTAAGTGACCTATTTTGGGAGGTACATTGCATTGTGGGCTGAAGGAGGAGACTGGAATAACCTCTGCATCACACAGCTGGAACACTGATCTCTCTTATTTTCATTTTGTATTGCTACTGTTTGCAGATGTTGAATTTTTGACATTAACTGATGTGATTATGTGAGTCACTGCAGAGGTTGTTCAGAATGCACAGTTTATAGCATGGTCAGTGTGTGTATAGAAATGTGAATGTCAGAGGGCTGGGGCACCTCTGCTTGGAGAAACGCTGAGAGTTTTGCTCAGCCTGGAGAAGAGAAAGTCCCAGGGAGACCTTTCAGCATCTGAAGGGGCTCCAGGGGAGCTGGGGAGGGACTCTGGATAAGGGCATGGAACAACATTGTCCTGGGGCAATGGCTTTAGTCTGATGGAGGGCAGGGATGGATTGGATATTGGGAAGAAATTCTTTACTGTGAGGGGGTTGAGGCCCTGGCACAGGGTGCCCAGAGAAGCTCACGCTGGTCCCAGTGTGGAGCCCTGAGGGGCACCACCCACAGGACCCTGGTTAACCAAACCAGGAGCTTCAGGACTTACTTTGGGGTCCAGGTCCTGCTCTTCAGGCTGCAGATGGGAGATGTGAATGTGACTGATACAACAGACTACTCATAAACYAAAATGCTAATTTATGAACTAATTAGGTTTTCATACTAGAGTTCTGGTATTTACAGTTCTGTCCTCCATGCTCTGATTACTTGCATGTAGCTTCTTAGTTTAGCTCTGTGTTTCTCCACAGCCACCACTGTAAGAGCTGTGCTGCTCCTCCCTCCACATCCTACACCGCTCAGTTACTGTAAATTTTCTTTCTGGATCCTTTTTGCCACTGGAGTTCCATCCTTTTCCTACTCTTTTTTTTTTTCCCCAATTAAACAACAACTCACCCAGAAACACTTTTTCCTCATTGCTGCCAATTTGGTGTTCCATCCAGCTGGAAAGAAAACAGAGAGGAAAAAATCCTTCCTGGGCAGCCTGTTCCAGTGCTCTGCCACCCTCTGTGTAAGGAAGTTCTTCCTCATAGTGAGGTGAAACTCCTTGTGATTTGATTTTGTGTATGGCCATTGCATCTCATCCTAGCACTGGACATCAGTTAGAATTCTGAGTCTGGCACCATCCTCTTGACAGCTGTCTCTGAGRTATTTCTTGAGAGATATTAATTATAATAATAGATTAAATTGAGAGAGATTAATTAGATAAATAGATTAATTGCGATTTTTCTTTAGCGATTCTGAGATTATTTATAGAGTTCATAGAATCACGGGATGGTTTGGGTTTAAGGGGACGTTTAAGATGATCYTGCTGCACCCGCTGTGATGGGCAGGGACACTGCACTATCCCGGGTTGCTCAGAGCCCYGTTCTGTTCCACCTTACTTTGAATACCGCCACGACTGGGACAATTCCCCTGGGCACCCCGTGTCAGTGTTTCATCACCCCCACAGTGCAGAATTTCCTCCCCGCATCCCATCTCAAACTCCCAGCTTGAAGGCATTCCGCTGTCCTGTCACTCCCTGCCCTCGGAAAGAGCCTTGTCGCATCTTCCTGAGAGACCCCTTCGGGCACTGGGGGACATTTAGCGGTGCCGAGGTACCGATATTGATATATTTACCTTCTCCCGGCCCCAGCGCGGTACCGATATTTATACATTTACCTTTACCCGCGGGTCCCCTCAGCAGCGGGACGCGGCCCCGGGCCGCTCCGGGCGCGGATCCCGCGCTCCGCCCCGCTCGATGCGCTCGGCGCTGGAGCGGCGCTGCCTGGCGGGGGCGGGGCGGCGCCAAGATGGCGGCGGCGATGGCGGCGGTGGCGGGCGGTGCGTGAGAGCTCCCGCGGCCCCCGGCCCCGGCGGGATGTGCGAGACCTATTCCCGCTGGCTGCTGCGGGTGTCGGTGGCGCAGATCTGCCAGGCCCTCGGCTGGGACTCCGTGCAGGTCTCTGCCTGCGACCTGCTCACCGACGTGCTGCAGCGGTACCTGCAGGGGCTGGGCCGGGGCTGCCACCGCTACTGCGAGCTCTGTGAGTGCGGGCTGGGGCTGGGCCGGGGGGATGCGGCTGGACACGGCCCTCGGAGGGCTCTGTGAGGGGCCCTGCTTGAGCAGGGGCCGGGCTGAGCGCGCTCCCTGAGCCCTGCCGGTCTCGGCCGTCCCGCCAAGGAAGCAGCGCTGGGCACTGCTGGGGCAGGGCAGGAGCGCGGGTGGGGGGATTGGGCAGGGCAGGAGGGCACAGGGAGGTGGGTTTGGGGCACTGCTGGGGCTGGGGGCCAGGGCAGGAGGGCACGGAGAGGCGGGATTTTGGTAGTGCTGGGGGACAGGGCAGGAGAGTATGGGGAGGTGTGATTTTGGGAGGGCAGGGGTCTGRGGGACAGGGCAGGAGGGCACAGGGAGCTGGCCTTGGGCAGGGCAGGGGGGCACAGAGGGGTGGCTTTGGGCAGTACAGGGGTCTGGGGTATAGGGCAGGACGGCACAGGGAAGTGGGTTTGGGCAGCGGTCTGGGGGACAGGGCAGGAGGACGCAGGGAGGTGGGTTTAGGGGACGGGGCAGGAGGGCACAGAGGGGTGGATTTGGGCAGCTCTGGGTCTGGGGAACAGGGCAGGAGGGACAGGGGGTTGGGTTTGGGCAGGGGTCTGGGGCACAGGGCAGGAGGGCACAGGGAGGTGATTTGGGCAGCACTGGGGGCCCTGGGTAGGGGACTGTGGGGGAAGGCTGTAGGGTAGCTGTGGGGGCTGCTGGAAGCTGCTGCTTGTCAGGCAGTGCCAGGAGCTGGGCATGCTTGGCAGGAGAGGGTCGTGGAGGTGTGGCCATTTGGGCAGGGTAGGAGGGTGCAGGGAGGTGGGATTTGGGCAGCGCTGCCGTCTTTGGGTCAGTGAGTGCCCGGTGTGGGTTTGGGGAAGATCATACCGTGGGCTGGGGGATGTGGAGCTGGGCCCTGGGCTGGGGCACAGGACTGGGAGGATGGGGAGGGAAGTCATGGGGCAGCTGGGGCAAGGGGTCCTGGAGCCAGGGAGCACTGTGGGCAGTGGGTCTGGGTGAGGAGCTGGGGTGTGGGGCTGGGGTTGGAGAAAAGGAGGCTCTGTGGCAGTGGGTCTGGGGTATGGGGACATGGGGGTGCTGTCCCACTCTCTCTGGCTACAGCTTGCTGGGGAGGGGGAGAGGGGACTGTTGGCCCCATTGCTGGGATGTTCTGAATTTGGGAGGGAATGAACTGGAGGGAGAAGGGGCMGCCAGCCTCTTTTCCTTCCTGGTGGGATGTGTGCATGGGAGGATGTGGTGCTGTGTTCTCATGGCTCATCTTTGGGTGCCAGTGCTGAGGGGGCTGTGGGGGCCCACTGCAGGTGGGGATGTGTGTGGGGTTCCCTGTTCTGGCACAAGGGGAAGCTGAGGATGGAGGCTGCAAGGCTTGGCCTCCCTCCTGCCTGGGGAGGGAATGGTGTGCCTGGAAGCCCTGTTGTTGGGGTGCTCTGGGAATGTTTGTGTGCAGGGGGGAGGCAGTGGAACTGGGAACATGAGCATGGGGAATGTGGGAAGGCAGGGATGCACTGACATGTGCTTTGGGGGAGTGGAGCTGTAGTGCACAGGATGTGGGAGCGTGGCAGGGCTGCATTTGGGAATTGTGGAGTGCAGGAGGGGTGGTTGGGGCTGGGGATAATTTMGTGCACATGGCATGAGGTATGGGTGTCCTTGTGTGGATGCAGAGGAGGAGGTTTGGCTGGATATGTGGGGGACTGGAGTTAGCCAGCACTGCCACTGAGGTGGAGCAGAAGGAGCTGGAAGTGATGCCCAGGGCCTCAGTGGGTTTGGGGTGAGGTGGTGAGGGGTGGGAGCGTGGAAGGGCTGAGTTCACAGCAAGTGGGAGAAGAGAAAGAGGAGAGGCCTGGGACTCAGTGCCAAGGGCTGCTGGCTGGGTCAGCCAGGAGTGTGGGATGTGGATGTTGATGGGATTGGGAAGGGAGCACCACTGCTGGCTCTGGGCCTGCAGTAGGGCATGCAGCTGTGTGTCCCTTGGGATTGTCAGTGTCCCTGCAGAGCCTGCAGTGGAGCTAYTGAGGGGATGCATGTCCTGGTGGTGCCTGCAGAACATGGGGGTTGGAGGGTGGGGTATCCAGTTGCTTTCCTGGTCAGTAGTGCTGCCAGTGGGGCTGAGAGGCTGCTAGGGGTGTGCTGGGTCTGGGAATGTCAGGAAAAGGTGCTGGTGGGTCAGGAAGGASTGGGGAGGTGACAATCTGCAGGGTGAGGGAGGCTGTCAGGGTCACTGCCAGCTGTAAACACAGGAAATGTGGGCAGTGAGGAGCAGGGCTCAGGCYCTGGGTGTGGTTAGAGGGTCGTGGGTCTGTGTGTGGAGGCCTTTGCTGCCCTGCATGGGGCAGGGAGGGTCTCATGTGGCAGAGATGGGGCTGCCAGTGTTCCTGCTGCATCCATGAGTAACAGGAACAAAATGAAGGGAGATCTCCATAGTGGAGGGGCTTGGAGGAGCAGGGGTACCCTGGAGAGGTGGATGTGAGCTGTGTGCCTGGGAAAACAGGGCTGTTTGTGCCTCCTGTGCCAAGAGGGACATGTTCCCCCTTCCTTTGGCATGCTGGAGAGCTGTGGGTTGTGGGCAGCTGCTGCTCCATGTGTCCTTTACTTGTGGAGAGGAAGGTCTTGGAGAACCCCTGGGGCAGAGGTCAGAGCAGTGGGATCTGGCAGGGGTTGGAGCTGGGKTGGATAATTGATTGCCTGAAGTGCTGGGCAGGGAGAAGGTGACTCACTGGTGGTGGGTTTGGGGGCTGCTGTGGCCACCACAAGTTCAGAGATTGTGCTGGGACCTGCAGGAGGCTGCTGGAGAGGTAACAGGGATGGGAGCCCTGAAATGCAGCACTGGGAGTGTTTGCCAGTACCTCTGTCCAAGCTGTGGGAACTGTGCTAATGAGGTGAGAGGAACACCMGAGGCATGTTGCTGTCAGCTGGTGGTGGATTGGATGCTGCCAGATCCAAGGAACTGTGAGGGCTGGGTGTGTTGGATTTGGGTGAATTTGGAGAGTGTGCAGAGCAGGGAAGCACACTGTGAGTGGCTTGRTCAGGAGGGGAGCAACCACAGCCTGGAAGTGCTGCTGCTGGAGGTTGTATCCCTTCTCTGAAGAAGGGAAGAAAAGTTCCCTCTGCTGCAGAGATTCCCCTAAGAAGCAAAGTGATGAGCTGAGTGTACCTGGTCCTGGCTCTGCTTCATCATTTCAGCAATAATTGAGATCAAGTCTGACAGTGTAACCAAGCTTAAGAACAACTGTGTGCTGCAAATTGGATTTCTCAGGCTGAATAGGTTTACTTGTACAACTTTCCCCAAAATTGAGAGCAAGTTAGTCTAGAAATGGGACTGTGCAATATTGACCCATATACCCCAGCAGCACWGGTGCAACTCTGATGTTTTTATCCCAATCCATACAGAAATTATCTTTAAAGCAATTAAAGGGGACAACAGAGAGGGTTTAGGGGGATGGAGTT
Source organism: Cardinalis cardinalis (assembly GCA_014549065.1). Classification (NCBI taxonomy): domain Eukaryota; kingdom Metazoa; phylum Chordata; class Aves; order Passeriformes; family Cardinalidae; genus Cardinalis; species Cardinalis cardinalis. The sequence goes on from JACDOX010000490.1 coordinate 174,079, forward strand.
ATGAGGTGAAAATGAAGCTCACCTAGGTTTGGCCAGAGCTGTCCTGTCATGGGGTTTTTACAAATTCTGGTGAAGATACTGGTACTGCAGTGTTTCTAAGACTAGGAGGAAAAGACATAGAGATGATGCAAATAAATTTTTTGGGGATGAGGACTGGAGTTTGTAGAGCTCAGGTATACCTCTCTTGCTTTGGGTATGGTTACTGAAAGTGGGGAAAGGCATTTTTCCCCTCTATGAATGGGGAAGGAAGTACCACAAGTATCACAGTCTTTTTGTTTGGTGTTTTTTTKGGKTTTTTTTCTTTGAGGAGAAGGGGAATATGCTGTGCCAGTGATGTGCTTTTTTTTGTATTACAACTCTTAAAACGATCCCAGTATTTGTTTCTTTAAAAAGGTTTGCAAAAGGACATCTTAATACTGAGCTGACATCTCCCTGCAATTTCAGAATTGTTTCCTTTTGCTCCTGAAATAAGTTACTGTACAAACCCAKCTCTGGATGAATGAGCTTAATTCTGCCATGGTTTTGCATAAGTAGAATTAATTAAATTCCAATTGTAGCATCTTCATTGTCAGGGCGTTATCTTGGAGTCAGACCAGTGGGGTTTGAGTTAGCAGGGCTGTCAGCTGAGGGACATAATCTTTGTGTTCCAAACTGAATGGATTTACTCTGACAGAGTTGAGGCACCATGGTATGGCTGTGAAAAGCCTGTCATCGCTGCTCACGTGTTCCCTGGCTTGCACAAGGAAATGATGCCTCTCCCGGCTGGGTTAGATCTTTGTTCCAGCTGTTACATCCCATTAGCAGAGCTACATTCAAGATTTTCATTACTTTTCTGCTGTTGTTTCTTTGCATTTGCTGTAGCTGTAGTTGATGGGAGCTTCTGTGGCTGCAGAGAGAAGGCAAAAGGATTTGCAAAGCGGGTTTGAGATGTGTTTGATGCCGTGAAATGCTTCTGAATGCTGTGTTGGGGGCTGGAGGAGAGGCTGAACTTACAGGGAGAAAATCAGGGTTTTCCTCTCAAAGTACACCACATTATGCTGCTCACATTTGTGGAAAGCTTGTCAAAGGAACACCGTTCAATATGCTGCGAGCTGTTTTATCCTAAAAGTTAAATTAAATATCTGAAAACCAGTGTTGGAGTATGTAATTAAGGTATCAGGCTACAAAACAAACTGATGTAGRGTGGTTTCTGAGAGCAGAGTTCTGTGTTGTTGTTGGTTTTAAGCAGAGGTGTAAAGGCTCCCTGTTAGGTGCCACTTTGTTTTGTACTCCTGTTCCACATGGTTTGATAGAGGAGTGGCCGAGCTGGTGCTTTGAGTTATCTGCTCTGGGTTGTGTAGGTTGGGGTTTTTTGTAATGGGGAGCTGTCCATGAGGACAGATCAGAATCTCCTTTGTTTGCCATGAATTTAGCTRATGTAGCTTGGTGATGGGTTATAGACATGCAAATATGTCATCTTTTACCTCTTAACACATCCAGTGAGGCAGTTCACTTTCCAGTCTATGTGAGTGGTGCAGTTCATGGGAGGGATGAGGAGGGCAGCTGTTGGTCACACCCCCTAAAGTCTCTTTTTTTCTCTCTTTTTTTTACATTGCTCTAAAAACCAGTCAGATAGAAGCTACTTGACTTCTATCACTKGGGGCACCTGGGCATATTTCAACAGGACAAATTTAGATTATCTACTGCAACAACTCGAAGTCTAATAAGTTGGACAATTAACTTTTTGAATTCAGAGGTGGATTTTCCTCTGCTTTCCTTCAGTTTTCAGTGTTGAGMTTATGCTTGGATATACTGTGATTTTATGTTTTTACCTCCTGAAATTTGCTAACAGTTAGGAAATAAAGTTTAAAAGTTGATCTTTAGTTTCATGTTGTTTCACTACTTTTTTGAAGATTATTTTTATGCAAACATGGAATTGCAGAATATCTCAAATTGGAAGGGACCCACRTGGATCATTGAGTTGAAGTTCCTGTTCCTTGCAGGTCTACATACTAATTATATATACATATAAAAATATTAATGACAGTATTGAAAATGATATTATTAATGCAACTACATTTTTGTTGAAAGGCAGGTTTGATCTGGTGAGAGCAGTATTAAAACTGGAAAATTGCTGATATTGCAAAATGTTTTCCAAGGCAGAACTGGCTCCCAAACTGCTCCAATGTCTACACAGTCTCTCCTGTAAAACTTCATTATAGCAAAGAGAGAATGCAAACAGCAGACCAATATTTTCATTGGTAATCACCACAGAGGAGAGAATTCACCTGGCATCAGCCAATTTTTCATTTCTTTATAATGTCAAATTTAGCTCATGTTTTCTTTGATTTTGTTCATTTTTTAGTTACTTCATTCTTACCACTATACAGTAATAATCTCTATCAAAGGATTAGATTGTTGGTGATCTGTTTAAATTAACTGATTCTCTCTGCTGGTCCTTGAATGACTTTATAACAARGATCTGTCCTGGGCCTCTAACCATTATAACTGTACATTTTATGTCCTGATAACCTTAAGTGATGTTTTTAATTTAATTAACTTCTTACTGGCTATTAATATAAAGAAGGACAATGTGGTTTTTTGCTTGATGTTTCTGAAGTTMCTGGGAAAAGGAGCAGACTCTGAGCACCAACAGCAAGAAGATGCTTTTGCCCTGACTAATAACTACATTAATAGGACCCATTTTTCCCCACTTAAGTGCATTTAAGTAAGACATCTAAACTTATTAAATAACCTCTTGTGCATGCTTATGACTTAGCTGGATGGAAGCTGTGTTGTCTCCATGAAACAGTTATCCTGGAGTAACTTTGTGTGGAGCACAAGGAATCTGTGATAGAGCCTGTAATTAAAATACCAAGGAGCTATACCTAATAATTTGCTGGTTAAAATAAAATCTAAAAAAACCCCAAAAATCTCTTTTACAGCAGCCATGAGGGGGAATGCTGAGCTGTTTATGACATGTGTACATGTTGCATGGGTGGTGACTCATTAATTTTTCTCAGTATATTTATTACAGAACTGTAGTTGCTTCCTTTAAGAAACCTGGCATGAAACTAAAAGCTCTTCTGTTCTGTGCTTACTTGCCTGTTAAATTTTCACTCATTCATACAAACTTTGGGCCAGGAAGGAGGAGGTGGAGGGAGTGAGTTTGACAAAAGGAAATCAGCTATTCCTGAGGCTGAATTTAAGGCAATAAGACAATTCCCTGATTCCCACAGAGTCCATCACAGTGCCTTTGGATGACATGAGCACTGGCCAGCTTGTTTGCTGGAGGAATTCTTGTGACTCAAAAATAACTCAGCTTTAGGAGCTTCTAAAAATTCTTATTCCCCACAACCAAACCCTTGTTTGTAGGGGAGTTTAGTGCTCCATCCCTTTTCTGTTTGATGTGGTTTTCCTTGTGGATGGGTTGGTTCATCTGCAGGTGATGCTGAGCACTGGGGCTGAGGGCTGGATAACTTTCCCCACAAATACTCTGCTCTGCCTGGGTTCTCTTTGCCCATCACTTCAGTCCAGTACTTTTTTTGGGATGCATTTCCWTATGCAGATTCCTCCTCACCTGGTGCTTGTTCTCATGCCCAGGAAAGCTGAGATTATTTTAGCTGAACAGCTATTCCCACACGTTTCTGATGAGCAGTTTTGAGACCAAATGGTCTTAATTTAGCTCTGCTGCTGCCACAGCTTTACTGCTTTTGGAGCACAGTTCCCATTCAGGGAGATAGTGCAGCTTAAAATCTTGTGAGAAAGGTATTTCCCTAGTTCACTGTTCATGGGGTATAAGGAGGAGAGTTGTAACTTGCTGTATAAACTATTCTCACCTCCTTCCATCAATGAACAATGATAGTATTTAAAGTGTTGTGGTATAAAGAACAAGAGACTGGAAACCAAAGCTCTGAAGGGTCTGTGATCTGGCACCAACTTGCTGTGTGACATTAGATTAATTATTTCACTGGGAGGTTTCAGCATCTGAGTTTTTGATCTGAGGATAGCACAGATATGTGGAGAATATTGACATAAGTTCAGTATGCAGAGATTAAACTTCTTTTCTTGGCATCATTGGCTCACAGAAAAAAAGCCTAAGACTAAATGAAACAGCAGGAGAGTGTGTGTTACATGTTTGTCAGCATTCCCTTTCATGTGTCTGGCTTCTGCTATTTTACTGATTTTTTTTATTAAGCCAGAGAAGGAAGAGAAATGCTAAACTGTTGAAATAAAAGCGTAAAGTCTTTATTTGATTAATAACCTGAAAATACACTTACTGCATTTTTGTGCATAATTTCTAGTTGATAACTGGTTTGATGTTAAATACAGATATGAATACAGACCTGAAACTTTTTTCAAATACTTTTATCACTGAAAACACTCTCTTGAAAAGAAGGGTTAACTGCTGCATCCTTTCATCCCTCTGACAGTTGCAGGTTTAAACATTATTTTTAGCTTTCAATCAAACTTTAAACTTGGCATTGTCTCTTTGGAGGCAAATGTCAAAGCTGTGAGAAAATKGAATCTTCTTTGGGGTTTTTTGGTCACCTTTTGAACCCACTTTCTAATACACATAATTGTTTCATGATACAGTTGTTAAATATTTCCATGCTTCAGTTACACATAGTAGCTGCTTCTCTGCCACGTGTTCTTAAAAAGCGCTTGTAGAAAGAATTCCTTTTTAGCATTTATCACTTGCTAATCATGTCAGCACACTTTTCTGGAGGTCAAAAAGATCATGTGCAGATCTAGGAAAAGACCTTTGAAAATTTTTCCCCAAGTTTTTCTTTTCAGCTGTCTGTCAAACTTGTACCTGTTAAATCTTGACACCTTAGAAAATGCTTCGTTGAGTTCACAGGTACCTTCATAGCCTGCAGAGCAACTAAAAGCAGCAACACAAAATTTCTTAGTGGTGTCTATTGCCTRAATTTAATTTTTTAACCATAAAGCACACTTTTTTCCCCCTTAATTAGTATAAAGATCTCATAACTACTCTGGAGTGGTGATATCCTCATGTAATTATGTGCATGCAARCCTGGAGTTTGCAGAGCAGACTGGAATTGCAGTTATACAAACACACAGGTGTTACACAAACACAAACTCTGAGGTGCTTCTCACCCTGCAGAGCTCACATTCCAAATACAGGAGGGTAAAACTGGCAGTAACTTGGTCTGCTCTCCTTTTTAGCTGTGGAAAGAATTAAAACACAAGGAAGACTTGCCTGGAGTCACACAAGAGGCCAGTGTTGGAGAGCTGAGAATCAACCCCATAATCTGAGTATTATCCTTATCTTCACCACAAGACTTAAGAAGGGAAATTCTAGAACAAAATTCTCATTTTCTAAACATACCTGCAGGCGTGAGTTGGCTGGGGGGTGGAATTCATGCAGTGATGTGAGAACCAGCTGCCTTGGCTTCAAGATAAACCAAGAAGAGATTAGGTTAAAGGACAAACAAAAGAGCATCCCTCCATTCTCTGGAGCCAGGACTCCACAATAGCCATTGTGTTCTTTCAATAAGCAAAGGCTGCTTTTMCATAATTACTTTTTAAAGTAAATCACAGCTTATCATCATATAGGGATGTAATATCTTCATAAGCCAATTCTACAAAATTGTAATAATTCAATATATCATTTTACTGAATTAAAAATCATGTTTGGGCTTTACAGCATTGTTTTTGGGTTATTGTTGTTATGAAAAGTCAGGAATAGACTTGAAGTGATGCCTTGGCTGCCAAAGCCAGGTGCCCAGTTCTCCCTCTGGAGGCCTCTTGAGGGATTTTCCTCTGTCAAGTCAGGGAAACTGAGGTACTTGGACTTCTGCAAGTGTAATTTAAAGTTTTGAGCCAAATTAATTGTATAGCACAAGCTGTATCCTCTGTTGGACTGTTTTCTTGGAAATCCTATTAAATAAAGATCCTGACTGCCTGGCCAGTGAGGTGTCACTGTGCTTTTTGTCAATAAAGTAAGACTTTTGCTGGAGAGTCAAACTTAAGTTGCCCCTCAGGAAATCAGCCCCTGAAGCATAGTATAAAATATTCTTTCCTCATCAGACCACTAAATATTCCTCTCTTTTATCCAGGAGGTGTAGCTAACCAGAAGATGAAGTGGCTCATAGTTTATGAAATCTGTAGATTTCATCTGGTGGAAAGATACTTTGTGAAGGTTTTTTTTTCTTTTCTCTCTGTAAACTACAGTCAGTTCAAAAAAATGGAATCGTTCCTTTTCTAGGTTGAGAAATATTATTTGATCTGTTCCAACTTATAAAGAGCACTTTCTGCATATGGAGTTGTGTGGTGTTAATTGACTGTTGCCAGGTAAAGCTGCCTGTTGTTGCTCTCTCCTTTGGGCTTGATTTGCTTCCTGGAGTGCAGTTTTTCAATAGTATGAAACAGAGGATGGCTCAAAACAAAACCCATCTGAAAGTAAACCTGGTAGAACTATGGGGCAGTAAATCCATTTCTCTTRCTGCTGGTGAGCTGGGGAACTGTAATCTCAAAGCATCTTCARGTTGAATTTTTTAACCTGGATTTCTGTGAAAATATTGTTCTTTTGTTGTTGTTTTTTGTTCCAGATGGCCGCACAGATCCAATTTTGGATGACGTAGGCGATGCCTTCAAGCTTATGGGGGTTAACCTGCATGAGCTGGAAGATTACATACACAATATTGAACCTGTCACTTTTGCACATCAAATCCCTTCGTTCCCTGTCAGCAAGAACAATGTCCTCCAGTTCCCCCAGCTGGGRAGTAAGGATGCAGAGGAGAGGAAGGAGTACATCCCTGATTACCTGCCACCTATTGTCTCCTCTCAAGAAGGTGGGAAATCAATCCTTTGCTTTCACTTTTGGTGTGTTTGGGTGTTTGTGGGCATCCCCCAGCAGCTCCAGCTGTGCTGCCCTGTGGCAGTGGCTTGGGAAGGTGACTCTGGGGTTTTACCAAAGCAGGGTTGCCAAACAGGTAGCAGTGCTGTGACAGGTTTGTTCACTGTTTTTATTTTCCTTTGAGAYTAACTTCTGCCAAAAATTCACTGTGTTATGTCATGTTTCAATAATATATTCTAAATTTTAAGTTTTCAGATGATAATAGGAATAAATGCTTAGCATTACTTCTTGTATGTTACCCTCTCCCTTATGCATCCTGCAAGGGCTTCTGTAATTTGGTAAAGGTAGAAGAAGGAAGACTGGTGAGACTGGCACAGCATTTCCTGCTCCTGATAGTTGTTGCTCCTTACTTGYAACAAATTTCACCAAAAAACCCAAACCCAACTGAACAGAAAAACTTAATTTTCCAATTAAAACGAATTCAGCTTTAAAATATGGAAGTMAGAATATTTTGGAGGGATTGTACTGGTTTTTAAAGTCTTTTTGCTAACATTGATTAGGGTTTAATCATCACTGTTCCAGCTGCTCCTTCCCTTTCTTGTCTCACAGAGGCAAAGGTTGAGGAAACAGTGAAACCAGCTATACAAGTGCTATGAGATGCAGTTGTCCTGAAAATTTTAACTGTGGCAGTGGAAAAAGCATACTTGTTTCCTCTATTTTTCAGCTATATGAGACTTGATGCCTAATAAGATAAACCTTTAAGAAACATGACCTAGTCTGACTTGCCCTTTGAATAGTGAACAGCACACAATGTACTTTGTGTGGAAATAAATATATGTAAGATTGTGGGGATAAAAATTCCAGACAGAACTTCATTTTCCAAAAGAGTGTAATGAACAGGTGCAACCTGCACAAGATAACTTAATTTATAATTTTTTGGGGACARAAGGGATATCATGCTCTATTGTGTATATTGCTCTTTTTTTAAGAACTAAGGGCWCAAAGTCTGCTTGGTAAAATATAACTCTGTCCATGTGAGGATGAACATTAGCAACATCACCTTATGGGCAAAGAAATCCATTGCTGTGCTRCAAGTGTGGCATGGGGCAGTATTCCAGTGATTTGGCAAGCTGTAGGAAGTGAATATTCAGGCTTTCTTGCACTATGTTCAGCTAAAGATGCAGCTGCTGTGTGCTCCAGTCAGAGCAAGTGAAATTGGGGTCAGGAACAGGGATCTGGGGAGCAGGTGCTGGGTTTGCTGTGTTCTGAACAAATAAGCTCATTCCAGTAACAAGGTGAGGATGTACTCATCCTGGTGAGTATTTCTGAGGCTCTGTAGAGTTTTAATTTTCTGTTTCCTTTAGTTGTGTTTTATATCTCAATAGCATTTGAGTGTTTCTTGCTTTAATACAAGCCAGGAAATTAAGCTGCTGTTCAAAACAGAAATGCTTTCTTAAATTGGTAAGGAGATCCTAAAGTCTCACCCTTGTGAAGTTTGTTAAAAGGGTTGCTTTAAAAATCTAACAATGCACTCTCTCAAACCAGGAAGAGGCAAACAAAATGTAAATATCATGTGCTGTAGACAGCATATATAAAAGAAGAGTACTGAGGAAGAAGACTTTGAGAAGTGAATGAGGATTTTAGCTGCCCTGTTCTGGCTACTTGCTTTAGCCTGATTCTTCAGGAGGTAAACAAACACCATTCTGTCAGAGAAATCCAGCATCTTTGAAGTGTAATAAGTTGCCCAGCAGTGTTGTAGTTGTCTTGGTTTTTTTTTTTCCCTGGGAAAATCATATTTTAAAATATGCAAGAAAAGTCAAATCCAGCAAGGCTCAAAGCAGCTGCAGACAAATAATGTGAGCCTGGGGAGGGAGAAAGGAGAGTTACAGACTCAGCCTGGCAATGCACGAMATACAAAGAGAGGCTAAAAACTGAAATGGGGACAGTTGTGCTTTTTCTTTTTTTTCTGTATGTAACTTTTTATACTCTTTCTCTTGCAAGTTAGATCCAGGAGTTAGATTTTAGCAGTCCTTATAAATAATGTATGAATCCTTTTAACACCTGAAGCAAGAAGATATTATTTCCAAAGTTGGATGAGAACCAGGAAAACTTCTGATGCCTAAGGGTAGTGTATCAGAGGACCTATAGACACACACAACTTGAAAAAATGAATAAAATATTTCTTAAAATGGAAATTTAAAGGAAGCATTAAATACAGTTGCTGAATGCAGATTTGTTATAGTTGATTTAAAATATTTACAGTTGAGAACATTTTAATTTTGCATTAAGTGTTTTCTGAAAATGGTGTTTGTACCCTGTAGTTTATTTTTGAAAGGGATGAGGTGGATCATAAAAGTTCTGTATATGTTTTTTTCTATATTATTCCAAGTAAAATTTGRGAGAAAAACTTATTTTTGGAGACTAAAGGAATGCATGGTAAAAATACTGAAGTGTTGCAGAAGCCATTTAAATACTTTGCAATATTTTATAGTGTACAAAAAAAAAATTAGGCTGCTCAGATTGTTCAGTCTGAAATATTTGAGTTGCTTTGAGTAGGCATTAATTAGAAATGGAGGAAGGCTTTGTGCACATTAGGGTGTGTGATGTAAATCTTTCAGTGACTTTAAGGAATCATCAGCAGGACTCTTTATGTCTTGTTTTATATCAAAGGCCAGAGCTCAGCTCAGTTATGAGTATTTATTTATTGTTGGGGTCAGAAATTATGRGTGCTGATATATTTTAGCAATAATGTAGCCATGACTTTTAGTAAGAAAAAACTCTATTTTCAGTACTGTTAATTTAAAAACCAAAGCAAAGCAGTGTTCAGTCTGCACCACGACCAGTAGGTGTTGCTGCCCTCCTTCCCAAAATTCCTTCAGTTCTGCACATGTAACCAACTTCTTATTTCCACTTATTCCAGAGCTGGTTGTGGTTCAGGCTGTGCAGAGATGTCTTAGTTATCATTGCCAGAGAATCCATAGGAGCAGAAAGCCCTTCCAGCCTGAGAGGAGCCATCTCCTTCATTGTGCTCAGCAGTAAGAAATTCTGAAAGAACTCTCACTGATTTCTGAAGCTGTGGGGGAAAGGGAGGAAGGCAAATAAGTTTAAAAGATCCATAATTTGTGTAGGTCAGAAGTTCAGTTCAGTGATAGAGGTTTTGTTCCAAGAAAGCAGAAAATGTTTTCTTGCCTTAAATATGGAGACCAAGCTCTAACCAAATGCTTGAGCTGTGAGGATCTGCATATATAATTCTATATATTATAAAACAATCTGACTCAGTATTGCCATGGAAAATGTTGGGTTTTTAGCAGTATTTTTACAAAGGACACTGAAGGGATAATTTTATGCCAATGTATCATGATGTTTGCTGTCTGCCTATTTTTAATTAGTCTCCTTTTTGTTTTTGAGTTAGTTTAGCACTGTTGTCACTAAAATGTCATGGTAAACTTGTAAGACAGATTAAAAAAGGAGAAAAAAATAAATTAGTTACAAAACATGATGGTCATGCTGTATTTCTTGTGCTTTAATGCAAGAGAACATACATTTTGCAATAATAAATCAACTTCATAGAATTTGTTGATTGCATTTGAAGCAAAACAGTATGTGCTGAAACTAGGCCAGCTGAAAAAGCCCAGATACTTCTCCACAGCTAATAATAATCACTGTTACATTTTGTGATAATGTTGAGAGGCCTGAGTCCTGAGGTTGTAAGAACATATGCCATTCTCCATGATTAAAACAAAGAACAGTGAGGTGTGAATCCTGCATGTACCACGGGATCCTCATTTTTAAACTTCCTGGAATTAATCTCTACCTGCACTTGCTGCCTCTTGTTATCACTTCATTAAAAATAATAATAMTAATTTTTATTTTATTTTTTTTAAATAACCACTTTATGTCAACTGCTTTTGTTTGTGACTTTTTGAAGTCACAGTCCATCCCTGCTTSTCTGTTGGAGAACTGAAGAAAACACATTGTGTTTGTGTGTGCAGTGCTATTCATAGTCTGTGGTATTTGCATCAGACCCTTGTTCCTCTCTTACACTCCAGTTGTGCTGGTGGATGTAAGCAGGATATGAGGGAGAAGACACAACAGGCTCTTCCCACAGTTTAGATATTTTGTGGGGAGAAGGGTAGCCTTTAGAGAGTCAGATTTTCTCTGCAGTTCCAGCTGCATTTTTTTCTGTCCTCTGCTTCATACCATTTCACTCCCACTCCTCAAGGTTCAGCTCCTTTCCCTTGAAAACGATCTGGGAACAAATGTAATTTTTACCAGGCATTAAATTTTGTTGTCTTTCATTCCTGGTAATGTGTGCTCAAGAGTGGCATTGTATTTCTGATCATTGAGTCAGGACAAGTTCTTGGCACAGTTTACAAATTCAGATTTATTTGTAGCCTTTTCTGTCAGAGCATTTTATTTCCCTGCCAGATCAAAGCCTAAAATTGCTGATCTTCTTACAGTCCTGCCTTTTCCCCTCTCTGCTGCTGATGTGATGTTAGGACCTGTTACCTACCAAAACCTGGTGCTTCCAGCCACTTGGAAGCATGGAAACCCAGCTGTCAAATTGCAGCTCATCTCAGCACATCTCTTTTTTGTTTTTCATGCCGTGGTAGCTAATCTCAAAGACATTGAGATTAGCAATCTGCAAATCTCATTTGAAGTGATGAGAATTGGGAGTGCTGGTGAAGCAAGGTGCTAATCAAAAGAACACATTTTTGTATTTAGGTTCTACCAGTGCTAGAACTGTATAAAGCATTAAGCATCAGGGTGACAAAAAGCATTAGTGTCGAGCTCCAGTGGGAAATAGATCAGAACTTAAAAATGTCACTGTCCCTTCAGGCTGGCAGTGCTTTCTGTGGCGGTGGTCCAGAAGGGAATGTAGCAAGCCATGGATCTCACACCAGGGGGATTTCAATCTCTGGTTTCTCCAAGGGTTAAACAGAGCAAATCCCTCTTTGTAAATCAGAATGTGATGGGCTTTTAAAGGGATCCTGGGGTATGCACTTCGCCATTTTGGTAGCACAGGTCTTGCTGTTGTCATTTTTTGACTTTTCTGCCTTTCCCCAGCCCTAGTTTAACCCCACTCTCCCTCATTCTAGCAGCTGATTGATGATTTTAAAGCAGCAATGATCTTTTCAACAGATCTTTTCCAGTAGAGTTGGTTAGGAAATCACCACTCCTCAACAAAATTTAACTTTTCAAGCAGTCTGAAAAGTTAAAGCCCTGCCAGAGTGTGAAGATTTTGCTCCTGGCTGCTCCCTGTGCYTGGTTGCTGGTACTCACAGGCATCCTTTACCTGTGTGTGCAGTGCCCTGAGAGTCAGACTCTGATGCTTTTGTGAGGAGGGATCCTCAGGTCTGCAGCAGCCCAGCAAGGAAGGAGCAACAGSAGAAAAAGACAAAATGAGAAAAGCAGCCGAGCTTGAGATGCAGCCAGAAGAAAGGCATTGGGAAGGAGCCAATAGGAGAGGCAGGTTTCAAAGGAAAAAAGGAAAATACGAGACAGGAACAAAAAAAAAGTGTGCAGAAAATGTGCCTGGTTTAAATCTTGCCATTAGACAGAAAAATAATTTTTCTGCAAGGCGTGCTGATAAAGCTGTAGTTGGGAGGACAACTGTATCTCTACCTTTTCTTAAGAAGTTGTATCAKAATCAAAAGCAGAATTTCCAGTGAAATGCTGCAAAAAAGGATTTAATGAAGTTTGTTTTCTTTTTAAATGTGGAGTTAAATAGATTTTTACAGGAGAGCTTCTTTAATTTGCAGCACTTGGAGAAAAAAAAAAACCCACAATGTAATAAGTGCCATAGTAAAACTTTTTCTGTGGCAGGAACTAACTCACATAGCTGGAATCTGTAGACTGTGGAGACAGACACATGCACTATTTCATATTGTCTAGGAGACTGGTACCTAACTTCTAATAATTCAAATCTTTGGAAAAAAGGCCCAAAACTCCTGCTATTTTTTAAGAAAGTTAATGGCAGCTGGAAGTGGGGAATGAAGGGCACGGATTAATTTTTTTTTTAATTGTAGGAGAGGTTTGTGATGAATTTTCATGTTTTTGTTCGTTGGGGTCTTTTAAGTGTTTTATCCTTCAAAAYAAATAAACCAGGTGGAACCTGGCTATACATGAAGAAACAAATCAGAAAATAAATTTTATAAAGATGCTGCCTCCATTGTTTTACAAGTAATAGCAAGGGGTTAGTAARACTAACTGCAAAAATGCAGCATTGTGAAAATTTATTTGTTTAGTTTCTTAAGCTATCTAGTTTTATTTGCTGCATATAGCAATTGAAATGAAGCTAATGTGACTTCAAGGGGATATCWTCCTTTTAAAACCTTCTCACAAAGATTTTTCTGTTTTTCAGACCTGTTTAGATAACTTACAAGTTAGTGATTCTTAAGGATTCAGAAATAAAAACTGCAAAACACAGAAGTTGCCTGATAAAAGCCAGCCTTTTGCTGTAAATTATTTACATGGAATGGGAATGAAAGTCATGGATCCTTTCACTGCATTGTGATGTGCAAATTGCAATTTTGGTTCGAATAAAACTGGAGGAGAAAGTGGGACTTTGTGATAAAAGGATTCTATTGTCTTGTGTATTTTGAACAGAAATGCTGTCATGATTTTAATTTCCTACTGATCCTATTTCAGCAAAACTTTTGTCACTTGTCTTGACTCGTCACGTCAGATCAGTTTTTTCCCTTTTCTGACAATGTGTGACTTTGTTTAGTGCCTGTGTTGCTTCCTGCGCTGTCTACTGCAGCTATGCTCGAGGATTTTATTTCAGCTGGATCATCAGACACCTTTGTGCCTTTGGAAGCATAAGTTTCAAATTAGGTTATCGTCTGATAGCTGGGTGTTGCTGTTCTTGGGCCTTTCAGACTTCCCCTAACTGCTCTGAGTGTTTTTGGGGACTTGGAGGAAGAGAGTGGGAAATGCAAAGTCTGCCTGATTCTTTAAGCAGGATAAAAGAGAAGCACAAGTGGCCTGTTTTAAGGGCTGACCATGTAACTTTATTATTTTTCAGTGTTTTCACTTCATGCAGGAATGTTTCCTATTTTTCTTTAATCAAATGCTTTTTTGTCTTTCTCTGTCTTCTGCCACCAAGGATGCTTTAACTTAATGAACATGTTAGTGATTGCTAGCAATTCCTGGCACTTAAAAAACAAATAAAAATCATTTTAGCTGCTGGGAGCAAAGCCACAAATTTGATCTTTACCTCCCTGTGTGGGAATTTGTGCCAAACTTCTGGAGAATCATTTCAGCCCAAGCAAGCCTTAATTTTGTACAAGGACGTAGAAGTAGAACATGTTGGTTGAGACCTCCTACGTGTGTCYGATTTTGAGACATGTGGCCTTAAGCAATGCCAGCTTCCTCCTGCTGCTTATTAGCCATGGTGGCATTTACATGGACACAGGGARTGGTTCACACCTGGAATTCAGGAGCTGGCCCTCCAGGTAGTTGTTCTGAATAACACAACTGCCCAGAGAACTGTTGCTTGCAGAGTAACTTTTCTCACTTGAACACCTCTGAAGTAYCTGAAATGTTCCTTACCTCCTGCAAAAAATCTCCACGTTTGGAGCTGTTTGGGAACAGATACTGCTTGGTGTTTTGTGCACATTTTCAAGCACAGCTGAGCCTAACCTTGATCTCAGCATCAGAAAAAAACATTGTCTAGACAAAGATCACGAGTGGATTACAGGACCCCGTATCTCTCTTGCATTAATCAGGAGAATGACTCATTGTAAGCTTCTGCATGTGGTACAGTCCAGGTTAAGTCTAAGGAATTCTGCCTTCTTATTTTTAAAATTATGACTAAGAAAGCTCATTTGAATTATTTGCCTTTTGCCACAGGTAAGCACTTTACCATACAGCTCTTGACTYCAGTGTCTTCTTAGAATTAGGGTTGGAAGGGACCTTAGGGATCATCTTCTTCCAGTCTTCACCTTTGGTACATGCTCCTGTTTTCTCCAGCTCTCAGCTAAAGAGAATGCTTGAGACTAGGTAAGTCATTAGGAAGGGATAACTCATTTTTGTGTGTAGGCAATTCCATTTAATTCTGGAAGACTTGGAGAAATGCAAAGTTGGATGGATAACAGGGAGAGTTCAAATGCAAAGGCATTTGGAGACATGACCCTGGTTCATGCAGTCAGATGTTTGGATAATTAACGTTCATCTTTAGCTGTGTTTTTTCAGAATCTTTCATTTTYGTAATTGCACTCATTAGAAACATTATTGGTTTTCTGATGACTTGACAAGACAGTATTTTTCTGTATTTCTCTRCTTAGGATTCTGTTTCTTTGAACAGCATGACTGGGTAAAGTGTAACCCCGTGTGCATGTTGTGTATAAATGTGCATTGTTTGGGTCGGTTAAGCAAAGCCTACCATAGCATACCTGTGTTTTTGAGGAGCAGTGTTAAACTTGAGCAGGGCTGGACCTGGCTTGTACTTAGCCCAAGGCTGGAAAACAGTGGGTCTTCAGGTGGTAACACAGTAACTCACAAATTTTTCTGACTTGGTTTGATTAATTTTTTGGTGATGGTTATAAGCGATGACGCCACGCTGCCAGGGGTGGTGTTTTATATGGAGAGATAAACTGAAGTTCAGCTCTGTGTGTGTGTGTGTGTTTGAAAGAGGTCGATAACAACTTAAATGGCCTTTCTTCTGGCCTTTTTTCAATCTGCAACATTCTGCTTAATTTATTTTCTTTGGTGAACTTGTTTGCCCTCTGCATTCTCACTGTTGATGTCTGCTGCTTTCCCATTCCAAAGGGTTGYGTTAAAGGAAGACTCTGTGTTTCATGTGTATTCCTACAGTTGGGATGGAGCATATTTTTCTTCAAACGTTATGAGCTCTTTTCCCTGAGGGGAGGAGGATGGTACAGATTCTGGGTGTCTGAGCAGTGCAGCTTAACAGATTGGCCAAATAATCCATCCTGAACTGGAGAGTGAATAATTTTAATACCCCTTATCTTGCATAGATTTTTATGGATATTCATCTCAGCAAACGAACTTTGCATTTCTAAATATTTAGAGCAGCATGTTCATTCAGGCACAGCATATTTGAATCTTAATATTCTCAGAGTTTCTCCACGTTTCTCTGGGTTTCTGTGCATGTGGGACTTGGGTTCCAGGCTTATTTAAACACATATTTTACACTGGTGTGTGTACAACACTAATTATGTCTGACAGTCACAACTGGGAATAGCAAGGAGGAAATAATAGTTCTTGACCAATCGCTAAAACACAGGAAGTCCTGGTGCCATAGGAAGGGAGAGAAACTCACTTCTCATTTCCTTTGGAGTCCAGTGTGTTCAGATTAACTTTAAAGGGAGCTGAGGTGCAGCTCTGAGGATTTAGGCTTCAATCRTGTGCTCCCTTCGTGTGGAGCCCGTCTCAGCAGGCAGCAGGGCACCAGCCAGGAGAGCTCTCACAGCTCAGCTGCTCGGGATCCTATTGCAAATTAAATATGAAACAAGGATGCATTGGGTTTTGCATGGGAAACTTTTTAGCACAGTCACTCATGAGGCTTTCTCTCTGCTCTGAGTATTTTAAATCACTGTACTGCTGGAGGTGATAGCTCATCTCTAATCTTTCAGAAATAACTTGCTTCTTTTGTTGTTTTAAAGAAAATTGATGATTTTTTACCATAGAGTTTTAWTTTTCTGTGTTACAGGCTTTACCATGTTCAGAAAAGCAGACTTTACATTCAGTTACTTTTAGTTGAGGTGTGTATAAAATATTCTACAAATATTTTTGATGTGATCAAAACATGTACATATGTTCTTTGGGGTCTTTTAATATAAAGGGTRCAGTTAAATCTAATATCCTTGGACAGGGATCTTGAGTTGGGATATTTTGTGGGGGGATTTTAAGAAGCTTTAGAATTACAAGTGAAAATCTTTTTGGATTTTGGTGAGATTTAGCCATCTGTTTATCYTCCTGTAGCATCAGACCTTAACTTTTCTTTCCAAAGTCCTTAAAAACCATGATATTAAATCAAACTGATTGTGATGAGCTGAAAAAACARAGTGGAATTTTATTATCATGGTGTTGCTGTATAGTTCAGTTACACTTATAAACTCCAGCATGTGAAGGGTTTGTCACAATATTGCATGTATTGACACAATTCAGTATTTTTTTAGGACTCTTGGGAAAGTAACCTTTGCGTGAATTAAAAAGTGATAAGTATCTTAATGCAGATATTGCAAACAACAAACTTCCCTCAGATGAGCTGATTTTCACTGAGTACAGTTTATGCCTAGTAACTTAAAAATTTCCAGTGATTCAGGATGAAACACTGAATTTCCTCAAAACCTCAGTTTTAGAAGGAGCACATCTATTTAGGGAGCATTTCCTTCACACAGCTATTCCTTCTGACATGAGCTCTCCAAGCTGAGCTCCTTGCATGTATGTTTGGACATCTCTGTTGAGACGAGCTCCCATCACATCTCCTAGAKCTCTTGGTGGAATGTCACACGGATGGGATGCCTGGGTACAGCTGTGGTCCCAAAATCTAGCCCAGCTGGCYGGCCAAAGGCAAAATGCTCCCACTGGTGTGGAAAGTGAAGAATGTCAGATGAAATTGGAGGTTGAATTTTGCGGTATCCATGATCCATATGCCCTGTGTGTGGGATGTCTCCTGTGCCCTGCTGTTGTGGGCTAAGATTTTCCTAGGTCACAGGCTAAGCCAAGCAGGGCTGCTGCAGGACTCCTAACAGGAGACACCCAAGGCAATCCAGAGAAGCAGGAAACTGTTGATTAATAGATGGCAGTCTATAAGAGACTCGGTCTGCTGTCGAGCCTGGCATATTTCAAATGAGATGAAAAATTAAGTCCTTGCCACTTGTGGTGATTAAAGCCTCGGTGGCTCACTTTTCAAGAGCAGCATGTGAAGCCTGCTGGCGTGGTTCCAGTTGGGTTATAGAGTTCTGCCAACCTAAATGCCCCAAGCAGTTTCAAATTCATGGAGGAGAAACAGCTCTGTGCTGTTCTGTGCCGCCAAGTAGCCGCCACATCCTCCCACCACAATTCCTGYGTTTCAGCAGCAATTGAAGGGATGCTGTGCTAAAGGCAGTCCCATTCACTGAAAGCATCCAGCAAGCCTCTATTTTTTTTCAGGGTAAATCCAGCACTGCATATGTATTTTCTAACTTGATGTTAGACCTGTATGTGTGAATGAAAATAAATAAATGCAAGGTTTTTATGTTCTTTAACAGGGAGTAGAGCCCATCCTGGTGTCAAATCTGTGTTTGCAGAGGAGAGAACCATGTTTGATCCAAAGGTGCTGCCATGATAGTGAAGAAACTGGGGCAAATAGAAATGTTTATTTTTTTAATCTCAATAATTTATTCTTCTTTCTTTCTTTCTTTCTTTCTTTCTTTCTTTCTTTCTTTCTTTCTTTCTTTNTTTCTTTCTTTCTTTCTTTCTTTCTTTCTTTCTTTCTTTCTTTCTTTCTTTCTTTCTTTCTTTCTTTCTTTCTTTCTTTCTTTCTTTCTTTCTTTTCTTCTTTCCTTCTTTCCTTCTTTTTCTTCTTTCTTTTCTCTTTCTTTTTCTCATATATATAAGTGCTTCTCTGCATAATATAGAGAGTAATGTCGATGTGGTATTTTTAGCAGCCAATGTATAGAAAAGGTGTGGACTCACAGAGTGATTAAATGCAAAGAGCCAAGCAGAGGGACCGAACAACTGGTTACAGTGTGCTGTGACAGAAGGGTGTGGGACATGGGAAGGTGATTCTGAGTGCCACCAGAAGAATGCATGTTGGGGTTAAATAACTTCCAGTAGGATTTGTATAAAATGGAATTGTTCTTATCAGCCCCTGGTGGAATGGCCAACGCTTGTTCTGCTCTCAGACTCCAGTGTTACACATGGGCTTGTGCTGTGCAGTAGCTTTGGCCTTATCTAAATGGAAAACCCTTTCCAGCTTGAGAACAACTTAGCAACTTTTTAATATCAAAAAGAGCACATTATGCACAACACATGTACAAGACTCAAAGGAACATGTATGCTGCCTAAAGTTTTTGGAGCTGGCGTGTGTGTGCTAATCTCCTGAGAGTTCATTGCTCCAAGCTTTTATCGGGAGCAAAGGGAGGCAGAGCTGAAGACTTCTGTGCACTGCCACTCCATCTGAAAAGAACCAGCTCCTTTTTCCTTAGTTCAAGGCAAAGAAGTGTGTGTACATCGTTCCTATCAATGCAGTCACAGGACTCTGACTTCCTTTTTAAGTGGAAATAAATGAAAGTATTCTCACTCTCTATTGTTAAGTGGCGGAGGAGCTTTCTGCTACAGTCTCATTGTCTTAGATCTGTTTCTCAGTGCAGCACATCTTTGCATTAAGCTGTTACTACCTTTTCATGTCATTTGGAAGAGATGAAATATACTGGTAGTGTCTCAAGGGGAAGACTCTACATACTGGTTTTCTGAGGAAAAGCTTAGATGTGGATTAAAAACCTGCTTGCTTTTTTACTTGTCTCAAGCTGGCTGCAACTCAGACTCCTCGGAGTTACTGCAGCCTCTCCATGTCCAGTTTTGCAGTTTCTTTGCTGCTTTAATTGCTGTAAGTTTGGCTTTCCCAGATAATCTTTTCTGAAAGGACAAGTGAGATGAGGGAGCAAGTGAGCTCCGGAGGGAGAGATCCCAGCAATAAGTTGTGTCCACTTAGTATCAATTTAACAGGGGGAGAACAGGACCGTGATCAGGTAACACCTAAACACTATTCTCCAGAATTAGATGATTTTGTTTCCTTCCCTGCATTTGTTGTCCCAGCATCCTGCAGAGGTCAGGGTTGCTTTTTGAACAGCTGCATTGGTGCCATTCTCTCTGTGAAGGGTAGGTCATTCTTTTCTGTGGCATTAGGAGGGAGCTGTAACCTTGTCATTTTAATGAGCCAAAGCTTTGTTAAACCTGGAACCTTTCCTGGTCAGAGGTGCATGGTACATGAACATATTTAAGGCAGTTCAGTCTCTGTAAGAAAGTCTGTGAGGAGACTTGCTTCCTCATGCAAAGAGACAGATTCCTAATTACCACAGAGCTGACAAAGAATGACATTTGGCAAAAATCCAGGGCAATATTCAGCCTCATTGCCTCCTGCTGCAGAGTGAGGCACCTGAGCTGTCCTGTCATCACACCTTCTGATGTAATGCAAGGAAAGTATGAGATATAAGTGGAAATTTTCAAGATTTTTTTTTCCCTCACACTTCTTTTGGAGAGCATATTATTGCTATACTTAACAAGAATTTATATTTCTTTAATGTTAGTTCTCTGTATTGAGCCACCTACCTACCTTCACTGTGCTGTATCAAAGCTGCAACTTTTATTCTGCAAAACCCAAGTAATTCCTCTCCAGTTTTTATTTTGCCTTTTATGTTSGTGTCTCATTTACAACAAAATATGTGTTCTTTAAATAATAACAGGTTACATATGGCAAAGGAAATAATACAGATGAAAAATCTAGGCTTTCCCTAGTCTGAGTCCATGTAGCATCATACATTGCTATGTGTTATATAGCTATAAATTGCACTGCACAAGTGGAATATTTTAAATTATTGTATATATGCAATTAATAAATTGTTAGCCATTTTATAAAATTTAGAAGCACTAAAATATTAGTAATGTTAAATTCATTTTAATTAAAACTAATTAAATGTGTTCGTTTCTAAGTTTACTTGAAATTACTTRCTAGCACTCAAAAAGAAAACAAAGGAGCATATATCCAGAGGGAGGGATTACTTGCTCTCAGAATGGAAACTTCAGGAGGGAAGCCGAGAGGAGCCAGATGAGCACATGCAAGGAAAATTAAATGTTTCAGGACAGTCTGAGCAGTGSAGATCAGGTAACTACACTCGTGGTGTATCTTCTTGGAGGTGCTATTAGTAGTTCCTCTGCAGTGATCTCTCCTGAAGAACAAGAGCTTGGTGTGTGATAAATGTGGCACAGTTTGGAGCACAAGGTCCAGGGGTTTGCTCCTGGCAGTCCTTGGGAGACAAAAAAMAGAGAGACACCACAGTGGAGCCACAAAAGGGGCTGTAGCAGGTGCTAGAGTTTGGGGAAAAGGAAAATAACTGAAGCACTAATCCACCCTGTGGAGCTGAACCAGAGCCATCAGGGCAGTGTCAGTGCCCTTCCTGTGGCAGCCCTGGGAAGGGCACAGCACCACAGTCTGTCCCCAGCTGCACCCTGATCAATTTGGGGTGCCAAGGATGTGGTGATGCTGGGTGACAGGAGATGAGAGGGCCTTGGAGAGAGCCAAGCTCTTCCCACAAACTTGTTACAGTAGTGCATGTCAGGCTGGCTGCTTGCACCTCCTTATTCAGAGGCTGCATCCACAGTTATTGCTCAGTTTTCCTTTCTGGATCACCTAAGGAAGAGCAGGAWTCTCTGCTGAGAAGCAGAATACATCAGTCCAGGTGGAGTGCCGTGTTAAAGRGCTGCTAGCTGAGCAAGAATTTGGGATACAGGGACACCACTCAGTTTAAATGGGTTTGCAGATGTCCTTTCTCCCTGCAAAACAAGGCATTTGGTCAGTGTTAGGAGTCTGTTAATGAGCCATTTACACAGAAAATCTCTGTTCCACTGGTTTTGCTCTTCATCGATCTTTTAGATATCCTGGAAAATTAAATGTTTTCCTCTTCCCTCTTAAAACTCAATCAGATGAGATTAGGTGTTTTGCAAAAACACAGCTGTGGGTTTTTTTCACCCTAGTTGTTATATCTGATTTGCTGCTTAATGCAAATTGAATGATCCTATTCGTTCATTCTTATACCTTGAGTTTTAACATCATTTATTTTACAAATCACTAGAGAAAGGTKTAAGGTTGCACTCTATTTTCAGAGGAATTTCCAACTTGCAAGTGTGGTGAGCTTTTTATGAGCTAGAAAATCCCAAGGTGTAAAAGCCCAAAAGGTCTCTATCACTCTTCTCCCTTCAGATACCACACGTGCAAAAATTTTACAGCATCGTTCCAAGCCTCAAGTTGAGAGAAGTTCATGACTTAAGGCTATGGGACRTGGAATTTTCAGACAGCTGCAAGTTCTGCTATTTTTAAACCCTTCTTACGTGCAACAAAAGGCCTGGTTATTGTGCACAATTACTTATTCAATAAACTTTGATTTAAACAATTTTTTTAATATTTTAGCTGCATTTACGTAATAAAAAAAAGAATGTGGGGGAAATATTTTGTGAACTCGAATAGCTTAAGCTTTGTGGTAATTTTCTCCCAGAAATTTAGCTTCTAAATGGATTCCAGGCATAAGATGTTGTATTTCTAATAGATACAGTTGTCTTTGGGTTTTTTCCTCTGAGAAATACAAATGTTTGAGGCATGATTTAAAGTGGAAATAGCATCCGGAGCCTTCACTGGTGTGACACTGTGTAATTTGGCAGAGTTAAACCATTCAGGGAGATGAAATAGATTCAGTGGAGCWATCAGATAGGATCTCACAGCCTTTCTGTTTAAATGTGCTTTACTCCTAATGCAAAGAGAGCACTCTATATGTGCCTGTGATATTAATGAAATGGACTAAAGAGACTAAATACTGTTGGTGCTCAGTGAGTTTTGGATTCTCTATTAACTTATGTTTTTATAAACCTCATGTGTTCTTTCCCCCATCTCATAGATTGCTTTGTGCAACTGGGATGTTTAGGGGCTTTTTTTTTCTCCCTCAAAGTTCAGTCTTTCCATCATTCTGGAATTTTTAATTTTCCTAAGCTCCTTCCAGTTTGTGTGCYGTTTTCCCAGTTGGAAGTGGAAATTGGTTTTGACAAACAGTTCTATGCTGTTTCCATGCTCTGTTTTGGATATTCTAATACTGACTGACCTAAATGCTGTGGTCAAATGTGCTCTGCCTTTCTCTGCCAGAGCCTTGTACCAGTACTTCTCACTCCTAAGTATTCCATGATTCTATTCCTAATTAACAAGTTTCTTGAAATACACTAAATATCTTTGTCCTGCATGCCAAGATCAGCTTACATTGTTCTAAGCATGGTAGTTTATTTATACATCTGTTTCTCAGAGCTGTCATTTTCTGTGAACATTTGTGCCATGTTTGCAGTGTGACACTTTCTGACAAGTTCCATTCAGTGGGATCACCCTTGTTTTTGGAATATGCCACAATAAAGCCATGCCTAAATGATATTCTTTCAGTTCCTTCCTAGCTCTCCCCACTTGTTCATTACCACTTGCCTGCTTTCTTTCAGCATGTTTAATTTTTTGTCCAAGATTTTTCAAGTAAAATTTTGTGATACTGTCAGATGTCGAACTTTAAAGCTTCTATTAGGGTTTCCAGTTATCTATTATTTTTKTAGTTCTTTCAGAACAATCTGAAAATTGATCAAGTTTGTTTTTTTTTTTTGTCTAATCTTGTAGTGGGTTGTTTTTCTTAATACATCCTAATCTGTTGTGGGTAGAAGTGGTAGTTGTTAGGGTCATTGCTTTGAAGTGTGACTATATTCTGGACTTACTGATAGTAGTAATTAGATACATGTAATAACAAGTAGCTTTAGTAATTAGTGAACTCCTGATAGACACAGCACAATAGATTGAGACATTAATTGTCTCAAACAGAAAGACAAAATGATGCAGATGCTCTTTGTTTCAGTATTAAAGGAATGTTCTGTGCTATGTGCATATTTCTTGAGTTTGGGATRCACACATGTGTTACCAGCTGGCTGTTCATAATTCTGAAATTTGGTAGCAATKGTTAAAATCTCCAGCTACTGAAAGGGAATAGAAGGTGAAACAAAAATAAAATATGTTGGTTTTGTATCACTGAAAAAGCTTTTCTTCTCTACAAGTTTTATTACAGAACTGTAAAGGTATTAATAAGTGAGCAGAAGCAATTTTCTCCCAGAAAGGGAAACTGTTCAAGAAGTTCTGAAAAGTCAGCATAAGGTGCAGAGAAAGAAGAAGGTTTCAAGTGTTTGCAGTTTGTATTTCCATCCCTGTTTTCTGCTGGGGAAGCTTGCCCTGGGTTTGTGCTTGGGACCAACTGTGTATGGCTGTAACCCATGGCTGCCCTTACACAGAAATATTTTTCTCTAAAGTTCTTGCTAAAGAATAAAAAGAAAATAATTTTCAGTCTATTTTCATTAGAATTTAATTTTATTTCCCTAATTTGTGTTTGTCTGAAATGGTAAAAGGGTTTTCCTTGCAGAGCTGGACAGTGTAGGTGTCTTTGGCTGTTAATTTTTCTGTCTGGTTTTATACCCAAACTCGATGGCTGCTCTGGCCCAGRTCTGAGAAGTTTGAATGTTTATGTTCCCTTAACATGAAAAAAGTTTTGACATGGATGTTGACACTGTTGCATCAGTGCTAACTGCATTTTAAAAAAAAATCAARCAACAGATTTACTATTATATCCTATTATTTTCCCCTATTAAATGTGCTTATCTTGGCTTACATACCCCTTATCCTTTCARTAAGATTCATCAGTTTCCTTAGTAAAGCCTGATGTGGGATATTGAGGATACA
Source organism: Cardinalis cardinalis (assembly GCA_014549065.1). Classification (NCBI taxonomy): domain Eukaryota; kingdom Metazoa; phylum Chordata; class Aves; order Passeriformes; family Cardinalidae; genus Cardinalis; species Cardinalis cardinalis. The sequence goes on from JACDOX010000490.1 coordinate 198,351, forward strand.
AGGAACAAAACTAAGGAGGAAGAATAGCTGAAAATGCTGAAATGTCATTTTTACTGGAACTAAAATGTTACAGCAGCAGATGGTTTTGTTGTTTTCTTGTTGTTTTGATTTTGGTTGGATTTTCTAAAATGAACATCTGGCTTAATTTTTATAAACAACTTTTGTACAAATGGGTAGAAGGAAAGAAAAATGTGACGACTTTTCCAGTGGAGCCAGCCTATTTAATCACCTTGATCAGGTCCTAGATGAGCTTTCTGAGGCATGGATAGTAACAAYGCAAAAAGCTGGATGTGTCCTGCAAAGATTGATTTCACCCCTGGTGCTGATGATCTTCCCTGAGCATCTTTTCTTGCTGTTTTCACTGCATCTGCTGTGCTGAGAGGGGTTTGCTCTGATGAACAGACTCTTGTTAACAGCATTTGTTACTGCTGTGTGTAAATCTATAAGGACAGAAATAATATTAAGGTAGCAAAAAGACAAAATATTCATAGTAAGTGCCTCTTAAAGTTCTCACGGTCACAATTAGTTTTCCCTCTTCCAGTTACTTTTTTATATTTGTGATGATTCTTTGTTTTCTCAACTTTCAGATTTTTTTCTGAATCTTGTAGAGCTCTTGCATAGAAGAATGATGCAGTTTGGATCTGTTTGATAGCCATGACTATTTGGCAAGTTACTTATACTCTGAAATGAACATTTTTGGAGTTTTATTATTTCCTGAGTTTGGCTAATGATTTAAGTTGAAAATTATAAGCTGTTCTAGTTCCTTTTTATTAGGTATCCTGTTGTAGGCTGAGTTTTTCTGGAGGGATGAGAGGTGAAATTTYTGTGCATTTCAATAATTTTTAAATTACCCAACTTAGGGCATCTTATTGGGCTAAAATTACATACATGGAGAAAACTTTGTTTCCCTTACAGACCAAAGTTTAAATGTGTTGACTCCATTAYGTTTTACAGGAGCAATCTGTGGGTAAAAAGTTCTTCTTTTAGTGCTTGTTGGTGATACATGATTTTGGGAGAAGTTTCTTATATTCCTTTACTGAATGTGCAAAATTGTTTCTTGAAGATCAACTCTAATTTTGATTTCCATGTTGTAGAAAATGCAGCTAAAATTAGTTTGAGGCAATGCATGAATCTCTGGTAAAAAACTACATTTACTTGTGGAAAAAACCCTGCTTTTCATTTTTAAGCCTGAATTTTTCATCCCAGTAAATATTAATCACAAAAGCTACCCTGTACATCCCAGCTGTTGGCAACTGGTTGTTTATTGAGATAACTKACACACAGAAATTAAGACATTCTCTCATTTTCATTGATCAGAGAGCTAAATATTCTGATTAAATGCTAAAAAACCACTTTTAGGACAGAGGCCAGGATATGTGAGACAGGGAGAAAACTACTTTGCAAAGTGCCTTTTGTGTGCTGTGGAATCTGTGCCGTAGGTGCAGCTGAGTTTGTGGGGCACTCCTGGGAAGGTGGATTTGTGCTCCCCAATTTTAGCTGSTTTTGACATCTGTACATCCTCTCTGCCTTTTCATAGGAATCTGTGGACAGAYTGTTTCTGAGCCAAATATGATTTCTTTTTTTTCCCCTGATTTAAAAAAAAAAATTRTATTTGTTGGAGGGAAAAGAAAAAAATTGTTCCTGAAATGGGGTCCCTTGTTCTAAAAATGACTTGAATTTGCAGATAGCTTCAGGTTTGTTTGGGTAGTACTGATAATTTGGGGGATGCCAGGCACTGCTGCCTCATTCTCCTTCCCCTTTCCTYCCCTCTGCTGCCTCCAGAATTCCTTTTCTCCTTATTGTATTGAGGAAGGGAAAGAGCCTGGTGTCTCCCGACATGGATCTCAAAGTTCAGGGAATGTCCTTCTGTGGCATCTGAATTGAAAATTCCTGAAAATTGGGATTTTCAGATTAGTGAATGGATAGATCTGTAGTAAATTGCTTGTTTGCTGTTTTGATTACACTAACCTACTTAAACTCTCTGTGGGGACAAAAGAGTTCCCACAGAGAGTGTWAGCTTCCCACTTTTTTAAGAGAGTAAAGCTTCCCACTTTTAGCTACCATGTTGTTTAAAAAAATTCCTAATTTAACCCCAAATGGAAGAAAATGGGTTTTGCCTTTATTGCCTGCTGCATCTGTGTATTTTGCACCCTGAACTGTCTTCATTATTGTGATTATTCAGAAGATTATGCAGTCATCTCTGAAGATTTGTTGACAAGGACATGAGTTTATGCCAGAGAACTTCTGTGAATCACAATGTGTTATGTTTTCTTAGAAATACATACTGAATTTAAAAGTCTCCCTTTGGGGAATGAAAAGGAATAACTTAATGCAGTTAATCACTCCTGGCATTAGCTGTCTAAAACAACTGGCAGGCAATGGATTGAGATTTTAGATTGTACAACTGTCCTGCAAAATTAACATTCCTTTTAGAAAGCCAAAACCAAGCCACCTACAAGCAGGATATTGCTTTAAGGCTGCAGATTTAAACAGGCAGAAAATGGACCTTTAGGATCCAACAGCAGCAGTAAATCTGCCATCATTTGCATTGTATTTTGAGTAAGCAAGYTGTTAAATGCTTTTGTCTAGCTTGAACTTAGGGTAATGTTACATATCCTTGATATTGCTTTATTAATATGTGTTWTTTTATTGTTGTTAATGCACTGATGTGGCTTGAAGTAATTTTATCACCTCCATATAACCTTTGGTGTGTATTACTCTTAAGTATATATACTGATATATGTGAGTGTATATATAAAAWATATATATTCTTATATATACTTAAATATATGAAGTGAGTGAAGGCTCACCTGCAACATCTGTGCAGTCTTCTCTCTTGAGGGGGGGTAGAGAGATTTATAAAAATTAGGCTCACAGCACAGATTTGAAATTGAAGTGGTGTGTGAGGAGAGGTGCCAGACTCCTGAAAAAGACTCACTTTTGGTCTCAGCCTTTTCTGTACTACTGTGTTTAAGCAGCTAATTTTTCAACACAGTTAAACAAAATATTTCAGCTTTGCTGACATAAAACAGARGCCAAACAGAGGCAGAGCTGGATGGAGGAAGCCCAGGCTTTGTCACAGTGTGTAGTAAATAAAAAGGCTGTTGGRATTGCTAAGAACTCACATATTTCTTTGAAACTAGCAGCACCTTTAGGTACTGTCAGCCCTGGATGTTTACACCCAGTTTTAGCAGCCTGATTTCGAGCCGCCGTGCTCGATAAATGTTGGGGAGATCGGTGTCTGTGTCAGCGGCTGAGCGAGCATCCCGCTCCCGTTCTCCAGCATCACCAGCTGGGTGAGACTCTGATAGTTTGCCACTTCCCAGGGGACTTGTGAGGTGGTGGAAAAAGTTGCTGTAACCTGCAGGATGTGCTAAAAAAACCTCACCTCAGGACTGCCAGCCTGCGTTTGGTTTTTACACTGAACACTCCCTGTTAATTTAAACAGTGTAAATTTAAGATTCCTCAAAAATAGGAATTTTTTTTTTTTATTTCTAATTTTAAAATGAAAGGAAGATACCCCCCAGATTTCTAAAAGGTGTCACTGAGGTAGAAAGGTGTGAGTTTTAAGTGAGTCTCTTTGCCCCTTGCTTCTCTGAGTACCCGGAGAGCGCAGAGTCTGCTSCTCAGCGGAGCCGAGTTCCAGGGAGCTGCTGGTATGAAACAGCTTCGTACAATTCATGGCCATTTTGGCATGTCTTCTTCCTGCAGCCATAAAATTATCTAAATTCTATGGCTACAATCTAATCTGTAATATCTAGGCACTTGTGGCTGCAGTTTTTTTCAGGTGATAAAATATTTGCCAGTTAATCATTAGAGCTATAGAATAACTTGTGAATTTGGGGAAAAGGCAAGGCTCAGACTTTCAAAAGTGCGGTTCATTTGTATTAGTAGAAATTTTAAAAATTTAATCAAAGAAAAAGAAAACATAATAAAGTGGAAAGAAATAACTCTTTGCTATTTTTATTCTCCCAGGCTAAGGTAGGAAAGCCGAGGGGTGACTTAAGAAAAAAACAATTGTGTTTTCTTTAGAAAAAAGGAAGGCTGAGGGAGCTGTCAGGAATTTCTATGCTACACTTTTCAGTTGTGCTAAGATCCTTTGCCTCCTGTTTTCTTTCACCTTTCCCTTTTTCACTTGGCCACCTGAAMCTGGAGTTTTGAAACACATCGTCCAGTCTTTCCTCGGTGCCTAGGATGGTGTTTAGTTTACTGCTTTGTTTTCAGGAGCCAGACAGCAATATTTTGGGATATAGTTTCCATCTGAAAAAAATTCCTACGAAGATGTATTGAGTAATGAAACAGATTTTTTGTTACTTGCTTTAGATTATTTTGGAGCCTTTTTGCTTTCAGAGGTGTTTCTGGTATCACCCAGTCGTAACTGTCACAAATGCGGAAGCAAAATAAATTGGATTTTAAGAATAGCAGTGCTTTAATACCAATCCTAAACAGAGTCATCTTTGGGAATATCCTTGTTAGATGGATCTTGTGAGACCGAAGCGATTCAGACCTCAGATGTTGATTTTTGGATGTGTTTGAACAACCACAGCAATCTTTGAAATTATCCGTTGCCATCTCACTGCAGAGTGCACCATGACTGCAGTGCTGCACTGCATATGTGACAGATTCATCCTGCGGGAAGTTGGCTGAATTGGGTTTTGTGAGGTGCTGAATTTTAGGCAGAAACGGTCCCAAACTAGCGATGCCTAGTTGTGTGCAGTGTTTGGAGCACTAACCCAGCACTATTTGGGAGCCTCGGCAGAGGGCACTGTTGGAGCATTAAAGGCACTTGAAAGGCTCATCTCCAGCTTTTCTTGATTTTTTTTTCCTGTTTGGAAAGTGTTTAATGTTCTCCATGTAATTAAATTCAGTTCCCTGTATAATTAGCAATGGAGCCTTATTCTTTGTGCCACTGCTGTGGATAGTATTATTTTTGTCTCTATTTGCCCTCAGTCAATGCAAAATACTGTTGCCTATCAAAAGGTAGAAAGTTTTATTACTATCTCCCAAAGCTAAGCAATATTTAAAGGTAGAAATAGAAAACTGTGGAGTTACTTTCATTTAGTTGCTCAGAGTAAATAGGAAATCTTTGAAATTCCTGTTCATGGCCCAGGAAGGAGCAGAGTTAATGCACCACAATAATTTTACATTTGTATCCGAAAGTGTTTTACAGTATTTTTRAATTGTCACTACTTGCAGTTTGTCAAAAATAYATATGAAACRTGTAATATTTAACTCTGTATGARACMYCTTGATWTTATTTGGCAGATTTTGTTTTCTTYTTCAGTTTGTTTTYCTTTGGATCTTTGCAAGAACTTGTATTGATGCTGTTTAGCATATTGAAATATTAATTACAGCGATCAGACATAATTATTTTTCATTAATTGCAAATGCAAAGTAATTGCTGTGACCTAGAAATAGTTCTCTTGTCCAAATTCYTGTAAACATCCTAATTTTTTTATAATTTATGAGGACCAGCTACAAAACATTGTGTCAGAAAGAAATAATTTTCTGAGGTACTAGAGTACTTTACACTGACGTTACATTAGACTTCTCTTACTGCTTGTAAAGGAGAGATAYTTGGAAGATGGAAGCCTGATGTGTTTGGCTCTTGAATTGGCAGATAAATAGAGCATTAATTGCAAAAAACACGTTGTAGGTTTCTTTCAGAAAGTGCCTCTTTGTCCGTAACTGTTGAGTTACACGAACAACCTGGAGAAGTTTGCGTTAAAGATCGAGGGATACGCTCTGCTGCCGACTGGCAGGACACTCTTGCATTAATTTCAAAATCAACCACAGAAGACATCTTCTCCAAAAATCTCTGTTGCCTTAGAAATAGCAGGGAATATTTTTTTCCCCTCCTTGAAAATGTTAATTAAGTTATCAGCAGCTGAAGGCAGGCRGATTGCAAGGGAAGGAGCACCAAAGAGTCTGAAATGAAAGCGTTCGGTGTGGGTCCGTACGGCTCTTGGCTTCCAGGGGAAATCCTAGGGCTGCAGCCTGATCCTGACCCTGATCCTGCTGCTGATCCTGCTGCAGGCTCTGTGCCTTGCTGGTGTTGTAGGATCCGTGGGGATGGCAGTGCAGGGTCTGTCCCTGCCTGCAGCRGGATTCATGTCTCGAGGCCAATGCCGCTGTCTGCAGTCACCGCTGGGATTGCAGCTGGAAACAGCAACTTTAAATAACAAAGGCAAAAGTTGGTTGRGTTCCTTCTTAGTGCAGTGCAAGACAACTGGTTTAGACTTTCAAAAAGAGAGGTGGTTGCCTCCAAAAAAAAAAGCACGCTCACTAATATTGCCATGCAGCGGGTTGTAGCCATCTCTGTCATGTATTTTCTAAGGGGACTAATACAGTGCCCGAGAAGACTCTAATTAAATGTACRTATTTGTTTTTTACAGCCTTCTTTCATATCATTTCCTATTAGCGTCTCCTTATGTGAGCTCGGTAGGGTAATATGCAGGCAAATTTCTGTTTTGTCTGAAACATTAATACTGATGTTCTGCTCCTGTATCATCCCTGTAGCTGTTATCTGCTGTGTGTTTTCCCCACGAGAGGCTATCGCAGGTTTTTAGTCCAGACTGTTTGTATTCGACAAGGTCAAGATAAGTTTTATCTTTATAGATAAGTCAAGTGCATTAGGATCGATACAGTTACAGTAAAATACATTGGCAATAGTTATTGCCAAGATCCTAATGAATTTTTAAAGCTTGGAAGACTCTGTCAGTGGAGTGAGGATGCCCTGAATGGTTGTTTATAACAGGGCCTATATAATTATACAGTTAAATACTTTCTGAAAATAAAAAATTGTACAACTTCATGGTTTTTGACAAGGTAAAGCTTTATGCTCCTCCTCACCCAAATCCTAACAGATTCTTAGGATACCATCAAAATAAGTATTTACTTTCCATTCACTGGYATGTCTGTATATGGATTTATGAGGCTTGTCCCCTACTTACTTGTTATGATTATAAAATTGTTCTGTTTTTAGCACACTAATAGGGGAGTTTTTTTGAATTTTACCTTCAATTTTTTATTGACAAGATAATTGTCTTTGTTTTGGCTTTGACTGAGTGGCTTTGGCCAGTTTCATTTGTGATATAAATTTCCCTAGGCACATATTTATGCAGTTAAATCAATAAGTATTTCATAATCTCTCTAAATACTTATGTAACTTAATAATTTCAGCCATTATGATGCATCTGCTTAAATATGTATTTTATGTAGAGGCATTTAAAAATGCAAATTATAGGGATTATTTTCCTTCAGGCTTTGTATTTTTCTGTTGCATCAGATAGAGAGTAAGAAAATTAACCCACAAAAAATCCTGCTAAAATAATAATGAAGATCTGCCTTCTATCTGGTAAAGATAATTTGTTGATAAGAGTTATTTCATGGCTTGCTTGAACTCATTTTGCTTTCTCTGCKTTCTGTAGTTGATCTTTTAAGCCACACGACACAACCATGGTAAGGACTAAGTTAAAGAGAAAGTTTCCACCTTTATAGCAGTCACCTACTTTGGGTCTTTTATTAATCTGTCATCTTTCATAGGTCTGTTTTCTACCCCTCCTGTCTCCAGAGCAGCAGAGACTGCTTGTTTTTATTGTTAATACTTTGAGATTGAAAATCAGGATTGATAATACCATGTTGGGGAGCTGCTGTGTAGCTTCTCTTCGTCTTTACCGCGGAGGTTTGATACCTGACACTTTTAATTTAATTTAATTAGGGAGGCAGAGCCCCATCTTGGTGTTCATTAAGGGGATTATTCATCAAAGTTATTGCTTCCTTGATGGAGAATAACAATATCACTCGCAATGGCTGCTGTTGCTCTCATAACTGTATTACTTTCTACTATTTTTCTCTCCAGGGCTTTGTATTTAGTCTCTTTATTTGGAAATATTTAAATTGAGGGAAGCATAAACTTCTGGTATAGCAAATTCACCAGGGTCACATTTATTTTGGTCTAGTAGCTTTATGTCGTGTAAATGCTTCGCAGAATATTTTTTTTTCTTCTTTTTATTGGTTCTCTGCACTGTCTTTAAATATTTGTATTTCTTTCAAGCTTAGCTGCACTTCATCTCGGGGCCTGAGGTTTCTGGCTGCCTGTTTGCTGATGTAGCTGAACTCTGCCATGCTGAAATCCTGCAGAGATCGCTGTAGGAAGGAAGCCTCCAYGGAGCAGGGAGTCACCACGGGCTTTGCTGGAACAGAGTGGAACTCTAATGTAAAATTAATAAGGGGGGGGTTGGGGGAGAGCAGACTGTTTGCAAAAGTTATCTTTTGTAACGCAGCCCTAATCAAATATTCAGAAAATGACAGCTTTAAAAATAGAACAATTGTCCTTTTAAAACATGACTAGTTTGGTTAATTTACCCCCAAGTATCCGGTGTCTGTGACTCTGAAAAACCCTTATCTACTAAAGGGGGGAAAAAAGAGCACTGCAGAAAAGGTGACAAGTTTTCACCTCTTTCCTCAGAGAACCTTTTAATTCCACTTTAATCAGCCTGCCAATAAAAGAGTACTTGGCTTTCAAGGGGAAACAAATCAAAATATGCATTTATCAGTCACGAGGCAGAATTCAATCGCTCGCAACTGATGAACTCCAAAAGGAATGAAACTAGTACTACCACGCTGCCTTGGTGGTTTGCTTTGTACTATCAAAGAACTGGTACTATCTTTTCCTGCCACATCCACTGTTTGTCTGTCATCCCTAATTATGGCCTTTCAAAAGCAACGCTTCATAATTGCTGTTAATGATTAAAATAAAAAAAAAAATTCACATCTAGATAACTAAACTAGTGTTCTGCAGTGTGCAGATTTGTGCGTTCTGCAGCTGCAAAAATAACTGAAATTTAAAAAAAATTAGCCAGAGATGAGGCAGAGGAAAGAGAAAGAGGTTGCCCAGTCGTATTGTCAGTGTTACCATGCAGTGCTCCTACAAGGGCACGTCACAGACCTGTCTTATTAAAATAAAACTTTATTTTCCACTAGGAGAGGAGACTGAGGTTCACGTTGCGCTGCACAGGTGGGCTCTCATTTCAGACTGCTCTCTGCCTCTCTGCTCTGGTTAAGAAAGAAGAGCCTGAAGTGGAAAGAAGGGTTTTTTTGTATCAAAGCAAAGTTGGATGCTGTTTCACGTATGGGTGTTTCTAGGTTGTGGGAGTTGGTTGCTCCGGGTTTTCAGCTCGTTTAGCATGAGGCGAACACATTGCTCACTTTATTGATATTAAACAGAGTTGTCCTGATGGTTCCAGTAGTTAGACTACAGCATTATACACAAAGCTGAATCTTTCTGGTGAGAGAAACTGCATTCTTTGGGCTTATCTTGCTCCCTGYGCTGGAATTTACATGCGTAACTACCAGTGCATCAAGATGAATTTTTTGCCTTTGTGTGGTTTGCATCTCAATGAGAGTAGAGAGGTGCAGTATATTTAGCTTTCCTTCTCCCTGCCCTGAAAAATGCTTCAAACTCACCWCCTACTTTATTTATGCTTTGTTCCGTCTGACTTCTCTTCTGCAACTAAGGATTTATGAGGCCAGAAAGCAAGAGCCACACTGCTCTTGTGTTTCATTTTCTCCATTCTCGTCCTTGTTTGATTTCTGGTTGATTTTTTGTGTCCTGGCTGCAGACCCCTTTAGGGCCAGGCTCGGGCAGCCCCCGAGATGCTGAGCTGCCCTAACACAGCCCCGTGCCTTGTTCAAATCCCAGCCTCCACTCCGGTGTCCTGGGATTGCAGCCTGACACTGGGAGCACAAAATACCAGCCTTGGCTGAGTTTGATGTGCAAAACCACCAGGATCTGACCTCTAGTCTCTCCTTTTTCCCTTCCTGTGGTTCCACAGAATCTCACTTGTGTTGCCTGGGTCTGGGGAGCTTTCTGCTCTCCTCTGTCCCACTGAGCTCCATCCTCTCTTCAGATCTCACCTCCTGACCTCCTTTTTTTTTCCCCGGGAGTCGATTAGACAAAGGAGGTACGTTGTCATGTGGATGGGATATACAAATAAATTGCATTGTGATTTTTTCTTTTTTACGGTTGTTTTTTAATCCTGTGTTTCAAAAGCGTGCTGGTAGCAGTTTCAGGTGAAAGAAATGTAAAGTGGAATTGTTCAAGTGCCTGTTTGGGTYGCAAATTTGTGGAAATGAATGTGTTGGTATTGTTTGAATAGACAGGACAACTTGTGATACTCTTAAAATTAAAAAGTGAGGAGAAACAGGGTAGAAATGTGATGGGGTGAGAAACTTTCTTCTTCATTCAGCAGTGGTTACATCAGTCATAGTGTGGTAGGAGTAAAGGGGTTTCTATGCTYAGCTATTCATTTCAGGACTGCTTATGTTTAATTGACATGATACTAAGTGTGCTTGATTTAAAATGTATGTTGCAAAGCTTTKGAAAGTGAAGTTTAAGAAAACCAAGACTGTAAATAATAATAAGTTTATAAAATACTCTAATGGCTGCAGATAAATGATTTAGGATTATAACTTGCTGTTGCTTAAATAAACAATTGATCATACAAACAACATATAGTACGAAAACCCCAAAGTTTTCAAAATAGCTTTTATTTTTGAGAGCAAAGGACAATTGTGAAGCTTTGCATGGAGCTTCTCACATTTCACATATTCTTGTCCTTTCATGGTTTTGTCAGGCAGACCTTCACATTCTTCACACTCTCATACATGTTGCTTGAATTCTTGCCCCTGTTGTCCGATTTCCCAATAATGCACTACACTCAGGAAATATTTATGCATTCACTCTGGGAAAAAAATGGGAACATTTTTTGTCTGTTAGGTTATTTTGCTCTAGGAATAATCTGCTGAAGGTGGTACTGTGTTATGACCTGAAACACTTGAAATATTGTACATACAGGCTACTAAATGAAAAAGTTGATACTGCTGTGTATGATTATAGATAGTTCTGTGCTTTCCAGAGCTGATCAGAAAAATGATAAATCATTAGGCAGAACTAAAGAAGGTGTGTTGCATGAAGGTTGGAGGAGGAGGAGGAGTAGGATGTGAAGSATGAGTCAGAAGCCAACAATTTCTTCAGAATTTGGTAATTAACATAAGTGAAAATAGGAGTCATCAGGAGCTGGAATGACAGAAATCTGTAACTGCTTTTAAGAATGCAGAAATCCAGATGTTGTAATGTTGGGTCTGTATCCTCATAGAGGATTTGGTGTGTTACCCTCTGTGTGATGGGTAGATTCCAGGTTTATCACAGAACAGTATGAAATGCCCTTTGAAAAGGCAACTGTGGAGTATCCTACCCACAAAATACTAGTGTTTTCCTCTGTAAGGCTTGTAGAGTCATAAGGACCTAGAATTTTTCTTTTTATTAGAGCTTTGGCTGATCTTACTAAATATCTGAAGTTGTGTTCARGTTTTTAATGAACCTTAGAGGTTTTGGCAATACATTTCCTGCATTTAGTAGTATGCTYTTGGGATGGGGGAATTAAAGATGCATTTTTATATTTTTGTCTTTGGGAATTAAATGCCTAATTTTGCTTTATCTTCTCTTTACTTCTACCTATACAGYTCTTCTTTTTGTCTTTTTTTTATCTAAAGTAAGCATTTGAGAGAACCTGTTTATTGTCCTGTTTTTTACTGTCATGTAACACTCACCTATTTTTTTTCCCTGACCCTTCTATAAGGAGAAACCATAATAATTGAAGTGGCCTCTGATTCTGCAGCCCTTTCCCTGGGTGTGTTAGATATGTTACTTTAGTATTTTTGAGTAATTKTTATGACACTTCTCATGGTCAAATCTTGTTTTCTGTAAGATCAGTAGGAAATGTCTCCCTTATTTCTTCAGGGGCAGATCTTGCTACTGTGCATTTGTAGCTTCAAAGATGACAATAAACCTCTGGTCCCCATCACTGGAGCAAAACCCACTTGGGGTGAAAGGTCAGAAAGAGGTGGAAATGCTAAGAAATGTCTCTGAATGTCAGAATCAATTAAAATATTACTTTATTTAAATTACTGATTTCGTGGCATTATTCTAATTCACAGAGCCTTTAAAGCCATGAATTCTCATTGGAGATATTAGCACTAGAAAGCATTGGGTGCCTGAAAGCTGTGGGTTTAGGGTGTTTTATTACAGTTTTTTTTAGGAGATGAGTCTGTCTGCTTTATGAAAGCAAAGATGTAAGTCATGAAAGACAGACTCAAGACCCTTTCCTTSCTGCTTTTTAATCTGCTGCACTTACTGTACATTCTTAACCCTGTAAGTAAAAACAAGTTGGAAACTCAGCTATCCCCTAAAAAAGAAAAAAAAAACCCCAAAACCAACAACTTTGATGCCTTGGGTTTCAGGAAGAGATGCCCCTGGCATCACCTGCAGTGTGGTGGTAACCTGGGGTCAGGCAAACTTGAACTGCAGCATTAGGGCTGTTGTGAAGCCCATCAAGCTTTTCCTGTGAGCTGCTGCTCCCCAAGCTCCTGCCTAGGGCTTCTGTGCTGCTGCTGCTGAGTTTTCCAAACAGCTCCTTCCTGGTGTGTTTGGCACAGAAGAGAAGAGGGAAGCTCATCACCCGCTGGATTTGCCTTCTCTGGGCAGAAGGAGCTTTTACCTTCTTGTTTCAGGCCACTGACAACTTTTCCTCAGCAGCTGTGATGGAAGTAATGCCATTTAAAGAGAGAGRTGTTTAGGCATGCCAGGTTTATCTTACCATAGGAGTTGCTAGTGTCTAGCATTGTAGCCTGTTTTTATCACAGATAAAAAACTTGATGCAACATTTCACATTTTATTTGATCCAGCAAACACATTTTTGGTGYTCACTTAGTGTTCAAATCAGCTTTCTCTAAGTAACTGTCTGTTCTTAGCTTCATTCTTCTGATTGTGGTSCTCCATACTGCTTTAAAATACAATCTAGTCTTTGTAGGAATAGCTCTTTTACAGCACCATTTACTAAACACATCCTTGGTTCAAAAAGGTACCTGAAAAACTTGGGTGGTAGCTGGCCTGGAGGACACACAAATTGTCTTTTTAAGAATTTCTCCCAGTATTGCGATTTAGGTTTACTTAAAACTTAAATTAGACAAGAAGACCAATGAAAAAAAAAAAAAGTGAAATATGAGCTTTGGTTTTTGAGCATTAAAAACCCCAAGGAGGCATTTACACTTTGGATTTTACAGTTGTGATAATGCACAGGGTGATTCAATCAGACTGAACCTGCAATTGGTATTATGGGGCTGGTTTTYTTAAGACAGAGGAATCATTATGACATTTATTTCAACCTTCAGTATAACAGTTTTCTCATAAGCTTGCTTTGTATGGAGTCCAKGATGTTTAGAATTTTAAATCTTATTTTCCCTTCTAGTATTGCCTGTGTGAAGCTCTTGCAGCAGGCAAATGCTTTCCCTGGCAGGGCAGGCTGAGGAGCACTTACTGATGAGGAAAATGACAGTGAACTTCAAAAGAAACCAAACATCAWCCCCTAAAACACACAATGTGTGGGAGCCTGACCTCTGCTGACCTGACCTCTGTTTCAGGGCATTTTGTTTGTTTTGGATGCCAAGGGGTGGCTGTGGGTCTGCAGCAACTCTGAGCGAGCACCAAACCCCATAACTGAAAACTTCTCAGGGATTAAGTTTTGATTATTGGGGAATATCTTGGTTATTTTGTTTGTCTTCCTTTTTGAAATTCTGGATGTGTTTAAAGCACATTACATTGATAACTGTGAGAACTGGGAAGTGCACTGACAGCCAGCATCACTCATTCAGTGTCACAGACCTGCCCAGAAAGTCTAGAGAGAAATGCAAAATACCCCTTTTTTGAAAAACAAAAGTGGGAAAATGTAGAAAATGCCTTCTATGCTTTTTTTTTCTTTCCATCTGTTATTTCCCTTAACTTCTGGAGTTAGGAAATTTGGTTGAGACAACTATATATGACTTGTATTTCTAATATTCTAACAKACCATTTACAGAATCAGGGAATGAATTAGGTTGGAGAAGACCTCTGAGACCATTAAGTCCAACATAAGATTGATCAAACTGACCCTGGTACTGACTGCCACATCCAGTCTTTCCTTAAACACCTCCAGGGGTGGTGACTCCACCACCATTCATGCCCTTCCACGGATTTCTCAGGAATAACCAGCCTCCTGCATGTTATTTTGAGAGAAATTTCTTCTTTCTAGCTATTGGAGARGGAACGAAACACAGATCTTCTGCTATTTGTTACCTTTTTGCTCATCAAGGTAGGGAARGACCAAGAAGGAGAGGGAGAAGAAGCAGCTCAGGTGTTGGGAGCAGGGGATGGAGGAGATACTCAGCGTGGTTCCAACCATAGGGAGGGTTTGGGTTTAAGCTGAAAATGCTCAACGGCAGCACCAGTCTGGTTACTTCTTCTACCTCCCTTGTGTGAGGGTGTTTTATGCAACAGTTTGTTTAAATGAAAACAGGAGCAGTATTTGATAAAGTTTGAGAAGGGGTGGTACTGTGYAGCAGGACATCAGACTAGAAATTTCTAAGTGTAGTAGGTAAAGGAAGTGCTGGGAGTGCAGGTCGCCTAATCTGCCAGAGATCTCAGAGCAATGCCAGTTGTGTTTGGGTTTGTGTTTGTGTGTTTATTCTCTGCATTGTCAGATGCCTCTGCTGCTGTAGGAGCTTTAGAGAGGTATGAAAAACATTCCTTCTAAAAATACTGGGAAGCTCCCTCCGCCCCCATTGTTTATTGGAAACTTTTCCCCCGTCTTAAGATATTTGATTATGGTGTAATGCAGCTAATTTAAGCATCTGTTTATCACTGCCTGGCTAGACTGAATGTGAAATTTCAATTGAATTACCTCCCAAGAGAGCTTTGAGCTCTGAGGGTAAAACAAATCATTTTCTCTCCATTCCCCTGGGATTGTCAATAAAAAGAATTCATCTAAATAGTTTACATGCGTTTTGAAATGTTGCATCTACCAGACTTGGGTTTGTTGTTAGTGGAAAATTGCCAGTGTGAGTGGAATATTGGCTTTAACTCGACTATGGCACTGTTGTAGCATGGTGGTGCATGGTCTGGGAAGGCTACAGCTGTGAAATCATTTGCATTTAATTCATACTTGATCAATAAATGTGTGTACTTTATTTTAGAGCAGAAGAAAACATATAAACCTAGCTTATTGCAAACTCAGGCAGAAGGCATCACCAGCCCACTAGCTTAAAATCGTAAAATATCCTGGGTTGGGAGGGATCATGGAGTCCATGGATCATTGAGTCCWATCTGGTCCTGCACAGGACAGCCCCAGGAATCCCGTTGTCCAAAGGCTTCTTGTGCTCTGTCAGGCCTGGTGTTCTGACCCCTTCCTTGGGGAGCTTCTTTGAATGCCCAACCACCCTCAGGGGAAAGAATCTTTTTCATAATATCCAACCTGARTYTCCCCTGACATTTCMATGCCATTCTCTCAGGTCCTAAGAGTTTCTCCAGCCTTTCCAGTTGATCTGTTACAGTGAAGTGAATTATTGCTGTGGGCTGCTGGTGGGGCATGGGGAGCCCCTCATCATCACCACAGCTTTGTCTCCTCCTAAATATTTGTGTGTGCACATGTTGTTTAACATATTTTCACTTGCACAAGAAACAGTAGGCTTTTTTTATTTGTCATCATGTCAACAAAGATCTGGGAGAGTGCAGAGTACAGGTTTTTCTTGCTCTGCAAAAAGAGCACTCACTGTACATCTTCTCTGTTATTTTGTTGTGTGAAGAGAAGAGATTTTCCTTCTTGTTTGCATTGCTTGGATTGGAAATGGAAATCTGCTGCCATCCACCCGCAGATCTGATCTGTAGATGCTTTTACCTTGGRCTAGGCTGCTCTGCTTAGGGGCAGGTGCTGGCTTTACTCCAGCTGGGATGTGTGGACATGTCCATGAGCTGCAGGCAGCAGTCTGTGTGCTGGTGATGCCCCAGTGCCTCCCCACTGCTCTCCCTGGAGGACAAACAAATTCCCCTCAGCTGAGTTTGCTGACTGGGCAGGAGCCCTAAACTCTCAACACATAAAACTGTGGCTACATTTCCAGATGCAAAGGAGGACACAAAGATAAGTTTTCCTTATAGGAATATTCACACCAGCCTTTGTGCCCTTCACTTGAGACTCACCAGTGGAGCTTATTYGGAGCAGTGTCCAGATTGAGGGTATTTAGATAGTRGCAAGGCCCTGGCACAGATTGCCCAGAGAAGCTGTGGCTGCCCCATCCCTGGAAGTGCCCAAGGCCAGGYTGGATGGGGCTCTGAACAACCTGGYCYAKTGGAAGGTGTCCCTGCCCATGGAACAGGGTTTGAAGTGGATGCTCTTTAAGGTCCCTTTCAATACAAATTTTTCTGTGATTCTCTGAGTTTCATTCAAGCAGGAAAACTGCAATCCAGGAGTCAAATTGAAATTAAATTAAATTACAGTGTGAGTGTTTGTACCCCACACCAGCACATGGGTAACCTGCTCAGYGAGCAGACTGAAGGGAGGTGGATGGCAGAATTTGTCTCCCTGACACTCTACTGTTTCCAGCAATTCAGCTGAGAGTTCAAAGAAGGTCCAGGTGGTGGTAGAAAGGTGCTTCACCTTTTCACCAGCTTATCTTTTATGATGCAGACAACTTAAAATTTGCTCTTATACAGATAATAAGGCAGTGAAAAAAACTTCTTTAAAGATCTTATAGTAGTGGTAGTGGATCTTGGAGGTGGCTGTGCAACTCCTGTTGATTCTTTTGGAGTGGAAACATGCTCAGACGTGCAGGAGCCAGCCAGGTGAGCAGCTAAACCATGTAATTGCCCTGTCACTCTTTCAGACTCCTGTCCTGGTTCTGTTTCTGTTGGTGATAAAAAAATCTCTTTATGTTAACTCAGATAGTTTTAGATGACGCAGCAGTTGGAATGACAGTCAAAAATCACAGTCCAAAAACCATACAAATAGATGAAAGCTTTAAGAGATTTTAGAGTTGACTTGTTCAGGAGTTTGGTGTTTCTGTGGTCATTCTTATAGTTAGTCATGTTTAATGGCAAGGCCCAAGTAACTTAAATACCACATATGTAGGCAGTACATTTTCTGACAGCTATAATCAGCAGTAGTTCCTGCAGTCATCACAGGGAGGGTTTGAAGAGAGGCACAATACTGCTTGTTTACTTGTCAGTATTTTTTTTAGTGTAGGGGGCTGACTGTTTGAAGACCTTTTATTGTTTGTAGAAGCAGTAAGTTACAGATGGCAACAGCATGGGAAYGATTAAAGTTTTAACTTACAGCAACTTTCATTGTAAAGAGCAAAAGCATAATTGTGGCAAAGATATTATTCCAAAACAGTAGTAGACCAAAAGTCTGTAGGTAAGTTGAAGCTTTGGCCTGTGTTGTGAGATGCTAATAGTCTATATTTCCTTTCTGCCTCTAAATATGGAACTGTTTTGACAGTTTAAGTATACTGTAAAGCGATTAATCCTGACAGGGTTGATAGTAACTTAAAAAAAACATTTTTAAACCCCAAAACTGCAGTTTATCTTAATGAGTAGCTCTCACTGTCAACAGCAAAGCCCTGTTACTGTGTGTAATAGGGTTTAGAGACTATCATGATGAGAAGGGACAGGTCTTGTAATTTGAAAATACATGACTAGAAGTAGGGATAGTTCCTTCCACGGAGCCTCCAGCCCGAGGTGCTTCACCTGTGCCTCTCTCACCTTGCTTCTAAACAATGCTAAGAACATATTTATTTTTGAGATCTTGGAATTAAAATKATCATCTCTTAGGAGAGGTGTGTAAAGATACCAGCTGCTTAAGGTAGAATAGRTGCAAGAGTTTGTGTAATGTTAAAAGTGAGCACCTACAGGAGAACAATCTTGGAGCGTTTCCAGTTACAAATAAGTCCTGTGCCACAAAAAGTCAGAAGTCTCCCTTGAATGAAGATCATTACCCTCAGGGTGCGTGTTGGTCACTCTTTAAAATTCTTATAAAAACAAAGAAATTAATTATCCAGTATAAAAATGGGACATACGTCTCCTGGCAAACATTCAATTAACTTTTTAGTGCTTGCTACTTAATGTTGTGTTTGACCAGTGGAGCATTGAGAACGACTTTCCTTTGAGAGGGAGCTGGAGTGGAACGTGGCACTGGGCTGGAGCTCTGCTGGCCAGTCTGGGCTGCTCATCAACATTTTTCCCATGATCGTTGAGTGTGGAGCTAGTTATGTTTTACTTATGCATATGAGGTGTAATTTGCTTTGGGACAGGATTGTTTTTGGTTTGGTTCCTTTTTTTTTTTTTTTTTTTTTTTTGCAGGCTGGATGATGTTTTATTGAGAATATAATTTGGCTAGTTTTGCAATCGTAGACTGGTTCGCAGTGGTTGAGCATGAACTACCAATTAAAAGCAACTGTATAATACTTGTAATTCCCATGACTAATGGGCTGAAAATACGGAGCTCTTTGACCTGGATCCAGTCCAAGCCAAAGATGAATTATGCCACATAGATCACATTTTCTACTGTTAAAATATCCAACAGTGCAAGTGTAAACCCCAAACTTTAAGAAATGTTGACTTCTGAAGGAAGAGCTGACATGATGACGAATATATTTTAAGAATAACGCATGAGAAGAACTTGAATAACTGTGTTTTTGTAGAACTTTTACCTATTTCTGTGTACATTGATATAATTTATAATCCCCTTTCATCATTAATCTCCTGCTGCTTTACTAGCAAGTGATTATGTACTGAAACAATTGGAAGGAAAAGATTCTCTGGGATTTTTATTGTGTGCATGATGTTCTTTAGATTTGCAATAAAAATCACACAAGGTAAATATACATATTAATTTTTTCAAGTGCATCCAGTGTGTAAAGATTCTCAAATTGATCTTTGATCGTTGTACATGAATTTATTTTCTTTTTCTCAAAGGGATCACTAACATTGTGAAATTTGGCATTAAACTAAATAGCTGCGTTTTGTTGTTCTTGTAGCAGAAGAAAAATATCTGTGGGTTAAACTTAGTTGGTTGAGCTGCTAAATGATGTATAAATATGCAGGGGCCAAAGCTGATGTGAAGGAAAGTGCTCTGCTCGTCAAACGAGGGAGTGATTGTGTGGCAGGGCAGTAGGAGTTCTCCTGGAAACAGGGGAAATTATCAGAGTACCAGGACAGAATGCAAAGGTCGATCTGCTGAATACAAATAAAGTATTGAGCACCAGGTTCTGCCTCATGGAGCTGGCGCTTTTGGAACCGCTGTGATAAATGCACTGATAAATTCAAGGGAATGAGTGCTTTTGCAAAAGCCTGATGAAGGCTAGAAAGTGTCCAGCTAGTAGGAATTGCACTGCTTGGTCAGGCACAATGAAATTAAATAGAATTTGCTTTAGTGAAATTGCATCAAGGATGATTAAAGGTGCTGCTGGGAGAAGGTGGCGATCACCTTCCACTGAAGCCACTTCAGTGACTCCGTCGTTTACTCCTTACGCGTTTTGGCTTTTTCTCATTTTTTGCTCATTTCCTCTGACTTCAAGGCTCCTCTCCCCCCTCCTGGTCCTTTCCACCTTTGTGTTGTGTCCCTGCTCCGAGCCTGAAAGCGACACCAGGCTGCTTCAGAGAGCAGGGAGCTCGTCAGCACCATGCCTCGGCTGCATGWGTTTGCTCAAATACACCAAATCCTGCACCCCCCTCCTACCCATACTCAGCATTCTCCATTCCCCCGCTCTTTGATAATTATGTTTTGGGTCAAGACTTGGCCTTTTAGCTCCAAAAAGCTGATGCATGTAGTGCACCACTGTTTTCCCTCCTCAGCTGAGTGAAATGGAGCTGTGCAGGTGGGAGCTGCTCCTGCTCTACCGCAGCTCTGCTGTTGGGACCTGCAGTCAGGATTCCACTCTGTATCTCATTTTCCAGCTAAGTTTCCAAGCAGTCTCTGATGCTGAGCTGCTAAAACCACCCTGGTGTGGTGTCACAGGGGTCTCACCTCAAGGACTAAACTGCTCATTGGATGTTTCCTTGAGTAAAAGTCTGCAGAGGAGTCTGAGTCAAACTCGCCTTGGCTTTGCTTTGGTATGTTTTGCATTTTGCATTGGTGTTTAGAGGCCTTTGGCCTCACATGTGTTTAAAACTGAATTGTAAGAGAATTAACAACTTTGCAGTTGTTTTACTTTCCTAAAAATCAACAGCAGAGCAGTGCCCAGGGCTGCAGGCAGCACCGRGGCTGTGCCCTGCTGTGTTTGCAGGGGAGCTGAGATACCAAATGTGAAGTTTGAGTGACTTGAACTAGATCTTTCCCCAGATGGRCTGACAGTGTAACCAGTCTTTTATGGTAAAATAAAACATGTGGTTACAGAAATACACACACACATATATATAACCACATGTAACATCCCTGTGTTACCAAGATGAGACCATCTCATGACTGTTTTGTTTCCATTTGACATTTAAATGATCCTCTGGCAATGGGACCAGAGTTCCATACTCCAAATAAAATGAGACATCATCAAATTCATATAAGAACACCTCAGCACTGGAAGTGAAGCTTATTTCCTCAGTGTATATATTTTCTTGAAGTATTTGTCATTTTACCTCTTCTGCTGCTGGTTAATGCTGCACTGAGTGTGAGGAATGTTTTTCATGATTGCAGTTGTTGGAGCAGTGCATGTGCAGAGCTGTGTTCGGTCATTTATTCCCTCTTCATTTTTGTAGCAATTGTAGCATGAACTAATTATTTTCTCAGCTTGAGATGTGTTGGAGTTGCATTTGATAAGTGTTTATTTTACAGAAGAAGCTTTTTGAAGGAGTGACCTAAGCATGGACATGGGGTCCTTTGCTCTRCTCCCTTCAGAGGCGCAGGGAAGATTTGCCAGGGGCAGAAAAGCTTGGACAGGAAATTGAGGCACCTCCTTTATCCATGTCTGAAGATCCAGGTGTAAAGTTAATGCTGCCACAAATGAAATCAAATTTCTCTCCATGCTGGCATGTCCCTTCAATTGCCCAGACCACAGCAGTGGTAGCCAGATGGAACCACATGTCTCAGAGGAGGTGTGGGAAGAGAGAACCAAAGGTGTTTCAGCAAAGAAATCAGCACTCCATTGGGTTTAAACCSTTTCTCTTTATCCTGGGAATCCTTCTCTATATCCTTCTATATGTCTTTATCCTTTTCTATATCCTGGGAATCAAAGCCACCAAAATGCCACCTGCTCTCTGCCATTGACTCCTTTCCAAAGGATTTGCAATTGATCTGTATGAAGGGACCTTAAATACACCACAGAGCTCAAAACTGGCACCAAAATGAAGTAATAATAATAATAATAATAATAATAATAATAATAATAATAATAATAATAATAATAATAATAATAATAGAGCTCCAGTTTCCTGCAGATTGAAACTGGCCCAGTCAACTTGACACCACATTTAGCTTCTGAGGTGATAATGCATCAGATTACAGTCTGGATATTTTTGGGGACATGTTAGTAAAATAGAAACTAAAATTCTGTATTGACATTTCAGAAGGTCTTTATTCAGAGGATGAGGTGAGGATTTGAAGACTGTTACTGTAAATGTGACCATTCTGTGTATTTTTCATTACAGGCAGCTGACTTGTATTATAGACAAAATGTTAACAGTTTAATATTTTGGTTTAGAGTTAGAGGTGGTAGAGTTTAAGAACATAAATAGATTTTTGTATGGCAAACAAAAATTAGAATAGCATTTGAAAGAGTTCATTATTTCCATAGCTTCATTAGTTCCCTAACTTAATGCTCCAGCAGTGTTTACTGGGTGCTTTGTGCACAGAAAGGGGCAGTTTTTGCCCTGAAAGCCTCAATCTTGGGGCATCAGATATTGGATTTGATAATGCAGGAAGCTGTAAACAATGGCCAATTCTGAACAGTTTTAACTGTAACAGCTGGTTAAAGAGTTTTAGTCTGTTCTTGAACAGAAAATTAAGTTCTCAATTGCACTAATACTTTCCTTGAAACAGCTTTTCCTTTCTGTAGAAAACTGCCTTTTTGTGGTAGACCAGAAAACTTTTTTTTTCTTCTTATAGGGAAGAGGTTTTGCATAAAACCATTTTCTGACCTTTTCTGGGCTTTAAAATGCAGAGATAGCAAAGACCACTTAGAGTTTTTTTCYCATCACTCCTAAGGAAACGAAATGCTAAACTATCACCATTATGTGAGGTTTATTGAAAGCTAGAAAAGGTCCTTGCTGTTTTATCCTCTCTCCATACCCCAGAAGAGGAAGAAAATGAAATAAAATATATATGCCAGGGTATTTTTGCCTCCAGGCTTGCTGGTGAGAGCTTTAGCTGCTTCAGTGCTTTCCTGCCTCCTGTCTGAAGCTGTGCTTGTTGGTCCCACTTGCAGCAGCAACCTAAAACGTTTAAAAACATATGGGGTGAGAGCAGGGGAAGCAGGAGGAAATTATATTGGCTTTTTCCAGGAAATTGTGAGTTTTGCCAAACATTGATACAGCAAAAGCTTTTCACAGGAGAAGCCAGTTTGCATTTGGGAGTGCTGCTGTGATATTGCTGGGTCTGTGCCTTCTCTTCCCCACCTGGGTTCTCTGCATGGAATTCATTCCTTTCCTCTCACCTGACCTTAAAGAGCACAGTAATTGGTGTTTTCTTAGGGGCTTTAATAAAAAAAATAAAAATTAAATTGTGTATTTTTTCATTTTGGCAGTCATCTGGTCAGAGCCTCTAGCCCAAACAAGTAAAATCCAAGTTATAATAAATTAATCAGCCTTTTTGGTGTTCTGTGATATTGGCAGCTGCTGCAGCAGTGGGCTGCCACAGATTTCCCTGGTGTGTGCCTGCTCTCCACATCCACATCCAGCCAGGATGGAGCTGCATCCTGCCTGGGAATGGAGATGGGAAAAATATCTTAGCTACACATCCACCATAAAATTGGTTTTTCATGGTACTTTGAATGGTGAGAGGTGTATGTCTGTGTGCTTGGGAGTTTTTTTCAGTAGCAGTACAAAACATCCATCAATTCCCAGAAGTTTGGGTTAGGGATAACTCCAAGTGAGGGGTTTTTTTTGTTTTGTTATCCCTGTGCTTGTCTGGCTTGTGCCAARACAATGTAGTTCTGTCACTGTGGTGGAGGAACCCCGTGTTGCAATGTATTTTTAAGACAGCAAGACTTTATTTGAAGGGCAGAAGGAGAACTTGGAATCCACTTCCTTATTATTAACCTCAAAGTCTTCTCTCCGTGAGCATTTTGATGGCATGGGATGGTTTATTCTTTCTGGCTCTAAAAAGTGGCTTTTCCCATTTTTAGCCAATTTTTCACTAATTCTAAACTGTGTATTTACTGGCTGCTCATCATGCCTATATTTCCCTTTTCACCAAGCAATAGCTTTTTATGTAGCCTTCCAGATCTTCCCCTCCACTGTGAGGGGAGCATGGCTTTGGAGTGCCCAGCACACCAAAATTTTCCCCATCTGTGTTTATTTCAGTGTGTGAGGACATTCAGACAGAGCCTGTGCCTCCAATCCCATTTCACGTTGCTCATTCAAATAAATTATGTCAGAAGAGCTGATCAGTAGGAGGTCAGTCCCTTCCTTAGACAGGAGGAAATCCAGTGGGAAAATTGATTATTAAATGGTGCAGTAGAAATACAGAGACAGAAAAGGCAGGAAATCAGGCTTGAGGTTTTGGTAGCTCTTTTAATTTGGCTCCATMGTTCATAAAATGTCCACAAGTTAAATTGTGTGCTTTGGTTTTAGCATGAATATGGATTTTGGTACACCAGACTCTGGAAATCTGGTTTTGGTTGTGGAAGAGCCATGCACAGAGCACAAAACATTGGGAATGGATAGATGGGGATGTGCTGCCAGTACAGGAGAGTTCACATTGTACTTAAAAACTAACCCAGAACAAAGTAATTTCTGCTGCAAASTGTATTTTCAGGCCTTGGTATGGTTTCTTGGTGATAATCTCATTAAGTTTTAAAATTAAATATGGAGGCAGACTTAAGCTCTGACTTTTATGTCTAAAAATTAAAAAAATTGAATCAAAATGGAGGAGTTTGKTTCAGGACCCACTTTAAACATGTATGGGAATGTTTACACTGGCTAACGCAGATACTGAAGTTGCTTGGCAAGTCATTACAAATAGGAATCAAAGATCCCTGTAAATCCATTGAACAGACAGGCAGACACCTCAAGGAAGATGATTCMGAATGCTGGATATCTAAGCTGGATGCCTAAAGAAATTTATATAAATACCTTGAGTTCTCCCCTCTTTTCTTCTCCACCTTGCTCTTCCAACAGACATTTATACTAATCCATTAGTTTAAAAAAAAGGGCTTTTTCCTACTTAGTTTTGCAGATGGTTTTGGCCTTAAACACTGCACAATCTACAGAAATGCAATTATTTAAGTCTTCGTTTTTAATGTGGCTCATCATTGCTAAATTGAAGAACCCAGGATTAAAAAAAAGCACGTAATGTGAATTAAATGGTGGTGGTGGCCAGCGAGTGTTTGTGTTACAGCAATAGTATCACAGGTTCATTTCCTTTGTATATCTTACTTTGGTTTTGCAAACTAGGATGGGGTTTTTCCAGCTTTTTCTGTATACTTTTTCAGGGCCTTTTGTTTCCAAAGATGTAAATTGAAGGAGATGCCATTTCCACGCAAAGAGATGAAATGTTTATTTTAAGAACACACAAGGACTCTGTTACGATATAACTTGTTGAATCCTTGATGCCAGACTGGCTTTCCTTGGAAGATGAATGGGAATTTGAAAAGGACCCTGTCAAAGGAATTGGGCTTTACTCCTTTTAGCCAAAGCTTTGCTTCATGCTCCTCTTTTTAAGCATGAAGGAACAACATGTAAGAAAACTAAAAGTTTGCAGCCATGGTGTGTATGTTGGGATATTTTTGTGGTTTATGTACCATTTTCAAGCCTTCCCCTGTGCCCCCTCCCCAAAACAAGGGAACAAAACYCTCCACACAAGCAGAGAGGGAAGCAAAACAAGCAAAATTGGGATGGGTTTTCATTAAAGTTTTTTTTTTTTCCTGTGACAATATTGTAGCTAATTTCCAGGGGGAGCAGCCTGTGGGGAATTGTGCTGAGCTCCCTGTGGGAAAGGGGATGGGGATGGGGATGGGATGCTCAGACTCACAGGGTTGGGCTGCAGGTCCCTGGCTGGGCTTTTGGTCCCCAGGCACAGCAGAAATCGGCTCAGTTGTGCTCTCAGCTTGTGTAGAACAGGGAACTGGTTGTTTAAAAGAGGCTGCCATGATTTTCATTATTTTCATTTCATGCTGTGCCTTCGTTCTCTGCCGAAGTTTTCCAGAAGCAGGGAGTGAGAATATCCTCCTGCCACCTTTCCGAGGGCATTTTTAAACCTGCGCGTCAGCGTARATCGGAAGAGCAATAAAACAAGGGGAAGGAGCAGTGCAAGGTTCAGCTGAGCTACAGCAGCAACTTCTGAGGGYGCTTAACCTTGCATATTTTATTTTCTTTTGGTCTGACTGGTGTATCTGTAGCTGCAGACAGTGTGCTCTTAATAAAATTAAAAGTGGGAATTAAATATGGTAGTACAAGGTGATAGGGCAAAGCTGAGAGTTTCTCATGCAACTTTGCTTCCCTCTGATCTTTTATTCAGCGTTTAGAGATGGCAGATCTGCCGTCCTTTCCCTGGCGTATTTTTTAATACCAGTATGCTTCTTGCACTCTACTTCCCTGTTTGGATTTCTATACTGCTGAAATGTTATGTGGGCAGGCAAGGGTTCATAAATATATATATGTTCCCTGACGGTTTCAGTTCCTGCATGTGTTAATGAATATATATCCCTTGCTGGAGTTTCAGTTCTGCGGCAGACGCGATGGATTTCTCCCTCTTTATCAGTGGCACCATTAGTAGAGATAGAAATGGAAACTTTTTCAACTAAAACCAGCTGGGATATCATTGATCGAGATACAGTCTAACCCAGGAAAGTGGGGTGTAAGTAGTAATTGGAGCTGTAATGTAGTTGAAATGATGTTTTTCTTGCTGTTTGTTTTTAGGATATTTCATGACCTATTCATTCATTTATTCTCTGTCTCTGTTTTCCCTTAAAAATATTAATTTCTTCAAAGCTGRTGATAAAAAGGGGTTTAGTGCTGCTGAAACAACAGATAGAAATACCAGAAATATAATTTTGTTCTTTTAAAAATACTTTAAAATATGTTACGGGTGTGTAAAAGAGGTAATATGACACTGCAGGGAATTTTCAAATCCATGACATCTTTTCCCTTTAACGTGTTATRCTTAACATTGCTGTTTAAAAGTGTGGAACAAAACTTCATGGGTTTGTGTTTAAAAAACAAAAAAAAACCGCAAACAAACCGAACCAAAAAACCCAACCTTCCCAAGACACAGGATTTACATTTAAAAAAGAAACCAGGTTACAAAGACCCTGCCTTTAACTGTGCAGAAATGAGCATTTGATGATGGGTTTCAAAGGAAGCAGATTAAGTGATTCACAAGTGCTGTGGCGTTTGGCAYATGTGGGGATTCGAGCAGTAAGTCAGAAAAGCACAGATGAAAAACTGTCAGGGACCTGGCTTTGTTGCATCTGTTTTCATGATGAAGATCTAATTTTGAATTATTTTGACAAACTAGAAATGCAGCAAATATTTTTTTCCATCAAATTTAGAGTCTYGGGCAGACAAATTGACTTGCCTTGACTGTCTCCCTTTCAATACTTATTCTCCACAAATAAGTTCTGGAGTCAGATCTAGAGACTGATTGACTTTGCTTTTGAGAGCACATTTTAAAGACAAAACCTAAACYGTATTAAATATTTACATGTCATCAGTCACTGTAATTACCACAGTGGTTACATTCTGTCTGGGAGAGGGGAGGGAGGTGGTCATGCAACAAGCATCGAGAGGCAGCAGATATTTAGGGGACAATTTCTATCATARGCGTGATCACCGTGGGAATACGACTGAAGCAAGGAAATTCTTTTTCCAGTCAGATGCACTTTATTAGAAGATTTCGGTCCTCGATCCTGCCTTGCACTTCTCCTTTCTCACTTGGCTGCTTTGATGTTACTGGTTTTCACCACAGGTTAGCACAGATACGGCCCAGATTTTCCCGGTTTCTACCCTTTGTGATTCTTTCCATTCCCTCCTTCATCCCAAGTAATTCTTCCCTGGATACACCCATACTGTGTGTAGGAAGGTGATATTAAAACAATATTATAGCAGCCCCTAGTAAATGTGGAGCCTGTGTGTATTGGTTACATGGGATYAGTGATTGCAGATAGGCAGACACATAAAAATAGTTGTTGTACATCTCTGGCCACTTGGCCTTGCTGCTGATCWGTCTCCCATTGGATTTGTAGTATTTAAAAGTTCTGTAGCAAATTCAGAAAGTTGAGTTTTAATTCCTCGTTATTCGGGAAAGAGGAAAATTTCTTTACCTTTCTCACTTGATTTTTGAAAGATCTTCTGCAGTTCCTCTGACACAACAAAATCATGTTCATTCCTAGAGCAGTGTTGAGGGTTTGTGTGTATTCTGACARAACATTATTTGGAAGGGGTATGAAGGACCAAATTTGAGCTTGTGTAGTTCATGATGTATTTTTTTGCTGATACACAAAAAACCCGTTTTCCTTTAAATGAAAATTTAAAAAAATAAATTGTAGCAGTGTAAGAAGTGTTTCTGTCTATTACAAGTTTGACAGTGACATTTAGCTGTGARCAGCTCGGAGAGATTTGAAATGGTCTGAATCTTTATTTGTTTTAACAAATAAATTATAATCTTTATTTCTAAACACACACACAACATCTTAGTTGTACTTCAGCTTTTAATTTCACCCCAAAAAAATGCATTCATCTCACATCAGGCCAGGAGAACTGTTACACAGGTGGTTTTAGTGTGCATKTGCAGACATAAATCATGCACACAGTATCTTGGTTTTGTGCTGAGGGAATCCCAAAGCATCTGAAAAGTCACACCCGAGGAGGTTACATGTAGAAACAGCAGAGCCACCCCTATGAAAAAGAACAGGGAGATGATTCCCAGCCCTTTGCTCAACTCTGTCCTCCTGCAGAATGGCACAAAGAACTTTCTCTTATACACCCCAGTGCTGTGAAAATGGCAATATTTTGAGCAGAATAAGAAAACTTGTTTATTCATGCCTTATTTGCAGTTCCTTCACTCCTACATAGATGCATCAAGCCCTAGGGCAATTATCTTGAGGGTGAAAAGCAGGTTGGGAATCCCATCAGGATTCCACACGAGGGTCTCTGAGCACTCCCCAGCAGCAAAAAAACCTCAAACGTTTCAGCCCAACCCTTGGGATTGTGGAGGCAGCACCGCTCCTTGAGAGAGATGCTGGGACCCTGAGTGGCTGTTCCACCTACTCTGAAGTGAAGCAGTCAGAGATTTTTTTTTTGGCCATAGGAAATACAGAACCATGAGACCAGATAATTTGCATTTGAAAGTATTGCCAGGATCACGTCAAATAGTGCTTTATTTTCTCATCGTTCAGAAGAATTCTTAATTTAATTTTTTTTTGTTAGAATGAATGTGCTAGTATTACAAAAACCATAATAAAATATTGTTTATATGGGGAAACAAAGCTTCAGAGGTAGTTACGGTTTGATTTTGTGCATATTTTCTGCAGTAAACATTTTTGGCATTCCCTTTTTTTTTTGTCTCTTTTTTTAATACTTTATTTTTCCTGCTTGGTTTAATGCAGCATAACCTCCTCTAAATTTAGTGGGAAGTGTAAATGTATGTAATGCTTTTTCTGTGGTTAGAAAATACATGTAGCATTAAGTTATTAAAGCTTGACTTTAAACTATGTCTTGGGCTAATGATTTTACAGTATAATTGCTTTAGTTAATTTGAAGGCAGGTATACATACAGCTTATTCCATTTTGGCACTATAAAGTTTGCCATTGGTATTATACCTCATTTTTTATATGATTTACATAATTTGTGAAACAGATTTAATACTTTGTGTGTGAGCTAATTAGTTCCTGGTTTAGAGCCTTATTGTATGTTCATTGGGTTCTGAACACCTTTTACAGTAGCACAGAAGGTCATTGTTGGATCTAAATTCTTTGTAGAGCAATCAATCCCCTTTTAATAAAATAAGTTGCATAATTTTTAATGTAATTAAATTGGGTTCTGCGGAATTGTTTTCAGCTGTAAATTTGCTGAATTAGAAGAAATATGTGGTGATGTGTTAATTACTGAGTTGTGCTCTTTCCCTTGTTATGGCATAGTTTGAGATTACTGGACTTTACATGAGTGTAATTTTACATTTTTATATTTACCTCTGAGGAGCTCATAAGGGGTATCCAGCGTTTTCTGGTAGAAGAGGAAAAAAAAAGAAAAGGAACATTTCTCTTAGAATTTCAAGAGCTTCCTGCCTAACTTTCAGAATATTCCATGTTAATATATCCCCTAACATTTATTACCAATTGCCGGATGACATGACAGCAATCCCAGCACTTGCCAAGCACTGAGCTCTTCAGCAGGTGACCATGACCAGGTTGGGTGGGTGAACTAAATGTCCCTTTTCCAGGGAAATGGAGCCCCTTCATGCACAATAAGCATCTTAAAGTCACGTCACACGCCAGCCCAAAGAAGTTCTTTTCCTCTGGAATGTGATTTTTACATGAGGGCACATGCTGGCTGTTTTCCTCTCCAAGGAATTGTTTTCTTGGCTGCCGCCATCCCGCGTTGAACAGGACTGTGCAGCTTTAACGGCTCCAGCCTTATTAGGAGTCTAAACAGTCTCCTGTATCCTTTGTGTCAAAATGAGTGAAGGCTTTGGAAATCATTTTGGGATTCACTGAGCAGGAAAAGGAGTTGCTCAAAAGAGGCAGACCCTGCAGAAAGGCTGGCTTCCCAAGTTAAAAATGGACAGCAGCAATTCCCTTCTGAAAGTTTTCTGCATCCATTCCCAGTGCTAACTCAGACTTTTAACTTAATCAAGTAGTTTCTGTAACCAGTTATTTCTTATTTGGGTTTTACTTGTCTGTTTCTACCTCACTTTTTCCCTGTGTAGCTCTCACATGCATGCTTGTGCTTCTTAACTTGGTAAAGTAGTTGCATTTAGTACAGAGATAAATTAAAGTTAATGAGACAGAACCGGAACACAGCACAGGTATTTACCTTCCCTGTGTTTGTGTGCTGTTAGGAACTGGTTCTGGGATTTTTGTACTCTGTGTATAACCCTGATCTGCTAAACATGTTTTGTGGGAGAAGCAAATATCACCAGTGCCTTCGTGCTCTTGGCTGAGGCGCAGCTGATTTCATTTAACAGCACACACAAAGTCTCTTATGCAGAACTACCATTGAGGGGTTTTGATTATTTATAAGAACCTCTAAGCAAGGCAGTGTTTTTCTGATGTGTATACATGTATACATAGCTATAAAAAATAAAGAACAGGAAAAACTGACTTTTTATTGTTGCATTTGCAGCCATTCTCACTCAGCATAGAGCTGTTAGACCTTTGCAGTACAATTACACCAGTGGAAGCCTTTAAGGCATTTATTTCTGAGTGGGAATACTGTTTCTCCTACTTTAAACAATTAGATGAAGTGTAATCTCACTCTCTTCCTGTGGAATGCCACACTTTTATTGCTATCATTTATCAGTAGCGAGATGCAAATAAGACKTAAGCTTAGGAGCCTGGCTCAAATAAAACCAGATTGTATTGATTCTTGTGTGGTACAGAATGAAATGGAAAATCATCTGACAGCCAATCAGTGCTCATCAAAGCAATATTTAAAGAATAAAAGCTGAATACGTACAACATAAATTCCCTATCTTGTTTACTTGATGTATATGTGCAGTTTTAAAGTCAGGAACCTGATAAAAATTGTGCCTAATTGCATGAGATAGTACCRGTTATTTTCATTAGGAGTCTAAAATGCGAGGTGTGGCTTGGGCTAAAAGCAGCTTCAGAGCACACAGAAACTTTGGAAATCATAGAATCATAGTCCTGAGTTGGAAGGAACCCACAAGAAACATAAGAGTTCAACTCCTGGCCCTGCACAGGACTGCCCCGACAATCACACCRTGTGTCTGACAGTTTATTGATGGACACCTAAAGATGGAGGGGAAAAAAACCAAACAAACCCYCAAAACTTTCACATCACTGACAGCAAATGAAAGAGACTGAAAAACTGAGGTTTTGTCCATGTAGCAAGTTAATGATTTTCTTTTAAAAAAAAAAAGTTTCCCCATCCCCCTGCACTGCTGAGGAGACAAGACGGCTGCTGATTTCTTAAAGCCTTAAAGTTAGCTGACCTCCTCGCTGAACCCGACTTTAATGTAAACATTTTCTTGAGATGGTTCGTAGCAGGGCCAGCAAATCTGGAGAATATTAGTGGCGCTGTGTTTGCGGGAAGCAGGAATCCCTTGGTAATTCTCAGGAGCTCTTTTCCAGGCCAAGGCAGCCTGAGACACAGTTGTGTTTTCAGTTTTGCAGGGTTCGTTGGTAATGCCCTGTGTATCTTTCTAAAATGTAATTAGTAAAACACATAATTAGTTTTTACTTTGAAGTCCAGTTTTTCTTCCTTGCTTTCACTCTGTTAAAACTCTTTATCACCCCCCACCAAAGGTAAATAATTTGATAGCCCAATATTGGCGTTGATTTCGTTGTCGGCGTTTTGGCGTTGRTTTATGAATCTAAATAGAAGAGAGAAATTAGAGCAAGGCTTCCTCCAGATCACCTCTTTGCAGGAATATTAATTTCCTTTAAATGCTCCATGCTTAAGTGAAACACACAGCTGCTGTTTAAACCCCGGTATTTTGAAGGAAAGTTTTATTCTTGCTTGCATTCCTTCTGTGTAGAAAGAGTTGGTTACAATGTGTGTCACCATGTGAGTATTTCGCAGGTAGAAATATTGCTGCTGAATTTCTACATTTTCCTTACCTGTGTGCCTTTTTTTAAGAGATACATTGCATTTATCATAASCTTGATCAGCTGCTGAAATAAGATATAATACTTAGCAGTTCTTGCATTTCAGCTTCAAAGCACTTTTCACGCATTAACTGATCTCCCCAGTGTCCCAGTCTGCCCAGTACTCACTGCCGTACAGCGTACCCAGAGTGGGTGCACAGGTGGGTAGCAGCCTGATGGACATTAGTCAGCAGTGCTTATTATCCCCTAGCATGTGTTATATTTCACTAACTATAAAAATCTTATTTTTACCTGCAGAAGAAAACATGTTTGCCCATAAGAAACCTGTGCCTGATATGGGCAGTCCTTGCTGTCACYGCATGTTGTGTGTTAATCTGCTAATTGGGCTCAGTCTGTTTTCCCAACAGGTAAAAAACTTGAGAGAGTAGACAGACTGATGAAAGGAAGCTCTTTGTGTAGTTGATTTTTTTTTTTGTTCAAAAAAATACTTCAAAGTTGCCTTTTCGTTTTGGAAGGAAACTTTACAGTTCTGCTATTAAAGCGTCTGAAATCCAGCTTTCACTTTCAGAACAGGGCACAGAGATGCAAAACTCCCTTTAGATCTCTCATTTAAATTATTGAGAAAGCTTGCAGAAAGGAAAACGGAAGAGGGATAAAGTCAAAAACTGATGTTTTCTGCTTTTACATTTTAATTTAGAGAGGTATGTAAAAATTGCCATGAGCAGCACAAAACTGGTGCTTTTACAGAGGTAGAGTAGGACCCTGCCMAAATGTTGTCAATATTGGCTGGTTTTCCAAGATGAGCTACATCAATTAATTATTCTTTCAYTCTTCTACCCTCACTTTCTGTAGTTATGGACTGTGTCCCACATTTATCTTTTTTGGAGATTGTAGGGTGCATTGAGCACATGGACACTGTTTGGAGCATGTGCGACTTCCTGAAATAGAAATAATAATAAAGGTTTTATATTATTGCATAATAATTTTGTTGGCATTTCTCTAAGTTTGTTTTTTCCAGGTTTTGATCACAGATATGTTTAATTGGTGTTAAAATTGGCTGTTGTGTGTGTTGGTTGTCGTGGCTTGTTTAATACCTCCTGTTTGCAGTTGTCCTAGTTTTACCATCTTGAAAGATGGTTTCTATTTAGTTCCCTTAATGTTTGCCACAGTTTGTTTTAAAACCCACAAATTTAGCTGAAGTGTTTGTTTTTTTACTTAAGAATGTTAACTTTAGAAATAAAAGATTTCCTGTTTATCAGCAAAAGTGTTTCTTCCCACTTGCTGGCATGATGTCGGAGATGGATTTTTTATTTCCTTCTCTTACACCGCATTTCTTTCTTGTGCTAAACATAATAAACCCTGAGCTATGATAAAGCTTATTTAACCCAAGTATACCTGCCTCACCTCAAATAAATACAAAATAAATTGGGCAAAAGAAAGAGATAATATTTTTGAATCAGGACACAAACATCACTCTCTGTAAGATATTCATTGTACTGCAGTAAATGGGGAAAATATATTGAATTTATGCACACATGATTGACTTTTCATACAGTGAACCCAGGTTAAACATCTTGAATATGGAATATGAATAGAGCTAACATTTTCATATGAAGCAATAATGAAAATTAACAGAGCTCCATTTCGACTGATAGCAAAGAACATTTGATACTCCAAGGCATAAAAAGTGTTTAGTACTTGGGTTTTGTTAAGCTTGACAGAAGCCAGGAAACGGGACGGTACAACTGCAGCATAAAGGCTGCTTCTGTACCTGATGACAGGCTCGAGGATGGAGTTGGGGGAGAACAATAACACCACCCAGCCACCCCTCATTCCTTACAGTAAGAGGAGAAGGCATTCATGGCTGTGTGTCGTCAGTGGGATCGTCTCTGACAGCATCCGTCCTTGGGACCTGGGTTTTGTTCCCTGGCGCCAGGCTGCAGGCACAGGAGGGCAAAAAAATCTCCTCCTCGTGGATTTTACAGGAACAATGCATCTGCTTTTGTATTTTTTACCTTGTTTTGTTCTGTAGCAGCCCTGGATGAAATGGGGTTTATTCCAGGTAACAGGAAGGACATCCTGGTGCTTTCCTGGTTTCGGGAAGTGCGGGGCTTGCAGAGCAGCTGCAGCTGAAGGGGAGGTTGAGGCATTRCCTGCTGTGGGTTCCTAACCCTGGTGGTCTGTCCTTCTCCCTCACCATCAGCATCTTCTWTTCAAGCTACTCCAACACAGGATAACAAACCTGCACTTTGAGGACTCTTTTTCCTGCAGAGATTTCAGTCCCTGTCAAGAGTTACTTGTTGAGTCTGTATGTATGACCATTTGATGGACATAAAAATCAGAAGTCAAAATACTCAGGTCAGGCAAAAACTGCCAGAAACTTTCTTTATGTTCCCTTCCCTCCCAGCCCTTTCACCTCCAGCAGAAGCACAAGTTGCTTTTCTCTTGCAGCCTTATAAATGCACTTGTTTCCTTAGTTGTAACCCTATAAATGCTCTTGTTTAACATGGGCCRTGTTTGAAGAGTTGACCTTTTATTTGATTTTAGTGCTTTAAATTAGAAGTTTAAAGGTACCTAAAATCATTTTAAAGAAAAACGTGGCCCAGCAATTAAGGTTTGACATCTGAGCCTCTCCAGCTCCTGTGTACACGCAAGGAAACTTTCCTGAAGAGTCACACAAGGGAGAAATTCCACTGGTCAGTGAATACAAGACCCATAGCCCTGGAGGAAAGCTTGACTTCCACTCTATTAAAATAGGTTCTTAATTGGTCCTGTGCTAACCCAAAATGGGAGCTTTTTGCTTTCTTTAAAGAGATTGAGACAAAAATAAGTGAACAAGGACACCTGTGAGCTTCCAGGCTCTGGGTGTTTTCCAAATGTCTGCTGAAAGGGTTTTGTGATGCTTATGGTTTAACYATCCATAATGATGATTTATACTAGCAGCTTAAATCCCAGTGAAACCATAACTGAACCTCTACCTAAATTCCTAGGACTGACCTAGAGTATCTCAGAATTGTGTATTTTAAATGCAAATGTTGTATTTAAAACATTTTAAAACCCTACTCAGCATCCAGGAGAGTTTAGAGCCACTGAAAGGGCAGCTGCTTCTGCACTAGCCTAGAAATTATCTCTTTTGCTGTTCTTCATCAGCCAGTGTAAGTTGAAAGTCTTGGAACAGTTAGCTTTGCAGTGACTGTTTTCTGTTGTGTGGAACCTGTTAAATTAATTTTAAACAAGTTTCTCTGCACATCTTGCAAGTTTATTATTGTGAATAGAATCTTACTTCAAGAGCTCCTTCAATTTGTGTCAAGCCTTCAGCTGATCCAGCAAGCAGGCTTCTTGTATCATTTAATCTCAGTTTGTTCACCTGTGAAATGGGTGTTTCAACAGCCTGTGTGATCTAATACTTTAAAAATGTACCTAGTACACCAGTATATCCTGAAAATTAATAGAATAATATGTAGAGAGAATTTGCTGTTGGGTGGTAGGATGATGGCATGTGTTAAATTTTTTGAACACTATGTAGAAGGAACAGTACAGTTGTGTTCTTAAGTATTGTTTGAGAATAAACCTTTTTATTCCACCATGAAGGATAACGTACCTCATTTTGAAAGTCCTTTGAGGTCCTGCACTGACTGTTGGAGCTGTGCTTTCCTTGCTGTGCCAACTCCTCACCTCAGGAGGAAGACAACAGTTTGCAGTTAATGGACTGAGATTCAGGACATGGGGTCACACTTGCTTTGTGACCTTAGCTAGGTCAGTTCCTCCATAAATCAGTATTATTACAGTAATATTTCCTGTCCTTCAGCTCAGGTATGTCTTCCATATTTGATTTGTAAACTGTTCTGACTGAGGGCTTTTCAGGTTAAGTCTGGACAGCATCTACCACAACGGGGTTCTGTTGTTAGCTGGGRTTTCCAAGATGCCTCTTTAATAAAAGCCATCATAAATTCAGTCATACTACTATGTTGCATCCATCTTCTAAACATTGACACATATGAGGTTGCACTTGTTGAACTCAAAAATGTTCAGGTGAGGCTGGACACAGAATCCTCACRTGTCATTGCATGACAGTGTTACCATCACAATTTATTTTTTCTAGTGCACTGTATCATTAATATTTGACTCATCCTAACTCTGCAAACAGGAAATGATGGTACATGAAGTTCTGCACTCAGAGCAGTGATCTGCTGGAGCTTGCTTTGGCAAATCTGGACCTACAAAACTACAGTGTATTAGTTTTGCTTGGTATTTACATCCTAATATCTACTTTAGTCCTTGGTGTAGTTTTGTGAGTACTTGTGCATATATGAGATTTTTGTCTCCTTGAATTCTGCTCACTTCTGATATTGTACTTTACATGTACATTTACATTWTACTTTACAGTCCACTGTCAAAGCTCCTCCAGTCTTTCAAGAATTAACAGACATCCTTGTCACTGTCTTGGGATGGTTTAGCTCTAAATCTGTTGAATGTTTAAAAGAAATATCTATAGAGAGAATTAATTTTAGCTGCACACCAGCAGATTGTCTCTTCTGTACRTGGCCAGAGTTGTGCCTTGCATCAAAGCTTGCATGAGTGGGGAAGGGGTTTACTACTGTAGCAAAGTCCATGAGTAGGAATTTGTGGTCCAGAAAAWGCTGCCCCAGATCAGTTCTGCAGAGTCCAGTTGTGTTCAGTTGTGCTTGATAAGGAACAAGGCACAGATCCCAAAGCCTTGACTTTTTGAAGTGGGAAATCTTGTTTATTTATGGAAGTGGGGCCAATTAATTTACATCTGTACCTGGTACAGCACAGCTCCAGCCAAGGCCAGGCTGGATGGGGCTCTGAGCAGCCTGGTCCAGTGGAARGTGTCCCTGCCCACGGCAGGGGTTGGAATGAGATGATCTTTAACATCCCTTCCAAACCAAACCTTTCTAGGATTCTTGGATGATGGTGCCTCTCTGTTTCACATTGTTTCGACAGTCGTGTAAATTCTCACATTATTTTATGCTTAATCAAATAACATGAGTGGATTCAGTGACACCATACCTAGTTTTCACCAAAAATCTCCAAAGCACCATTAAGAGAGGGTGCTCAAGTGTTTTTATCTCTGCTTCATCACCAGTGGGGTAGCAAAACTGCAGTTACTTCCACTTCTGTTCTGCTTTCCCATGATTTGAGCAGGAGTGAGCAATGTGGCCTTAACTTTTTTTCTCCCTAAAGGCTATGACAGGCCAGGCCTGATAAATTTTAGCATGATAGAGAGGGAAAGCTATAACCTGCTGACACTGGGGCATATAATTAAAATGTGTAGGCACCCTGAATTACAGCTGTTGCAAGTGTTCCAGCTATCTTAATAATTGAAGACCTTTTAATAATTTTATATGTTCTTTACTAGCTTGGCCTTGAGCTTAGGCAGGACTTCAGTTTCAAGATAATTTTCTTGTCCTCAAAAGTTAAATTGCTTTCTTTAATATAAAGCATACAATAAGGAGTGCAATTGAAGAGCTGCATGCCTACTGAACCTGCTCTTTCAGCATGAGACTCCACTTGTTCGAAGCAGATCCRGAGGAACAAACACTCTTTTATTATTAGATGATAAATCCCTGATGCCGTATCACTGTTTTGGCTTTCAACCTTATTGAACTTTCAAGAGAAATGCCTCTTTTTATAACATGAACTGCCCAGTAGCATCCAAGTATCTGTCACTGCACTGTGGACTTGAATTTTTATTTGGTGAACTGTACTGTGCTGTGTTGTTCATAGTGTGTCTGGTGCTATACA
Source organism: Cardinalis cardinalis (assembly GCA_014549065.1). NCBI lineage: Eukaryota > Metazoa > Chordata > Aves > Passeriformes > Cardinalidae > Cardinalis > Cardinalis cardinalis. The sequence continues at coordinate 235,921 of JACDOX010000490.1, forward strand.
GCTGAAGTCTGGCTTGTACCCTGATGAAAAGTTGCAGAATGAGATGTGGAGGTTACTGTTTTTGTTACAGAATTCTGATTGCAAGTTAGAGCTTTTATTAATTTTTAATTAAAGGAGTTGACAAATTAAGGGGTTTTTTTAAGTAAAACATAAAAATAGTATTTTTGCTGAAAATTGTTGGGATGCTTAGTCTTGATTTACTGATGTTTGTTGGGCTTTTTTCTAAAATATCACAAAATGTACGTAAAGGGGGCTTACAAGAAAGCTGGAGGGGCATGGAATGATAGGATATGGGGAATGGCTGTAAGCTGCAGGAGGGTAGATTTAGATTGGATATGAGGAATAAATTCTTTACTGTGAGGGTGATCAGGCCCTGGCACAACCCAGGGAGGTTGTGGATCTCATCATCCCTGGAGGTGTTCAAGGCCAGGCTGGATGGGGCTTGGAGCAGTCTGATCTAGTGGAAGGTGTCCCTGGCCATGGCAGGAGGATTGCAACTGGATGATCTTTAAGGTCCCTTTAAAGATCCTGTGAAGTGCTGATGAAAGTATGAGTTCAAAAWTATCTGTGCTGATGGCAAAAATTCCCTGTGCTTTAGAAAGTATTATTTATTACCACATAGAAACATCTCAATAAAAAGTGACATCCCTAGCACCTGACTTTGAATGGAAAAGCAATTTACATTTCTGCATGTGTATTTGGCAAATTATGTTTCTGTGTTTGACTTTGAATTCACCATTCTGAAGTAGCTGCACCAGCCTCCAGAAGTGGGGAATCTGAGGCAAGGATCTGAATTTATTTTGCCGATGATTTAGTTTAGAGGTGGCTGTAGTGAAACAAAGATAAAAGCTGAAATTCACTGTCTCCTGGATCAGTGTCTCAGGCAGGGTTCCTGAGTTTTTTGCTTCCAGAATTTCCTTTGAGATGCCCAGCTTGTTGCTTCAGCAGGGATCTGCTTTTGACACAGCAGTGGGGTATTCTGCCAAGAAACATTGTTAGAATATTGATATCTTAGCCCACAGCACTGCATTTGTTTCATATWTGGTAAGGTCTCAACTGCAGCAATCAACTAACGAAAATTTTCTTCTCATGGGAGTTTTCTAGCAAGTTCTAGGACATGGTCAAGATCTGATGTTTTGTAATGCCAAGATGTGTAGCTAAAAGGCTTTATAAACCATCAGGCTCTAAGTGGTGCTTTCTCCTGCAGAGTATCAAATTGATAGTCAAACATAATTTGGTTTTTAAGTTTGTCTGTTGAATGAGTCCCAATTTGTATAGATAATATATTGTGTGTTCAAGTGAGTGCTCTGCTTTTGTACATTCCCTTCCATTAAGAAGATGAGACCTTGGATAACTCAGAGTTTGAGATAATGTGGAATCAAATACTTTAGCAAGTCGTACTGTAACAAATCAGCACAATGACTATTTTATGTTTGAAGTGGAGATCGTGTTTGGAGTGCCTGTAAATGCCTTGTTGGAAAAATCAATTCTGAGCATCTCCTTTCTCCACATTTTGATTCATTTTACCTCAAATGTATTTTGACACTAAAGTTTCAGTCTGCCCACATGCAGGGTTTAACTCTCCTGGCTTTTTTTGAGCTTACTCCAGGGTTATACCACAGTAGCTGAAAACAACATGTGATTTTGAAGGGCACATTCATAGTGCTTAATTACTTTGTAGAATCATATAATAGCTGAGKTTGGAAAAAGCCTTTAAGATCATCACATCCCCCTGGCATTTGACTGGTAAAACAGCCTGAGAAAAGCATGCACAGCAGCTGAAGAAGAAACTAAGCAACAAATCACACTTCTTGCTTTCTCAAGTCATCTCACTAGACCTCGGACTCCATCTTTTTGGGAGACTTGCGCCATGTAGAGTAGTGCTGGTAGGATTGACAGAGCTTGTCTTATTTGGAGCAGGCAAATGARTAAATAAGGCTTCTTGGTACACTCAGAGAGCTCAAGGCACTTGGGGAAAATATCAATAATCCCCATTGGATAGAGGGTGGGAGTCAGGCACGGAGCTGAGTCTTGTCAAGCACTGCCAAGCTGGTCACTGGCAGAGCGGGGCCTTCAAATCTGCTTGAAATAGGAAAGCTGATGAGACAGAGAGATATGGGAGGGCTCCTCCAACCCTCTAAGTCAAGGAGAGGGTTTATAGAGAGATGTAACATGTTCCTTAGTTTGATTCATTTTTCTCTGCTAAGGAGAGAGTCTGCRGTACACAACATTAGATAGTCTTTGCCCTGGGTGCACCAAGCTTTTGCATTTTCTGAAGGGATATATTGGTAGTATTGTGAAAATGTGACTGTGACCTATTTAGAYGGGTTAGAGTGGGGTACAAATCTCTGCACTAGGAAGAAGTATCATTTTCCAGCTGGGCAGAAAATCCCATTTATTCTGTAATAGAACACAAGAGCTCATTGAACACCGGAGTGGAGTGGCTGAGCCCTCAGCGCTCCACCGGGGGAATGAAGTCTCCGCTTAAATATTCCATCAGATAGCAGAAATCCTGGGAGTCCGAAGAACAGAATTACTGCCTTCGCTAGATGACCAAAAAGTTCTTCTTTCTCTCAGGAGAGGCTGTTCAGCTGCAGTAGAGGATTGTTTTTAGAGGAGTTGCAAGGCACTTTCTGTATGTGTTCTCCTTGCTGGTTGTCAAGGGCTGAAAAGAAGAAGGAAATTATTATACACAGGCATAACCCCAGACTGACGAGAAGGTGACGTGCAGAGATCATGCACATTTAAATGAATCTCTCTAAGAAACAGGAGAGAGATCCGTGCATATTTAAATGAATCTCTCTTAGAAACAGGAGCTTTTCAATCAAAGGCTTCACTTTCTCAGAAAATCAACCATTTGACCTAAAAGCTCAGAAGTTTTAGGGGACTACCCAAAATTATCAGGGCTGGAACAGTCCAGTATTTGTGTTGTTAATATTGCAGCCAGGATCAGGCAGTTTGTAGGAGGAGGTGGGAYCTCCTCTTACATATATTATTCTGGTCAAAAAATCAGCAGTACAGAAGTCTCTGTCCTGGCAAATAGTTTGTGCATCCAAAGTAATGTCTGTTTTTTCCTTCTTACAAGTCTAAGAGGAAATTGCTTCCCCTTAKAAACCTGGAATTTGCTGCCTTTCTTCAAGCAATACTTACATATGATGGATTTTTAAAATTTCTTTAAAGAAGCTTCAGAAATTTGTACTCTTAATAAAAATATTAACATGCAAGACAGTGAGTTTGGGCAGTGTCACTTTGTTAGGTTTGTGCRGGTGCTCTGAAGTGCTTCCCAGTTATTAAATTCCACAATGCAAGATGGACAAATCTTATCTCTGCCTCATGCTGGCCTCACAGCAGCAAACTTGTTGAATTCCCCTAAGTTATGGAAATACCTGGTGTAGAACCTAAACTGTGTATYACAAGTTTTGACACAACTCCTTTGCAACCAATGGGGAACACATATTATTTTCTGTCCTTCAAAGCTGCTTTTCTGTCGAGATAGCATTGGCAAGGATAGCTCCGAAGATAGGCGCTCACTCAGCAGAGGAACATTGCTGTATTACTCACAAAGATAAGGAGGTATTAAGAACTTCCTTGGAGTTCTTACCAAAAATCAATTCTATCTTTTATAGTTCTCCAGAGATAATTCATCCCTCTCCCCATCCTAATCCGCGCTGAGCAGGGATGGAGGCAAGGAGAAGGATGTGGTGCAAAAACCAAAGGTTAAAATCTCACAGTCCTTTTRTGATTTATTTTGGAATTAAAAATTATACCTTTTCTGGATGGGCATCAGCCATAAAGTGGTGGTCATTCCCAAATCAGCCTTAAGTGCATTACAAGGAATTAAATTACTCTTTCTGCCAGGAGAAACCTACAGTTTCAGTGGCAGGAGGAGCCTCCCTCTCCTRAGGAGAGATGCAGGATCATAATGCAGCTGAACAAGGTGTCTCCCTAATCCAGGCAGCAAGAGACATGGACTCTTTCCTCTTCTGACCATATTGAAAATATCTGATTAGCCAGATTACACCTTTTCTAAAGTAAAAGGCGAGCTGATAGGTTCAGAATTTGATTTCCAAACATCCTAGACTTTGAATTTTCATCCTTGCTATCAGTATTTTGTGTGACCATGACCATGCATCAACAGTTTATAATTTCTGAGCTCTGCTTGTKTTTTCCTCTGTAGATGAGACCTGTGGTGTAGTGGAAGGTGCCCCTGCCCATGGCAGAGGGATTTGAGAAAAATAATCTTCAAGATCCCTTCCAACCCAAGCCAATCTATGATTCAATGATTTTGGTTCTCTGTGCAAATTCTTTCCCATCTGTTAAAATATGTGGCCATGCCCTGAGCAAGTTGTCCTGAAATACCTGGTCTTGGTAATAGAAAATTCCCCAGACAGTGATTTGACAAACATTTTACTCCTGAGTAAGAATGAATTTAAACTTTTATTCTGAATTGGATGTCTTATGTCCCTAAATACCTGCTATTCTTGAGCAGTCAGAGAGCTTGTTAATCATATTGCTTGTGATAAATGATATTTTTGGCCACTCTGTCATTCAGCATGTCTGGTGTATGTCAAAGGTAATATTCTCTTGTGGTGCTGTACCATATTTAAAATGGAAATAATATCTTTACAGTTTCTTAGGTATCCTGACTAAAATTGTAACTTATCTTTTGTCCTCCCAGTTCCTTATTCTTTTGACCATCACTGACTTTTYTTTTTCCATTTTAATTTGCAGAAGGCACAGATGCAAGTCCTGACAGCAYACCCTTCTTACTTAGAGGATTAAGACGCTGTCCTTTTTTATGCTTGTTATAGTTATATTTCTTTCTCCCTGTAAGACATCTAGGTTTTTTAAACAGCTTTCTGTGCAGATAAGTAAAATCTTAGATTTAAGTAGGAAATCTTAGTAAATGTTAAATTTTTGTAGGAAACCTTTATTAGCCAGAATACRAGATCCTTATCCTGTGGTAGCAGGTTGTGGCAAAAGGAAACAAGTTGTTACCATGTTAAAATTCCTCCTGCTTCATTTTTCTTGTCGCTTCATCCCAGGTTCTGGAGGTCATTTTAGTTGAGTTTAATGAGTTCCTGAGTGTACACAGAGCACACCAACCTTTTAGGTATATATCTCTGGCCCAGAAATGGTGGAGGAGAGGGAGAAGCTCCAAAATACAAGAATCTGATGTCTGCCAGAGTCTTATTTTGAGCTTGAAACAAATTCAGATCTGTTTCTGGATTTGAAATTCCTTATAAAATGCTCTTTAGTTCCCTGCAGAAGAAGTGGTGGCAGGTCTTTTTTTGTACATTTCAGTGATRTTTCATATTTGAGAGAGATTTCTAGGCGTTATCTGAAGCTCTGCCATCTTTCTTGCCACTGGGAGCAGTGACAGTTTGTGGTAGGGGGGAGAGAGAGGGAAGAGTTTGCCATTTCCCACTTTATTGGAGAATAATGTGGTGTCAGAATAATCATTGTGTCATAGAATATTCTGAGTTGGAAGGGACCCATAATGATCATCAAAGTCCAAMTCCTGAAGAGAGGAAAAGAAAAAATTTAGAAGGTGAATTGAGGAGTGATCTCTGCTGAGTCAGAGATGCCATATAAGAGAAATAAATATATATCCTGTCCCAGCTGGAAAAAGAATCCTCTGCCACACTACAAAGACAGAGATCTGAATAAGTCTTCTATTTCTTAATAATTGCTGAGCTCTGTCACATATGAGCAGCTTTTTATCTAGGAGTATCCTCAGGCATTTATTTTATTTTTCTGGGTGTGCACAAGAGATGAAGCCCCAGYAACTACAGTGACAGGTGTGAGATGGAAGAACTCAGGAGTGAAGAGACCCTGCCTAAACAAGACCCTGAGGACCAAAAGTTGCAGCATTTTAGCATCATGTGATGGAAAAAAACAAACCAGCAAACAATTGCTGCCCATTTACATCCTGGTTTGTCCCACAGCCWCTTTCAGCATGTGTCCACAACATACATGCTTATCCTATCTTCCTTATTTTGGTCTGGAAAGGTTTATTTAGTGTAACTCCTCTTTAACTCCTCTTCCTCTTCTTATTGCTTCTAATATTTCCATATTTCATGGGCTTTTTGAGTGTTTTGTCCTTTACCTTTTGCTTCAGTCTGCCCTTTGGCTATCAGTCTCCTCCATGAAAATATCCTGAGYGGCACAAAAAGCAAATGTGTTCTTCCCCCTTCTAGTTTTTATCTCCCTGCTAAAGGCTAGACAAAAAGAAAGCTCAGAAAAGCTCAGAGTGAGGGAAAGGAAAAASCAGAAAAAGTCTGTAATACAAAAAACTTGTGATTTTCTGGGTTTTGGAAGGAGCAGTTAATGAATTGTAAAATCACAGAATCCTGGAATGGTTTGGAAGGGATTTTAAAGATTGTCTAGTTCCARCCCTCTGCCACAGGCAGGGACACCTGCCATGAAGAGATGGAAAAGAGAAAAATACAACAATGAAAGAAAACAGAAAATCAGAATAAAAAGAAAAAAAAGTGAAAGAAAATCTTYAGTGTTTTTCTGTTCCAGATTTATCCTGGCAGCAGTGTGGGTGAAGTCCCTGCTTTACAAATCTAATTCAGGTCCCTGTCCCATGAACTTAGAGCTTGAACTGGGACGTGGGAGAAATGAATGGGGAAAACCTCCCTCATTTCAATTTATTTCTGTGTAACGCATCCCAGAGCATATTCCAATTTGGGGAGAGGAGGGAACACAGATTGTTGTTGCTGATAGGATTTGGGTCAAACTGCTGCTCACTGTTTGGCACGTAACTGAATTAAGAGGAGGGTGTTCTCAAAACTGACATGGCACAGCAGGATGATAATCCCCTCCCCACCCAATTCCGAGTCCCCTTCATCAGCKGAGATGTTTGGCTGTGTTCTGCAACAATTTATCCATTAAAACTCGAGCTTCCCCACCWCTGCCTTTAATCCTGGCTCGGAAGGAGCTCCATCGCCACGGCTGAGCGCGCTTCGTTCTGCCTCAATCCCAGCAATACCAACAGTTTGTGCTYGCTCCTGAAGATAAATCTCCCCTCCGCCCTCCAAAACTCACGAAGACAGGGGTGGTAAAGGCCTGAATTTATGGAGCAGGGGGTTACAAAGRGAGGCAACGAGCAGCAGAGCGAATGAAGTTACGGATGAGCTGCGTCAGCTGCAAATGCTTTTGCGAGGTTTCACGAGTAAGGGAAGTTTTGTATCTGGAGATGAAGAAGTTGTCTTCAGTCTCTGCCTTCTTTGGGGTCTTTGTGGACCATCAGCTGGCGTCCCTGGGAATTGCAGTTCCCTCTCAGCAGGGAGTCACCTGGTAGTGAACCAGCCTGAGGTCCATGGAACGGGAAGGTTACATGGGAATCCGACAACTCTGAAATGAAGGGGTGTTGTATTTTTTTATGTCTGAGTGGAAAGTTAATGTTACGTAAAACTGCCTACTGAAGCCAATTCCTTCACTAAATTTGTTTTCGTTGGATTTTTTTCATTCCTTCCGTGTGTCCAAGAAAAATATTACTTAGCTAAAAGGCATTAATTCAGTTTAAATCAGAGTATCAAGCCTTCTGACTCTAGTACTGATGTGTGCACAAGTTTCTTGTTTAAATTAAGCCTGCTGGTTACTGGCTTGTTTGTTTCTCCACTATCCCTGCCTTCCCCATATTCAGGATGCTTATCTCATAAACTAGAAAAATAATGGCCATGTACCATTTTTTAAATAATTCAGATGGAAAAGCAATATCCTGCAGAATTTCTGTAATCAAGTATGTACCCAATCCAACTYGTGTGGAAACTTGATCAAAATAGATCCTTAACTCCTGGTTAAGCCTAATTAGGATACAGAGTTCAATACAAAGCCAGTTCTCATTTTCCTTTGCAATCAGCACATCATTTTTGTTTTGTTAAAGGACACAAGTTGCATCCCTTAGATAAACAGCTTGGGCAAGCTCTGCAAAACAATTAGTGCATCTTTCACATGGTCTAAACTTGATTGAATAATTACTCAAATAATGGTCAGTAATGGAATACATAGGGTTATCTTCTGGCTAATCCTCAGGTAATGGAGTTGGTGTATCTCTGATTTTTCTCTTAGCTGTTCCCAGTAAACAGGAGACTGAGACAAAAGTGATTATGGGAAGTGGAGGGAGTCACTGGAGGCCAGCAAGGAAAAGGAGGCCTTATCTTAAGCAATTAATCAAGAAAACTCCTATTGTGGGACAATTATTCAAAGCTAATTCTAAAATAGCTTTAGAGCCTGAGGTCCTGAAGGTTTTTTAGTGTGKTTTTTTTCTGTTTTGTTTTTGTTTTGTTTTTAAGAGTTTTGCCAAGGTCATTGGGAKCATAGTGGCTGCCCTTGCATCCAAATGAAGTCTGCAGCATAAAGAGGGAGTTGAATCTAAATTGCAGCATCACACAATGTGGGCCTTGAGGTCCTTGTCAGAGCTGTGAGGTTTTATTTTAAAAAATGGGTTGGAATGTTTCTAAATGGAGGCAATATTCTAAAACATGCTTAATGCTTCCACAAAAGCCATAGACTCAGAGAATTATTTAAGTTTGAAGGGATCCTGAAGCTGGTCTTGTGCCACTCCCCTGGCACGGACAGGGACATCTCCCACTATGTCAGGTTACTCCAAGACCCTTCCAACCTGGCCTTGGACACATCCAGGGATGGGGCAGCCACAGCTTCTCTGGGCAACCTGTGCCAGGGCTCACCACCCTCGCAGTAAACATCTTCTACACAATATCCAATCCAAACCTACTCTGTCAGCTTGAAGTCTTTCCACCTTGTTCTATCACTACATACTCTTGTAAAAGGGTATCCTCTCTTACTGTGTGTCCTTTGCAAGTGACACAATGAGAAGTGTATCACAATCATTTCACATCCATGTCCAGCTCTACTTCTACAAATGCAGGGCTTTGATATCTCTGAATCTCCCTTTTATTTTTTGCTCTGATGTTTTCACTGCTTTTTGCTTAGCTTAATTGTCCTACAAAGTCTTGTAGCAGTCTCAGAAGTGCAGGATTGTTTTGTGAGTGTGGCTTTGTAAAAGCCCATGAGGTCTTTCCAGTTGTCTCCCCGAAAAGCTCTTGTACAGTGAGAGCATCTGACTGACTCTTGTGCTGTGTTTTCAGCCTCTGAGCTCCCACAAAAGTGAGATTTATTTGAAGATGTTGCTGTGATCCATGAGGTCCTATGGAAAGAAGCAATAGATTTTACCAGCTGTCCCTGAAAAATTATAAGGTCACCGGAAAAAAAGCAGAGGTTTTAAATTGGATGTGGTTTAAATTTTCCTACAGCCTCCCGAATCGGGCTCCTTGCTGGAGTGGGAAGCTGCCCACAGAATTATTGCTCAGCACAGTCACCCCATGCTCTCRGAGCAGTTTTTCCCCAGCAGTGCTGACAGCAGCAGTTTGAACGCTCCGTGCTGCCCGATCCGGTTTCACGTGGCTGTGCAGTGTCGCCGGGAAGTGCTGCTGCCTGCCTGATCACACTGCCCTGATTAGTTTTCTCCCTGCCTATGGGCACCTTTTGCAGGGCAGGGTAACAGGGAGAGCCTGGACACACATGTGCTCCTATACAGAATAAAGCASAGAGGCTGGAAGACAAAGAGAGTCACTAATTGGATTTGTAGCTGTAAGAAAAAAAACTCTTAAAGTAAACATTTTCCTCTCTTTAAGTCTCCGTGGCTTCTTTCGTGAAGACCGCTTGAAAGTATCTGTTTCGGGGGTGAACCCTTGCCAGCAAATTTAATTTTGAGGCTTGTCAAGCTTTATTAAAACCTTATCATCAGTGATTTCCTCCTCTGCTAGATCAAGAAGATTGTATTTGTTATGGGATTCGTATTGTGGCTCAGAATTCATCCCAGCAAAGGAGTGGGGGGTTCACCAGCACACACCAGTGCCGGTTCAGWGCACTGAAGTCCTCGGATAAGTGTGCTCAGCACATCTTCCTGAAGGCTTTGGATGCTGTTTAGASACAGTTGGAAGCTGTAACTGCACTTGTGTTTCTGAGTTAGCAACTGTGGATAAATACTCATTTGCTCTGTGTGGCAAAAGCATTCATGATTGCTGCTGGTRTCATTAAAGAAATGGGATCCCAACGTCTGAAATATTCCCAAYGCATTCCAAGAGCTGGAAGATTTGGTAAACACTTTGGGGCATGGTGTGGATACATTTATTAAGGGAGAGAGTGAACATGTGCCTTTTTTTACTCTTAAGTAATTCTGTTTACATTAGTGAGAGTTTTCCAGTCAATTGCAGAGCTTTTTAATTTATTTTTAATTAAATTTCTGTGGCTTCTCTTAATTTGTGCCACTATGGATCAATACCGAAGATCAGGATTTCACCCAACAGGATAGACAGAGCTTTTTCAATTTATTCTAGAGCACAGGGCCTGGTTAGCTTTTTCTTTACATCTCAATTCATCTACTGAAAATAAACTTCTCTCTATCCCAGTCTTTCTCTTTTTTGGAAAATATTTTTGAATTGTTGAGAAAATACTGAATTTCCCTTTTTTACCTAATGAAGACAAAAAAATGGATGGAAGAGTCTCTTAAATACGTGCTCTGTTTGTTTTTCTTATAGTGCCAGAAGTAACCAAAGCACTTTGGAAAACACAGATACAGTTCTTGCCCTGAGCAGCTTATCACTGGGATTCAAACATGCCCTTGCAGTTGMAAGTGATGCACAAGAGGAGGAGGAGAGGCAAGGCAATTAATGGCCAAATGAGTTGTTGAACTAAAAAGTTACTTGAAGGTGATTTAAACGTTCAGAGCCTTTTTTACAACAGCAAAATTGCATTTGTCCTGCATAGCTGAAGTGATGATGAGTTGAGCCAGGACTTCCATCTGGGAATGYATTTTTGCAGAAGCTCCCTCATGTGAATAAGAATATGAGAGATTAAGACTCAGAATAGGCCAGGTCTACTTTTGAGGGAGTAAAGGAGTCAAAGGCAGAGGCAGGTAATTGTAGCTGATCACACACCTTGTCTGCYAGAGGAATTCTCTCTCCATGTGGATTTTGTGCCCCTCCTGGCAATGTCTGTGTTTATCTTGTGAACTTGGGAGATGAGCTCATGATTTAATAGGAGAACTCTGTCTTCATGTTGCCATTTCCTCTATGCCAGACATCTTCCCTGTGCTGATCAGAGCTGCTGTGATCTCCCCTCCCGTCTCCTCTACCTTGGCCACAAAACCAGTAACGAGTTGGGTCRCTCTGGGCTGAAGGACACCTTAGCTATTTTTATCAGCAATATAAGCACAAATATGCTTGTTATTGCGATCTAAAATAGCCCATTGTGCCATCTGCCTCTTATGTGCTGTCACTGGAACCCCTGAGGATGAGAAATGTGACTCTTCAATTTTAAGGGCCTTAAATCACATTTCTGCTCCACAGGTGCACTACACATAAAAAAACCAAAAAAAAACCCCAGACTCTTTGGGGTTAACTTTTGAACTTCTGGGGAGAAAGAGTGGGATCTGAAGTAATGCAGTGAAAGAAAGATGTGATGTCTGTGGGGCAGTTATGCCTTTTTGTTTCTGGAGTTCTTTAGCTCAGTTGCAAAATAAAGCATTAAATAATCACAGTATTTTCTCACTGCTGAATCCAAGTACCCAAATATACATGTAGATTGCAAATCTGTGAAGGACTAAAATTCTGCAATGCCAGGTAAAAATTATTAATATGGAAGAAGTACAGGTACCCCAGTGCAATAAATACCCAGTCTGTTCCTTTGCCAGGAGGTACAAATAGTTGCTTCCTAAAATATTTGTAAAAGCCTAGGGATATTCAGCCTAGGATTTTATTGAAGGTAGAACAGTATATTTTCTTATACAAGACTTTAGTATAGAAAAGGAAAAGCACTGTAAAAATCCTTCCAGATGTTTATATAGGTTCAGTGTTTTTGTTTTTAGTAAGATTTGTGATACTTGAAAAGCTGGTTTGGAAAGCTCAGCCAGGAAGATTAGATACAGAGGTGCAAAGTGAAAAGACTGATGGTCTGCTTTCCTTTTCTCAAGAAAAAATACATATAAACCCCTCTTATTATATCTGAGAATTATTAGATACAGATAATACAATGTGGATTTTGAGTCTTTAGATGATAAATTTGATCTTTGGAAGAGAAGCAGTGCTGAATCTCAGTTGTAACAGAAATTCTCATCCAGGAATACTCCTGGGAGGATTATTAAAATACTACAGGTACTGACATCRGCTACAAAGATCTACTTGTGCATATTTCTTTAAAGGGGGGGAAAAAACACCTTAATACACAGTATTACCATAGCTAGGCCCTATTATACCATTGTAATCATAGCTGAAGCAAGAACGGTGATTAACGATGGCAATTTATTGTATCTGACGAGGGGAGAAAATAGGAGATGTTGTCGTTATCATAAATCATATCATAAATAACCAAAGAGAAGCACTCAGAAAGCTTGTGTGGTGTCAGCAGCAAGCCCTTTCAGGCACGTTAGCCCAGGATGTAGCCATAGAAACCCCAAAGTCATATTGTTATCTTAGTCTTGCTGCAGTTATGTGATACAACAGTATTAACATATAGATTAGGCCATTTATAATACTAGGTGTCATTTCAGGTTGGCTTGCTTATATAGCATTTTAGTTTTTTTATTGTGCYGAATGTTAGGGAAACGCTGCATTTTTACAGGTCAGTATAGAGCCATTTATAATGTATCAGCTTCACACCTCTGTCAGTCTTGTTAATGTACTCTGTTATTGATTGGTTGTACTCTATGAATTGTCATTGCCTAATTACCTTGTCTTTGCTAATAATTTTATTTTTTAGAAGTCAAAATGTTCCTTTAAAGAGAAAACCTCTGCGCCTGCACGCATACTTTGGGACAAGTTCTCGGTTCTGTTAAGGATCAGACATCCCAGAGGGAGTAAAAAGTGAAATAAAAATCACGGAGACAACGCCAGATTTTGTTGTAGAGGTTTTCTGTCCCAGGCTCTATGTTTTGATCKAACTGCAGTGGTTTTCACATTACACTCTGCAGAGTTCAGGGSAGAGACTCAATCCCAAGTAATTCAGAGCAACACCAAAGTGACTGAGCCAAGGCTGCCCTGCTGACAGGGAGCTGGCTGGATCTCACACATCTCTCATTCCAACACTTCCTAAAGATGCTGCTGGGGTTGTTTCTGCTCTCCAGGCCCATTAGCCCAGCACTGCTGCTTGTTCATGTATTTGTGCACAAGCTAAAAAAAAATGTTGAGCCGCTGCTTAAAAGTCAAAGCAAAAATAAASTCTCCCTTGCTGTATTTAGACAGAAACATGTTTTTGCTTGCTGTAGCAGCAGAAATTCTGGACTAATATTTTGTCAGGTCAGRCAGAGATTGCAGGTGTAGCAGATAACCATCTGCCCACTCTGTTTTTCTGTCTTCAGCAGGGAACTAGCTATGTCATTTTAAGAATCCTGTGCAGTTGGGCTTCAAAAAAATCCATATTTTTAAAAAAATATTTGAATGGGGGCAGCCACTAGTAATTACTTAGAAGTGTTACTCTCATTGCATCTGGTATCCTAAAGCAGCATTGGAAGCCAAAATCTCACCTTATATCCAAGATCTGATGCCCAGAGTGATGCTCATCACAATTGCCCCCTTTTTTTTGACTCCCTTATGCCTGTGTGATCCTGAGRTGGTTTTTTACTTTGCCTGCTGGACATAAAAATGCTTTTTTTTTTTTTCTTTTCTTCCACCCTCAGATATGTTTCCATTTGAAATATTATCTCATTAGGTCACTTCTGGCCCAAACCAGCAGATAATCTTCCTTATTTTAGCCTCGTTTAGTTCCTCATTCTCCTGCACAAATGCTTGAACCAGGACAAAAGAAAGGATGGGACAGTTTCCATTTAAATGTAAAACTACAGGTTTAGGAGTTATGGTTTGTTTCTGGAAAASTGTAAATACTCTTTTCTCATTCTGGTGCTCAATAGTTCATCTCCAATGAYTTCACACCAAGATGGGGAGGATGGAGAGGTAACTGAATCATTCTGGAAACTTTKGAGTCCAGAACCTGATTATTGCTATCCTACATATTTCCAGATGGTTGGATGTATTAYGTCCTTAGGGATGGAGGGCTGTTTTGTTGACCTCTTGTAGCTTCTTGGTCAGGTTAATGAGGGCTTCTGGAATTATTGATAGATGTATGCACCAAGTCTCAGTCCTGCTGAGCACCTCAAGGTCAGTGCTGGCTGATAGYAGGGACTGAAGGCACCTCCCAGCCATTTGGGGCAGCATTTTCCAGTGTGATTAACAAATTGAGATGTTTAACTTCGAGCACCTTTCATGTSTTCCTTACAGTGTTCTAGTTATTTATGCAAAATCAAATCACCTGAAAACTTTTTTTTTTTTTTTTTTTTTAATGTATTGGTGGTTCTTGCATTTGATAGCACTGAGAAGGCACTGCAATGAACTTGCTGACAATGTCAGTGGAACATGTGGAAGATGAGCTGTTTGGTGGTGCTCTCTTCCCAGTTCTCTTCCCATAGAAAGTATCAGCTGGAAAATGTCAGGTTTTGGTAATAGGTTGATCTTTGTAAAGTAAAGGAGAAATCTGTTGCTTTATTGCCTCTTWGGTAAACAGGTCACATCAGTGATCAGTTGTGTTCATACAGCAGAGAAATTATAAATACAATTACAAATATATATATCTGTAAAATATGCACAAGTATCTATATAAAATCCAGTATTCTAAGCCCCACATGTGTCACAGGTATCTCAGTGTGTTCATTTTGCATTAAGGTATCAGGATATTGGCCTGTAGGATATCAGGATTGAATTTTGTGCCTCTTCCATTAATTTCCTTTATGGACTACAAGCACACTTTCTGTTTGTTTTGGGGAAAGGCCATTGTTATTACAAGTTAAAGAGATAAAACATATCATGGCACAAGAAAAAGACTTCAATTTTAACAGAAATCAAAAGCTCCTGCTTATTAGGATATGATAGGGATRTAAGCTCTTGACTTAATGACTTAAAATTTCCAAAAACTTATCTTTGGCTTCATCTCATGCTTTAACTAGACAATAGGAAAATTATTCTGGAAGTCTGCAGGAAGATTTTTTTCTATTTTTTTCTCACTAAAATGTTTCATATGTTGGGTGGGACCAATCCCTTCCTTTCTTACATTTGAGAGGCTGAGCTGGCTGTGTATAAAGCCATCAGCCTTGATATCCATGTGGTCCTAAGGAGGATATGCTTGGAAAGGAAGATGGATTGAAGATCTCAGTGCAGGCACTGCCAGATCACTTCCTTTCCCAAATCCTAATTTTCCTTAAAAACCCTGATGCTTCCAAYTCCCATTCTCAGGTACTTGGTACCGTGCAGTGCAGAGGAGCAGAGAGGCTGRTCTGAACAGAACTATGTGTGAAAGAATTCTGGAATCTACTGACAGATCTTATTTGGTCATTTTGCATGCTCTTAGAAAAGAAAATGTTCAAGTTCTGTTTAAAAAGAAAAGGATTATGGAAGAAATTTAATAGTTGAACAATAGGCATGTGTGAGTTGGGTGGAAACATCTGCTTTTTGAGAATTGTATCCTTAATGGGTTTGCTCTGATAGCTGATCCTGTTTATCTGCCATACTGCTGTTAATATCAAATGCCAAATGCCTAAATCTTACATTATTATAATAACAAGAGTTGGCTTCCACAGGAACTGTTGCCTCCCAGAGCTTTGTGCAATTCATACATTAGATGTAGCATTGGAGGTAAGAGCTGCTGTTACTAAAATCAAGTTACTCTTTCTCCAGCAAGTGGTGTCCAGCTTTAACCACCATGTCTGACTCTGCTTCATCCTGTACATAAGAAATATTTATTTATTCTTAAATCTGCGTGTCTTACCCAGATGGTTTTTCCTGTCACCACCCTGTGACAGAGTGAAATGTTAATCCAGTTTTCAGAAGAGAGACTGGAACTTTACTTAAATWAAATGCCAGCCAGCAGACAGGGTAAGTTTTTGGCAGGGTCAGGAGCTGAGCAGAGATTTTGTCTGTCCCAATCTGTGCCATGCTGTCCAGGACACCCATTTAGCTGTCAATGCTTTTGTTTTCTCACTGAAGCTACCAAGTAAAAAGTCTGGTGACGACCAAGATGATGACAATTTTAATTTTATAGGTGTATTTGTATATGATAGGTTTTCTTGCTTGAAGAATGCCCATGCATAGGTGCATTTCTATTCAATCAGATGAGTTTTGCATCTGTTTTTCCTGCCTTCACTTTTATCTGACCTCTTGTGCTGCATCCTCTGACAAGGCAGCCAGGTGAGCATGATAATGTGGTACATGTGATAGCACTTCTTTTTCTGCAGAAAGGCAGAATTTCTGTTCCTTTGTACCCTCGTGTCAGTTCCAGGGACAAATAGTCCCTCAGTTTTCRTAAACCTGGAAATTCATTACTGAAGTGTTGGATATTGCTGTCCTGAAACTAAGCTGTGGCTAAATTAATTAATTTATATTCAATAAACCTTTGGTCTGGGGTCCTTGCTGTGCTACAGGGACATGATATACCAAGAAATGGAGTTTGAGCTTCTTTAGTGGTTTTTCCTTAAAAAAGGTACAGAAATTTCAGTTTCTTGCCTGAACTGTTCAGCTTAAGAAATTTTCCAGCATTTGAAGTCGTGACAGATCCCCACRGTTTGCATGTGATTCTGATGATTTCTGTCCAGATGCTGTATATTTATGAAGTTCAGTTTTTCCAGCACCTCTGTGAGATGGAATTATGATCATTTGTCAGGTGGGAAGGCAGCAGGATGTGGAGTGACCTGCCCCAAATCACCCTGCAGACCTGTGTCAAGAGAGGAGTGGATTCCTTCCTCCYCTAACTTTAAAATCATCCTTTCATGAAGGTGAATTTGCTTTCTGGCATAGACCCAGGTGATGTTGTTACCCATTGAAYCATTTAGGTTGGAAAAGCCCTCTGAGATCATCAAGTCCATYAACCCATCACTGCCAAGTGACCACTAAATCCTTGTCCCCAACTGACACATCCAYATGTTTTTTGAACAATTCCAGGGACGGTGATTCCACCACTTCCCTGGCACAGCCTGATATTCTCAAGTAAGAAATGCTGCCTTTCTAACCAGATTTCTCATAGGCAGCGTGCTGACAAGCTCTCAGCTTGTTTTATTTCAGTGATGGACAAATTCAGTGCTGCAATGGCAGAACTCATCCCTCCTGTAAGCCAGGCTCTGCACAGGGGGCCTGCTGACATAATAAACAATTGCTCTCTATAGCTTTAGTAATGTGAGCATTAATATTGATCCAGCACTGACTTCTCTAACGACCAAAAAAAAATGTATCTGTTATCTTGAGAAACCTCCCAAACAGCTCCAGTCTCCTTTCATTACAGGGGAGAGTTATGAGGGCAGATGGTTGAGGTGATATCCATTTGACCTATAGATGCTAACTCAGGCTGGATCATTAATAAAGGTGGCTGGAGATGGGGAGAAATGGCAGTAAAGAGAGTTTAAAAGCAATCCTGTGCACAAAGGATGGTGCATCCAGAAGTGCAGGGTGGCAAATGAGATGGACAAGGTGAGGAAGTGGCCACGTGGTTGTAAATGCTCATCACCAAGTCAGGCAGCAAACACTTAAAAGCTGATGTTTCTCCATATTTAGTTCCTGCTCTGGTGTGAATCCTTTGGGAGGGAAAAAAGCCATAGGTCTTGAACTCAAGATAGAAATTTCACTTTCTCTAATTAACTAAACCCCCCCACCACCACCAAAAAAAAAAAAAAAAAGTGCTTCATTGTTTTCTGCCACAGCTGTGGTGGCTCAGGTTTGAAAGCTGCTGCCTGGCAGAAAACCAGTCCTTGCTAAGGATCAGACTGTGGCCTTGTTCCAAGAGAAATTTGGATTTCATTTGACCACGATAGGATTCCAGATTGTCATCTGAGCATGTCTGAAAAGTGGTGAATGTGTGTCAGTAGTTAAGTGCTCATGAACTTCCTTAGTCCCTGGATTGTTCAGGACTGACCCAGGCAATTTTTTCCAGATGTTTTGGGGAATCCAAGTCCATATAAAAGGGATGGTAATGCTTCTGCTTCCTTACTAAGTTGTCTTTGTGGCTTGCAGGAATGTGCATGAAAGCTGGAGCCAAGACACCCCGATTTCTTGTCTCACCTCTTCAAACTGCACTTTAACCTTTCTGCCCTTCCCTGGCACCTCCACACAAGATCACAGAAACTTCGTGGGCCCRCTGCAAACTTTACTTGGCCTTATTAAAAAAAAAATAAGCATTGCTTTTTTTTTTATTGTACAGAACTCCGGTCCCTGTTCTCCAAAGCTCCTCTGAAATTGTTTTTTTGCCTTTGATCCAGCAGCTGCTGGTATTCTGCAATCCTGAGTAGGTAAAACATGAGAAGCACCTTGGGATGGGAAGGAGTTATAAAAATATGAAATATTGCAGTGCCCTTCTGTGAGATACAGTATAAGAGAGGGGCTGTTTAAATGGACACTGGGCAGAAATCTCTTTCTAGTAAATGTAAATTTTTCTAGTAAGTGTAAATTTTTAGTGTTGTAGTAGTTTATTTTCCACTTTATTGACTCTTTTTATCCCTGTGTTTCTTGTATTAAAATGGTTAACATTCCTATCTCTGTTCTAATGTTCCTATTTTGTTCTAAAGTCTGTATTATCAAACCTTATCTTTCCTAATATTTTAATTTGGCTATACTTTTCATCTTGTGGCTGAGGCAGAACATTTCTCTAAATCCCAATTTTAAAGTATGATGTTTGTTTTAAATTTTATCTCCGACTTTTAAACGAAAACAAACTCTCAGTTCTGAAGTAGGTGGAATGGGGTTTGGAGGGAATTGCTCAGTAGCAACCAGTGCTGTGTGACATCTGATGAATGCTGATTCTTCATCCCCAAAACCTCCTGAGTGGGTGAAGGCAGCTGATTTCTGCAGCAGCTTAAACAGAGATTGAAATTACTTCCATGATGGGGAAGCAGATTTTTTTCCCCCATAGCAGGTGCAGGCTCAGTCCAGAGTGATTTCTCAGTTATACTCTAACTTTGCAGTTTAAAAAATTCAATGTCAGTGCCCAGCCAGGCAAAACCTAACTCCCTAACATTTCTGTTTTTCACGGAAGGCTAAGACTTTATCCTCAGGCAAAGTCTCCTCTCTGGGCTGGCTGCTGTAAATCCTCTGGGCCCTGGCAAAAGCCAGACTTGCTAGCTCATTTTACTTAATTTGTGATGCTGGCAAGATTTGTGCTGCAGCCCAGGGCTCTTGACTCAACTCTCCTAAATCAGAGCATTGACACATTACAGTGGAGAAACACCAGCGCAGAAAACCTGAAAATAAATTCCTTGAAAAGAGATATTTCAGAAAGATGCTGTCTTGCTGAGTTTTAAATTGTGTTTAGTGGAATGTTTCAAGTTTCTTGGTGCTTTTTTTCATTAAAGCCACCTGCTCATTAGGAAGTTGGGTTTTAGCCAGTGTCCTCACAAATGTTTTTTGCTACATATTTCATGTGAGAATCTTGGGGCACTGGATATYTTTCCTCAGAAACCCTGATAGACAAAATGTCTTGGGTTTTTGCAGGTGAGTAAACAGAAACTTGGGGTAAAGTGAAATGAGGTTGTCTGTGTAGCAATGTTAACCAGCAGAGGTGTAATGATGTAATTACTCCAAATACAAATGTGTCAGGTTAATGCCTGTGTAGACATTCTTATTCAGGACTAAGAATCCTTTTTCCTGCTCGGATAATTCCATTTTGAAAGTGAGGAAGTGTATCAAAGGGGATAAAGTGCTTGGCTGTGGTTGTGGAGATCAGAGGTTCTCTTTTTAAATCTACTGTGGATTTGTTGGGAGATCTCAAGTGGATTTTCTCCTTTCTCTGCRCCATAATGTCACATGTGGCTCTGAAGATGGTGTTGTGTGTAGGGAAAAAAATAATTGTTATTAAACAAAAAAAACAGAGCAGTTACACAGGTGGTATCCACACTGGTTTGGAATAGTTTATGTCTGATGTCTGCACTGTGTAGATTTCAGGTTTATCTTGTTTTCAAAAGCTGGGTTTTGGTCTCACAGCCTGAATGCCCATTTGCTCTGAAGTGTGCTGGGTGAATTCCTCCTTCGTTTTGGTTTCACTGCTGCAGGAAGCTGGCATATGCACTCCAGGATTGTCCCACGATGCAAACAAAACAACAATAAGGGAGATGATGGGCAAATGCATTTCAAAGGCATATTCCTGATTGAACCAACACACACACACACACACATGTGATGCTGAGGCGTTCCCATGAAGTCATAACAGTTAATGTCCACCTGCAGCTGCTCTTAAGATGATATCAGAGACAGAACCTGGCAGGTGAATGGGGCTTAGTCCTCTGCTTTAACCTTCAGCCTGTGYTGCTTCAGAAAGAATAAACTAGGTTTAGAAAGATGTTTTCCTAGTAGTTAACCTGCAGTCAAACTTGTGTGATATATAGGCAAGAAAGACAGTTCTGAGTAATTTTGCTTTGACACTTTACTTTGACACCGTGTTACAGCAAAAAATGCTTCAGCCTCTTTCCCTTCRTTTAAAAATGAATGAAGAAGTTGTTAGGGTGGTTTTGGGTAGAACTGCTCTTTGGGCCTGCTCTGCAAGCTCTGCCATTGGTGAGCTCTACCCTCCTCTCCTTTGCCCGTGGGTTCAGTGTTACACTGCAGTGAGGGCACCTGCCAGTTCCAGTGGTGGCTGATGTGACACAGGAGGTGCCACATGTTCCTCCAAGCAAACCAGTAAGAAAGTTGGCCAGTTGTCTCTTCTGGGCTGAGCTGCACGTGAATATTTGTTGTGGTGTTTGTTTGTTTCTGTAAAACACATTTCRATTATCTTAATGCTTTTCTAAATGTTTTTTGTTGCAGAAGAGGAAGAGGAGCAGGTTCCTACCGATGGAGGTACATCTGCAGAGGCCATGCAGGTCCCACTGGARGAAGAGGGAGATATGGAAGAGGATGAGGCAATTAATGATGAGAACTACTTGAGCAAGAGACCATTAGAAAGTCCTGATGCTGAGGAATTCCCACCTGTGAAAAGGCCAAAACTGTCTGTTTCCAAAGGGGACACCTTGGATGGAACTGTGGAACCACGTGAGCCTCTTAGCTCAATAAATACACAAAAAGTCCCACCAATGCTTTCTCCAGTTCACGTTCAGGACAGTACAGACTTAGCCCCCCCTTCTCCAGAACCACCGATGTTGGCTCCCATTGCAAAACCCCAAGTGCCCACCCCCAAACCTTTAGAGGCAAAGCCGTTCGTACCCAAAACAAAGTCCAAAACAAGTTCTCCAGGACAAAAGACAAAATCACCGAAAACTACACCCTCACCAGTGGTAGCTGGGAGTCCCATTCGTTCACCAAAACCTGGATCCAAAGAAAAAAAGTCACCAGGTCGCGCCAAGAGCCCAAAAAGTCCCAAAAGTCCAAAGGTTCCTGCTCACGTTCCACAACCACCTGTGAAGCCTGAACCACCGAGTAGACCCCCTCTGGCTGCATTGAGTGAGAAGATAGGAAAGGAAAATATCCAGGTGAAACAGGGACAGACACCACCTGAGCCTGCTCCCAAGCCAAATCTGGACAACCAGGTGAAGAAAGTCCCGGTCATGGACAAGACCATCGATGATTCAATCGATGCTGTGATCGCTCGCGCGTGTGCAGAGCGAGAGCCGGATCCCTTCGAGTTCTCCTCTGGGTCTGAATCAGAAGGGGAAATTTTTACCAGCCCTAAAAGACTTTCTATTTCAGAGTCTACAACTCCTAAACCTTCTGTTCCTGCCAATAATGCAAATAAAGCGGGAGCAACTCCAATTCCTGCCTCAGGTGGGRCTTCAAGTTCAGACATTTCATGGACAATGGATGACTCAATTGATGAGGTCATTCGGAAGGCAAACATGGGGACACCTTCTAATCCACCTACCAACTTCACTTATTTCTCCTCTCCTTCTGCTTCACCTCCAACTCCAGAGCCTCTTCTCAAAGTCTATGAGGAGAAAACCAAGTTGGCTTCATCAACAGAAGTGAAAAAGAAACTGAAAAAAGAGCTGAAAACTAAAATGAAGAAGAAAGAAAAACAAAAAGAAAAAGAAAAAGATAAAGAGAAGAACAAGGAGAAAAATAAGGAGAAGGAAAAGAACAAGGAGAAAGATAAAGACAAGGAAGGAAACAAGGAAGCAAAGTTTCAGTGGAAGGAACTACTCAAAGAGGAAGATCCTGATCCATATAAATTCAAACTAAAGGACTTTGAGGATGCTGACACAAAAGTAAAGTTGAAAGATGGCAATACCAAAAAAGAGAGAGAAAAACATAAAGATAAAAAGAAAGAGAAAGAGAAAGGCAAAAAGGACAAGGATAAAAAAGACAAAGAGAAACTCAAAGATAAGGGTAAGGAAGATAAGATAAAGGTGCCATCAGCACCTCTTGTGTTACCTCCCAAAGAAATGTCTATGCCCTTGTTCAGCACACCATCTGCCATGAGGCTTCCCAGCATGTTACCTTCCTTGTCTCCCATGCTACCTGAAAAGCTATTTGAGGACAAAGAGAAACCTAAAGAGAAGAAGAAGGACAAAAAAGAGAAGAAGAAAAAGAAAGAAAGGGAGAAAGACAAAGAAAAGGAAAAGAAGGAGAAGGAAAAGGAGAGGAAAGAAAGAGAAAAGAAAGAGAAAGAAAAGGAGAAACATAAACATGAAAAGGTAAGCTGGTTGGACGAGGTGAGATGTCACACTTGCTTGAATAATCCACATGGATTCCTGTGTTTGCTGCTGAACATTGTCTAAGAGCTTTGAGGAGAAGTGTGGTTACAGGATTGGTGTTTCTTAATGATAACAGCTCCAAGGAAGGTGTCCACCAAGAGCTTCAGAGATTGTCCCACATCTCTGGAAAATAAAACAGTGGAATTCTAGTTCTCTGAATTTGAACTGTGAGATTGTCCTGGCTTTTCTTAACCTTCTTTTCACTTGGAAAAGCTGAGGCTCAGATGCAACAACACACATAGCAAAGGGATGCAGTGTTGTGTTGCAGGAAGTTTGTTCTGTAGGTTTCCACTAGAAGGGCAGCAGCCCTATACCTTTCATATAAACGTTAAATTTTGTTTCCAAAAATCCTCTATTTCGAAGTTTGTAGAAGCCTGGAAATTCCTAAGTGGACAGAAATGAGAAGCAGACTGTGTTCAAATAAATGTTATCTCACATGCTGAAAAGAGTTGCTGAGTCTTCCCTTAGCAGATCTGCCCCCTTGTTGCTCCAATTTGTTTGAAGTAAGAAAATTATTTTCAAATTATGGTCTAAGTGTTCAAATGTCACCTTTCTTTGGAGTCTTATGCTTGAGAGACAGAAGGGGAGAGCTAATTTTCAAGGGGTTTGAGCTCCTTCCATTCCTGTAACTCTTACTGATTTACATCAGCCAAAGATAATTTCTTCTTTCCAATATCACCTAATCTTGAGAATATATTTAATATTTAAGAAATGAAACCAGCATATTTGCATGTTATCAGATTTGAAATCCCATTAGAAGCAGCTCCCCTAATTCAGGATTTGCTCTAATTTTTTTGTCACTTCACCTTATAATACGCATTAAATTGTTAACATTGAAAAGAAAGAAGAAAAGAAAGAGGATTGTCTTCCTGTGTGATAACCTTGGATACAAGAGTTCCTAAATCTCTATCCTTAGCCTTAGGAAGCACTGTGTGAGTTCCAGTTTTACCAAGATGCTCTTTACATCCTGCTTTGAGTGTAATACTCGGTTTGTACAAGCTCAGATTTGGGACATTCCTCATTCTCCTTTTGTTGCCACTCTTACATTACCTGCTGGACTTGCAACAAAGTGCTGATTTCAGAACTTGATATATTTTTTAAGTTTATAAATGGTTTTTCCATGCAGAATCTGGCTGATGTGGAGAACTAATGTTTGTCTGTTGTGGATGAATTGGTGATCAACAGGGTGGTGGCCCAGTTGTCCGTGATAATTTAATGTCTGGTTTTAGTCTGCAGCAACACTTTCACAGATTCCCCATTTCATCTGTCTGCCCCTTGTGCCTGAGCAGTTTTGGTAGTATTTTGTTGGGAATTTCTGCTAAGATTTCTTTTTGAAGTTAAACATGGGTGTATGTAAAATAGAGCCAATGAGTTTCTTGTTTTCCGTATTTTCAGTTTTGCATTTCTTCTGCAGTTGTCTGTGTCAAGTTTGCTTTTAGAGTGATAAACAGGCACATAAACAAATACAAACTGGTAAAGCTTCAATATAGTCTCACCATATATATATATTAGGAAAAGGAGTTCAACACTAATAAAAACTTGGACAAATTAAATTGACAAAGCTGCCCATTACCTTGGCAAAAAGTCCCTGTCAAAAGATAAACTTTAAAGCTAGAATGCATGAAAGAGTCCCCAGATAGAATTAAAATTTAAACTGATTCTTGAGAGATAAGCTTTTTTTAAATCCACCTCTTTGCTGCAAGTCAGGATTTTAAAAATAAATTTCCCCTTTAAATCTCTTGAGCGATTTTCATTTTTTGCAAGGCCGCACTGCTGGTGTCCTGGAAAAATGGAGAGTTAGAGCTTTATCAGTTGGTGCCCTGAGGTATGTGGCAAAGAAGCTAAATCCTTGAAGATTAGCAAAAAAAATGCAGCACATGGCAATAAGGGGCTTATATGACTACTAGTATTAGTTCAGGTGAAAGAAGTATTGCTTATACATAAAACTGGACAAATCCACTGACAATGTATTTTTAGTTAGCTACAAAGGAGTCTTATATTGCTGGACTTTACCTCTTTGGTGATTTGGGAAGCTTAGTAATCCACTGTAAATGCTCTTCTGCTGGCCCCAATTCCCAGTATTACTCCAGAATGCTGCTCTTTCGTTTTAACCCCTAAAAGTACATGTTTCCTTAATTTAGCTTTTAGATCACACAATGACTTATTTAGGCAGCAGTTGTGCTGCAAGAGCAAATGATCAAGTTACAGCTTGGACATTTAATCTGCCACAGTGCATCCACCTCCGAGGCGTAAGCGCAACCTGGGAGATGAGTTTGTGGGCTCACTGCAGTTTCAGCTCCTGATGGCCAGGAGGAAATATCAGAGTCCCATTTCTAATATTGCTGCAGTTAAACAAAAACTGACTCAGCTGTAATGTTCCCAGTTTTGAGCCTTGTAGTGATTACCTTTGTGCRCATCCCATCCCGCTGGGTGTGATTGAGGCTTTTTATCAAGTTTTTCCTGGAATTTTGCCCCAGGCTGCTGAAAGGTACAGAGCAGCAAACAGAGCACTGCATAAATGACAGAAAACAGAAGCTGAAGGCTTCATGCTGGGCGTGTTTGGTGATGGCACCGAGGAGGAGAAGCTTTGTCTCAGGGCTTGCCTGCAGCTCCGTGCCCTGCAGTGGTGTTGGGTGCTGCCCTCAGAGCCAGAAAAGGAGATCTGGGGCACTGCCTTGTGAGCTCCAGCAGATGAAGAGCAAACACTTGGAGCAGTTACACCCCATTTGTACTCCAGAGATTACCAGTCATGCTGTAGGAGTGACTGAGCAGCTCAGGGAGCAGCTGCTGACCCAGTTTCAGCTAACCTTAATAAGCTGAGCTGGAAACTAAAGTAGTTGAGGAACTGCTTCATGAGAAATGGAGCCATCCTTGCATCAGGGCAGGGCTTGCCAGAACTGCCCCAAAGTAAGCTGCCCTTGCTCCTGTGTAAAAATCCTGTCACCAGTGTGGAGGAGGACCAAGCTCTGCAGGATGTAACTGTGAATGCTCCTTCATTTTCTCCCTGGTCTAATGATGTAAACTCTATACACAAACCCATGTTGTAGAAGATGCTTCCTGTCCTCTTGTATCAAAGGATAAGATTTAGCATTCTAGTGGAGCCCTAGCAGAYTATGTTGGAATCTGAGCATAAAGAAGTGGTTTGTGTGCTTTTCTTCTGCCCTGTGAGCCCACACCACCATTGTTTAGAATGGACCAAGGACCTTTCTAAATGATGTGGGCATCTCTCTGTGCTGTGTGCTGGAAGCTGCAGCAGCAATGCCTGTCCTGAGATGTTTTGTATTCAAAACAGGCACTAAAGAAGGAGGAAAAACCTGCAGGAAAAGAGGCAAGATAGGCTGTGCAAAGCCACAGTCCTGAGCCTGCAGGAGCCAGGGTTCAGTTTCAGTCTCTAAGCAGTGGGTGATGTTACAGGTTAAGATGCTGGGAAAACAGAGAAAAGACTCACCTGTCACCTCTGGAAGATGGCAGTGAAATTGTTGCAGGCATTTGAAGCTTCAGAGGAAAAAAGCTCTTGCAACACTCCRGGGGAATGATGTAACAAAAAATGGCTCTACAGAAACAAAGAGTGCAGAGAGGCCTGTGAAATCAGCTAATCCATATCCATGGAGAGCTGCATTGCAAAGCACAGTTCACTGTGTCAGAGCAGGAACACCACTCAGGCTGCTCTCTTTCTCTCTCTGGCCTAAACATCTCCTGGAGAGCAGCTCCTGTTCTTTTGCCAAAATGCATGAGATTTTGTTATCACCTTTCTCAAAATAAGTCCAACTTGAGCCCTCCCACTCTGGYCTGCTCTCTCCCACACTGCATTCTGTGCTTTGCATTGATTGTTTGCCCTCCCTTTTTCTGTGAAAGCTTTATGAAACTGGAAATTTGATCAGGTTTCCATTTAGTTGTATGCATATTAGTTTTGTCTAAGTTCCTGGAGCAGATTCAGCCAAGTGGTTGTTTTATTAAATTTGGTGACACACATTCTCAAAATAAGATCAGTCTCCATCTCTGTTTTTATATGTATATCTCTCTATTTATAATGTATGTATACCTGTCATATATGGAGATGAGTAATGAATGCCTGGAGAATCATTACAGTGTCAGCTGTAGCATCTGTGGTCATTCTGGACAGGTTTTGCAAACCAGTAGCTCAATGGGAGTTGATAATTTTGGCATATACTGGTTCCATAAGTTCAAGGACATATTCGAGTGGTCTAAACTCCACCAGATACCAAGATTGGAATCCCAGGCCACTTGGAAAATAGTCATTAAGAACCTCAGCCTAATTGCAGTAAAATRCAGTGGCTGTTATGCCTCTTTGGATAACAACTTTCATAAAGTATTCAGTGTTGGTGAATTCAGCTTGGARTTTATTTGCTTCCTTTGTCTCTCCTTTTGATTCAAGAGAGTCATGGTACATTTATGTGATGAACCTGGGAAATAACTGAATTTAAATCTCAGAAAAACTTGCAAACACCAATGGGTGCCTGACAAGTTTGAGCACTAAGATCAAAGCATTTCATGTCATTGTTTAGAAACAAACTGGGAAGTTTTGTGTCTCTAGAAAAGTACTTAATCAAGAAGATTTGCTAAGAAATTGGAGGTACAATAGGAGCAAAATTTGAAGTTGGTTTTTTTTAGCTTAGCGTTTGTATTTGTGAATTTCTACAGCTGGGACTCCCTGCAGACTGAGACCCGTCCACACCATGGGACAAAGTGTGAGAGAACAGTGGTTAGTCTGTCCTAGTTTTGTTTCATTAAGCTGATATACTCTGGTTAACTCCATCAGTGCTTTCATGTAATTAATATATTTTGGGAGTCTGCTTGCAGYCTTTGATTGATGATTGTGTTCCCCTGTACAGATAAAGGTGGAACCAGTTGTTCCAGCTCCATCTCCGGTTATTCCTCGGCTGACTTTAAGAGTGGGCGCAGGCCAAGACAAGATGTAAGTACAAATAAATCCATCTTTGAGGTGTGTGCTCACCTCTGGCACCTGTGGGAGATCCTCTGTTCAATAGGAAAAGCTTAAAAATTAGTGGCAAATCACATTTATACAGCAAAGTGAGACTCATCCCCTTCCATCCATCCTACTGTGTGTCCCATTCCATGTCTTTCTAGGGCATGGATTACAGGGCTCCGTCTGGGCTGGCATGATGCCTCCAGTGACATTTAGTGAGGTTTCTGTAATGGATGCTTATCCTGAGTGTAACCTACAGCTAAGTTTCACAACACTCCCCTGCTAACAGTTGTTTTATGCTTTAAAACATAACAGTTGGAATTCCTTTATACACATCTGTTTTATTATAACTGTTGATGATTATTCATGAGTGTGCCTAACGCATTTCAAGTGCTGCTTCATTAGCTCCCTAATTATTGGGTGCTGTTGTACAAATAATAGTTACTTTGTACTGGATGAGCATAAATAGGGTGATCCCTATCCTGAGATCATGCAGCATAAACAGGAGGCTGGAGAGGCTGGGGAAACCATGCGTCACTGGGCTTCTTAGGCTGCTCCTGTGTTGGATGTGAAGGGTTTCTTTTAATCAGGTTTTCCGTGTTGATTTCATGGCACAAAGCACACTTCATGTCCAAYGGTAAACATGAGCACACACAGATCTTTCATTTCCATTCCTCACATTAAATACTGCTAATGCAGTTGTTTCTCTTCTAGATCCATTATGAACCAAACCCCCTAATCACTCATTTGTCTGCTCTAGAAGTTAAATGGGATTTTGATTATTATTTTCTTTTTCTCTGCTGTCCTACTTCTCCCCAGTAGATAACCATGGCTTTTACTGGTTTGAAACTGCTAAGGGACTTCAGTCATTCCTTGGTTTCTAAGGGACACCCACACCCCAATTATTAACCATTTTTGCTTTCTTCCTGTCACAGTATTTGAGTGTGATCTAAAATTTCTGTGCCTCAGGTTGCTGTACAGAGTTCCAGCTCTCTCAKAATACTTGTCTGTCCTGCTGAGCATGATTTGAATGTGCATGGCTGGACATGCTGTCCCTTGAAAGCCCACAAATCGATTTTCCTCCTTGAGGAGACATGGATACTTTTAAATTCTTCTTTTCCAAGGAYTGTGGAGTGTTTATATGGGGGAAATTAACTCATATTTTCAAGGCAGAACTTCTGAATTAAAGTTCTGAAGCCATATTTTAGCACYAGTTGTCTTCCAACCTTATCTCACTACAGTGTTTCTCATACCCACACACATTTTGAGAGGGGACTTCAGGCTCCACCTCTTTGCTACAAATCATGGGGGTGCATCATTGTCATCCCTGCCAGCCCTTGGTCTGAGATACTGACATCTTATTTCATCGGCTGCTGGGAAACTTACTTTATTTCCAGATTCATTTTTACATCTTTAGTGGCACCTTGGCCCCCATCTGAGGATCTCAWAACAGGCAGAAAGAAATTATTTTTGATGTATTATAGTAAGGGAAAGTTAAACTTATGTTTCATCTGTGTTGGTAATGAGGTTCTAAATATCTGGCAATTATCATATAAAAATGTTGTGTTTCAATTAGCCTGTCTCTGGAGTTAACTGGCATGGGATTGTTTAAGGATACCATGAATCTCCATGGAAGGGTGCTAGGAAAAATTTTAGGGATTCCTAGAATTTGATATGAGTAGAAACTAGATGGAGAAATTGGTTATTTCAATTCTCTGTTAGAGAGAAGAGATGTTTGAAGGCTTTTAGAAGTACCCAAGTACCTGTTCAATTGGAAGTTAATTTGTTTGGGGGAATGTCATATAGAACATCTTTAATAGAACTTACAGATCTTCATGAGGCACAGGGCTTTCAGGAGTCTGAAGCAAAAGTGTCAGACTGATGGTGCATGGAATGGAGATTGGCATCACACCATGAACTCAGCACAAGCTGGCTGAGTCACACAGCAGCAGTGAGCAAAATGCCTTTGCAGTGCAGTGAGCAGTGGGGCTCTTCAGCCTGCAGAASTGAAGGCTGTGGAGAGACCTTAGAGCCCCTTCCAGTGCCTAAGGGGCTCCAAAAAAGCTGCAGAGGGACTTTCTACAAAGGCATGGAGTGCCAGGATAGGGGGGAATGGCTTCAAACTGACAGAGGGCAGGGTTAGATGGGAYATGAGGAAGAAATTCTTCCCTGTGAGGGTGGTGAGGCCCTGGCACAGGGTGCCCAGAGAAGCTGTSGCTGCTCCTGGATCCCTGGAAGTGTCCAAAGCCAGGTTGGRYRGGGCTTGGAGCACCCAGGGATGGTGGAAGGGTGTCCCTGTCCATGGCAGGGGGGTTAGAAGTGGGTGATCTTTAAGGTCCCTTSCAACCCAAATGATTCTATGATTTTATAATTTTACTTCTTGACTCCTCTGCTTGGACCAGTGTACAAAGCAGTGATGGCAGCAGCAGGAAAGTCTTTTCTTATGTTTGTGAATAAAAGTACATATTTCCCCCAGATTCAAAGTAGTACCAGCATTCAGGCTTGTCTGGAGTGCAAATATTCTTACAACATGCATCAGCTCAAAAGAAGTGGCTATTAACAGCATTGGGTTAATAGACATGAAAATGTATTATTGCTGAAGGATGGACATACCAATATTGGAAAAACTGTCCTACTTAAGAGTTTTTTTGCAAGTGTTTTAACTGCACAGTAAAACAAGAAGAAAGTAGATTATTATCAAAGCATTTCCATCTTAGTTGTAAACAATTACAGCAATACTTGCATGGATGCCACATTAGAAAAAATTTACTGGATTCCATTCTAATGCAATTAGAGCTAATTTTGTTCTTTAAATGAATAAAAGGTCAGCTAGTAAATCTAGTTTATCTCAAGTCCAGGCTTCAATAAATTGTTTTATTTAATTTGTTGTAAAAGATCTTATCCTTAATGGGTCTTGCTCTTATTGGTTTGCCTGGGTTCTAAAATATTTATGACCACTTTTTTAGATATGATTTGAATGATATGTTGGAAGGGTTTTTCACTTTTTTTTTTCCATTCCAGTGTTATCAAGGTAGATTGCTAACTGAGTTAGTATAGGAAGGAACCAGTGATGCTATCTTTTTTCAAAACAAAACAAGCAAAACAAAAAACACAGACTTTTAAATTTTAAATGAACTGCAAATGATGAGTAGKGTTTAATACTTTTATTCAATTACATCGTGGCTTCTTTTTGTCTTGTTATTTTTCCTAAGCACTATAATTTTTCATACGCAGAAGTTTTTTAAAATTATATCTATTGATAAAGTGTTGACATTCCAGCTACTACTACAGCTGACATAAACTTCAGCAAAAGTACATGCTGTAATGTTTGATACTTCTGATAAATTTATGCTACATTTAAATACAGCTTTTAAGAAGAAACACATGGCTGCTGGCACTACTGCCAGACCACAAAGCACAGTAACTACTCACTGGGTGCTGCTTCTGTGCCCTGGAAGCAGGATATATGTTTTTTGTGAAATCAGGTCTCCAAATTTACCTTAAAATTTCAGACTTTTGCTCCAGACCCGTATCATAACTCTGCCATCAGCAGGGAACCTGGAAAGCAGACAGGAAGAAGGGGAAAGACAGGCATTTTAACAATGTTTAACTGGCAAACCTGACCTGCTGCTCTATTGAAATTGCCCCTTCTGTATTTTTTAAGTGAATAGATACGTGACTTTCTCCAGAAACAAATCACACACGTGCACTGATATGTATGTGTGTGTGCCTATAAAAATGTATTTTAAATAACCTGTGGATTGTAAGATAAAATCCTAAAAGGATTAAGGGATGAAAAAAATTTTGTTACCGAGATACTTAATTGGCCCCACTAAAAATCTTTATTACTTGGTAGGATATTATCAGTGCAAGGTTAAATTATTTTTGTGTGGAGGCTCATTCAGCTGCCTGATACCCCCATGACAAAGGCCATGAGCAGAACCAGCTGATGTCCTGTGTAGAGAATCTCAAAACCAAGGGTCGAGATAGAGATATTATCCTGTGATCATAGATGTGACCTCTCTGTAATATCAGTGACCCAGAAGAATATTTTTGGGACTAGGAGRACAGGACCTAGTTTATTACACCAAGTTTCTTGATTAGATTATCCATCTAAGAACTTCTGCAACCCCCWCAAGGAAGAATTTTTCCCARTATCCAATCTAACCCTGCCCTCTTTCAGTACTATTTGCTCAGTAATTTGTTATTTTAAGTGCAACACGAAATTTTAGTAAATCRGTTCTCCACTCATACTTTTTGAAATCCCACAGAACTATAGAATGTCACCTGTGGCATGCAGACTGCCACCAAGTGTATGCTCACCAAAAAGAGATGCCTTAATGAGGGATCTTCTATTTACAACAAGCTTAATTTACAAAATAGTTGAGTTGCACACTTTCCAGAGATTGAGTTTTCTTGGGAAAACTGCACACATACATACACAATCAAACTTTAAAAGGTCATGGCACCAAGAAAGGAAAGAAGAAGAGGAAGGAGGGTTTTAACAAATACATCCATATGATTCTTACTGACCTGGCTGAAGAAAGAAATTRGGCAAGGACTGTGTTGGTGCTCCCCAGAGCTCACTGGAGATCTGAGTTGCTGCTGTAACATGAATATTTATTCTTTTAAAACTGTTCAAGCTCTATGTGAGTTTGGGAAAAAAAGCTAGATATCCAAGACTTTGCTGCTAGTTTGAGTTAAACTAGAATCCTGCCCTATGCAGTTTCCAGGAAYGTACCTGATTGTTACAGAATCATTTTTGGTGTATATTCAGGARCTTCAGTTTTTAATAGAGTTGTTCTCATACAGATAAATCAGAGGGTGTGAAGAAACTTTTGAACTTCGGGTGCTATTTAGTGGTGCACTAGTCAGACTTTGATAATTTACATTATTGTCTTCATAGTATTTGCCCACAAAAGCTGAATAATGGGGTTCATTAAGCTCCCTGTGCAGGCATATCCAAATTGTTTGCCTCCAGCCTTGGCTCCCTACGTGTGGCTGGGGAGGGAAGGATTGGCTTTTTATTGACTTGTCAAGCCTTAGGTTTGCATTACCAGCCAAGTAGCTCATGACCCATTCCATTTATTGCACTGTTTTGTGGTGGGGAAACAGGTAAAGGAATCCTGCTGGAAGCCCCTCCCTGTGCACGTTTGGATGAATAAGGGCAGTGTTTGGAGCAGTTCAGGCACCGTGACCAAAGCCTTGGACAGACGGAGTGGCAGCAGCGTGGGGCCATTGTGGGACACAGCTGTGGGCGGTGTTGGTTACCCTGTGAGACACTGCTTATCCAAGGGAGAGCTCCACAGGAGAATTCACTGAGGAATTAAAGAGCAGGGGGGAAAAAGAAGTGATACTTCAGCGAGTGTTGTATTTTCTGACACCCCCRTCGTTGGAAGGAATGATGGATCTGGCTCCATGTTCTCGGGCTAATTTATTATTTTATTAATTAATTTAATATTTAAATTAATTTTATTGRTTTATTTTATTTATTTATTTTAATATTAATTTATTATTTTATTATCTATATTATATTAAAGAATACTGAACTAACCTATACTAAACTATACTAAAGAATACAGAAAGGATACAGACAGAAGGCTAAAAAGATAMTAATKAATCTCATGAGTCTCTCTCCAGAGTCCAACACAGCTTGGCCCCCATTGGCCAATAAGTCAAAAACAATTCACATGAAACCAATGAAACAATCACCTRTTGGATAAACAATCTCCAACCACATTCCAAAGCAGCAAAACACAGGAGAAGCAARTGAGATAATATTGTTTTCCTTTTTCTCAGCTTCCCAGRAGAAGAATCCTGGGCAAGGAGATTTTTCCAGAAAATGTGACGGTGACAAGGGAGAAAAATGGAGAAGGGCTAACCACTGTTTGGGAAATTAAACAATAGAGCACAAGCAGTGAAAGTCTGTGTTTATTGCTGTGCTAATGGGCATCCCAATTATTTTAGCAGGGAAGGGCTGTGTTAACTGTGCATTGACAGAACTGCTGCTCTGGGTGTCAATCCAACTTGTGCTGTAAAAGAGCATGTAATGGTGAAATCACTTTTGATATGATCAATAGACCACCTAAGTGAKGAGGCAGAGTAATGAAAAATGATCTTGCTCCTCTCCAAGGTGTGCTGAAGGAATTCCAGTGATCTTTACAGCTTTCATCAATCTTTGTGAGTGTATTTACTGACATACCCACATTTCTCTGTTCTGCGGTCTTTTAAATTGTAAGAGCTGGAGGACTGATTTTTGGTGCCTTTTGAAATGCTGAATGTATTTTAATGAAGATACTGTCTCAGCTATGATTCATATCCCTTTCCCAATTGTTCTTTTTCAGTGTAACATATTGGCCCAAATCCTGCTGTAAAATCCCCATGTGTGGTCCTGTATCCATCCAAAAGGCTCTTTCACTTTGCTGGAGATTCCCCAGCCTCTCCCTTGCTGCAGGATTGCAGCTTTTACATGGAAAAAAAAGAAAAAAGTGAAGAATACCATATCCCTTTTACCAAACCAAGTAAATGATCATTTTTGTTTATATTTCTAGAGGTGATTTAGCACAGCTTTTTCTTCCTTGAGCATGAATTAAATTTACAACTTCAGATGTAGTCCTTAGGTTTTTTCTTCYTTCTATTTTATTTAATTACTGAAGCCACCCCAACTAATTATTCATCCTGTTTATGGTAGGCAGTAGTCTGTGGCAAATTATTTTCATTTTGCTGCTGGCCACATGGAGTGATGACTCCAAACGTGAATCCATAAAAAGGCTTGAGTCATTAGAAAACAAAACAACTTACTGTGAGATTCTTTGATTTTGTTGCTTATTGCTCAAGAGTTAAAAAAAAAAAAAACAACTTGTATACTGTATACCACAATTAAAAAAAAAATACTTCAGGCAGGTTTAAACACATGAGGGAATTGCTTGTGTAAATGGCCATGAGCAGCTGCCCTTATGAAGCATAACAGAAACTGATCAAATATGTGTGAAAGATTAGAAAGGCAGATGGGTATTTGTTTCAAAAATGAACTTTCCATAGAGGATGACTGCAAGAGAAAGGTACTGATTCGTTCTTGACTTTGACGGAGTTGCTTCTTTTTRTTCACTCTTTTACTGAGGTTTTTAAATAAAAGTGAGGAAACTCCATAGACCCAAGGATTTGTGGGATGGCTCCCGGGAGCTGGATGTRGGCAAGAAGACCATAAAGAAATAGCCACAAAAGAACAGATGGTCCTACCTGAGTTTAGTGAAGTTGTTCTGTTAGCAGTTGATCTTTAGCTGCACAGTCTCCAAGTCCAGGGCTATCTGTCTTACTTGTTTCTTTCAAAAACAAACTTGGTAACAAGCTGAAAGTTACAGYTTTAAAGATTTTCTAAACCCATACTGGTACAACCTTCTGGTAGTTAATAAAATTTGTGTTCTTTTCCAGTTCCCACCAAAAAGGGTGGATGTAGGACTGGTTTATGGGCAAACTCCTAGATCATGCATCCCATAACATTTCCCAAAACAAATGACAATAAAAGGCAGTTTGCTGGGAACACAGAAGAGAAAGTTTGCAAAGAGCTCATTGACATAAACATGTTTTACCAGGTCCTGGTTTTGCTCTTGAGAACTCAGCAGAAGGGGTTGGTGCCAGGTGGTTTTAACATTGAAGATGTTTGTTATTGATGATAAGGGAAAAAATAAGATGAAAGATACCAAGACGCCACGCTACCAGCTCAGTTTTGTTTTGTCAGACTGGCAATGAACCGTCCAGAGGTGTAAGTCAGAACGGTGAGAAAATGAGAGGGAGATTTAGGAGTCATCAACTGAAAGGTGCTTGTGGTTGTTGGGAGAAATACTCAGGGTGTAACAGATACAGAGGCTGAAGGCCAAGGGCAGAAATCTGTTTTGCTTAAAGTAATGGGAAAATAAACAGTAGAAAACCTGTAATTCAAATTCAACAGTGCATGTGTCCGTAAAGGAGTTAGCTGGAAATGTCAGCTGGACTGAATGTCCAGATGCTTGTGGGGCTTTGCCATAATGTTARAATAGTAGAATCATAGAATAATTTAAGTTGTAAAAGACATCTTAGATCATCAAGTCCAACCATTGACCCAGCACTGCAAAGTCCATCACTGAACTGTGTGTGCAAGTGCCACATCTGCATGTCTTTTAAATCCGTCCAGGGATGGGTGACTCCACCAGCGCCATGGGCAGCCTGTTCCAGCCTTCACAAGACTTTTCATGAAATAGTTTTCCCTAATATCCAATCTAGACCTCCTCTGGCTCAACTAGAGGCCATTTCCTCTTGTCCTTTCACTTRTTACTTGGCAGAAAAGACCAGCCCCTACCTGTCTGTACCTCCTGGTGGGGAGTTCAGGAAAATGATAACATCCCCCCTGAGCCTCCTTTTCTCCAGGCTGAGCCCCCCCAGCTCCCTCAGCTGTTCCTGGTGCTCCAGATCCTTCCCCAGCTCTGTTGAAATGGAGAATGAGCTGTTGATCTCTGTGTGCACCACTGAAAGTCAACACACTTTACCTGGGAGAGGCAGGCRCTCAAAAAAGTGGATGTTGTCTTGGAATAAGTGCTCAAAGTTCATTTTCCTTGATAGAGAAGAATGCCTCATGGCAGGTGATGTTAAACTGCTGAGGTCTTTTCACTTGCAAAATTGCTTGGGGCTTCTTTGGAGGTTTGGTGCATTCTGGCACTCCACAAACTCACAGGTTGGTCACAGCGTGTGCTTGTGGAGCTTCTGTTTTCCAATATGACTTGTTTGCACAAAATAAAATATTCAGCAGGGCATGAAACAGCAAATAAATTTCCCTTTGTAAAAGTAATATGGGAATTAGCCTACATTACAGAGCTTAAATCACACTGATTCTCCTCCAGGGCTGGAATAAAATTTTCAGAATCACCTCTTATCTTTGAAGAATCTAAACCATATGGAAATTTCCTGATTTCCTTAGGTGTTTTTGACACTCTTACCCATAGGTCTTAGAGTGTTTAGGTTTTTTCTGGTGCAACAATCTCAGTTCTAGGTGTGAGATTTTTCAGAAACAAAATAGTTACATCAAGGAATTTATATCAATAAGGGAATATCAAAGCTAATAGATAATATGATGATTGATAATCCAAGTGAATTGTACCAGTTTCAGTTATGTCAGTGAAGTTGATTATGTCATTTTCCTAGGCGCAGAGACCCATTTAGCTCCTTCTCCTTGCTTAAAAATGGGTCATGGGTTCAGAAAAGAATTAGGACTTTTCAAATGTTAGTTTTTTCCTCTGGGCAGAGAAASAGCTTCTTGGGAGCTCTGCCTCTGAGAAACAAAGATTACTGTGATTTTTTTACCAGACCTTTCAAAGTTCTGATACAGCATTTTTTTGGAGCTCATTGCCCATAGCAATCATCTGCCCTGTGGCCCATATCCTGTTTTTGAAAAGCCATTTCCTTTTGGTGCTCGTCTTCCCCCTGTGTTTAGGTGAAGCAGTCAACAGGGCTTTCAGCCATAAGGATCAGAATTAAATCAAATAAATTACTTCCAAAGATAGGAAACCATTTCACACCTTGGAGCTTCATTTTGCTCCAGATGTAGCATGTTACAGCTCCTGCCACTTAGAGCTGATTAGAAACCAGCTGACCTGTTGCAACACTTCAAATCTTGGTAGAATTTGCCTGCGAGCTGACACTTGGT
Source organism: Cardinalis cardinalis (assembly GCA_014549065.1). Taxonomy (NCBI): domain Eukaryota; kingdom Metazoa; phylum Chordata; class Aves; order Passeriformes; family Cardinalidae; genus Cardinalis; species Cardinalis cardinalis. The sequence goes on from JACDOX010000490.1 coordinate 273,283, forward strand.
GTTGCAACACTTCAAATCTTGGTAGAATTTGCCCTTTGCCAGCGAGCTGACACTTGGTGTTCCTTCTCTTTGGGTTTGGAGCTAAAACTGTGAACTGGGTAATTGCCCTGGAGTGATGATTAAAAAGGGGTTTTATTCACTCTTACCCTCCTGAGAAACAGAAAAACTTCACTGAGGTTTTCTTTTCTTCCTTCCCCTTGGAGCAGTGTTGGACACAGTTTTAAACCAGTAGATAACACTGAATCTTTACTGTGAGGGTAGTGAGACACTGGCACTGGCTGCCCAGGGAGGTGGTGGCCTCCCTATCCCTGGAAGTGTTCAAGATCAGCTTGGATGGGGCTCWGAAAAACCTGGTCTAGGGGAAGATATCCCTGCCCATGGCACAGGGGTTGGGGCTGRAAGATCTTTAAAGTCCCTTCCAAGGCAATCCATCCTTTGATTCCATCTGGCTCCTCAGCTGAGATTCAGATATTACATGCTATAGTGTTGGCCCCAACACGGYCTTGATGTAGTTGAGCAGAAATGGCAATGGAACATCTTACTAAGTTCTGATATTGGGTTGAAATGCTGTTTGCACTGGAATAGATTGTGAGAAAGAAAAGTAAGTTAAAAATGCCTTTGTCAGGRAGCTTTATGCTCTGCTCTTTCAGCAAAGGAGTTATAAAAAAAACCATGGAAAAATAATTGGCAGTCATGGTATTTGATGATTTCCCTGTCCTTCCACTTTAAATTTCACATGCCTTTGTTTTTTTCCCCTTTTTATTGCGTTTAGATGTTTTGTTGGTTACTACCAGGCACTCTGACAAATCAGTGCAAGTGTTCAGTGATAAATACACTGAGGTTCTGTGAGCAGGACAGCTCYTGCTGGCATTTAAAAAGAAATCCAAAGTAAATTTAGGTTGGACACAACCAGATACACAGTGTTTACATTAATTCTGGGTTTTTTTTCAAAGGGAGTGGTAACTTGTAGTCACGATTTATGGAGGCTCTTATTACCACATCTATTCCAAAGGTTTTCTCACATCTCCTTTATTTTGGAGGAACTGTCTGGATTCAAAAACAACTCTTAATTGACCTTTTATCTTTCAGTGTAGAACCTGTTTGTGGTACATTGCTAGGCAAGCAGTCTGCAGAGAAATTTAGTTCTTGTCTCACAACTCTAATTGTGGTGGTGGTGGTGGTTGATGTTCATTTGTATTTGATTTCTGCAAAAAACACTCATTCAGCCTCAGTTTTAGAGTTCTTGGATTGATGTGGAGAAGGAGGTGAAAGTTTGTTTTATATATTATTGCACTTGCAGACTAAGTGATGATTTTGGACACATGAAAACACATTTGGGAAAGAAGGTAACAATATATGTGTGGTGATGTCCCAAGGAAGAGTTTAAATCCCATCAGGACTCAGGTGCCAGGAGGATCAAGGCTCTGCTGCAGTGAGAGCCGCCTACTTGCASTGAGCTCTGTGCCTCAATTTTCCTGTCTATAAAACAGAGCTCATAAATCTTGCCATCATTTACATAGTGTTTTGATATCAGGTTTCTCTCCAAGTCTGAAGTAACAGTAATTATTAGTCGTGGGACTGCTATTTCCCTTTGATTTCTCCCCACCTCCATATTCCACGTGTGCAGCCCCTTCTTCAGGACAGGCTAAACCACCCTCACTGAGATTACTCCATCACCTCTRATGGTGCAGCACAAAACCATTCATTTCTCCACTCTGGAGTCTAAAGTCTCTGAACTCCATTAGCCCAAGGGAGTGGTAGGCCCAAGCGTGCTCCGAAATGCCGATCTCCTGTTTTGATAACTGAGCTCTAAAATCAAGATAAACAAGCTGCCCTATATACTGAACATGTCCTAATTGCACGCTTGAGGCACGCCAGCCAATCGATGAGCGTTGTGTCGCTCGCTAATGAATATTTGTACTTTTGGAAGGTTTCACATGTGGTGTTCCTTGCTGCTTCTGCAGTTATGAGCAGAGTGGCTTCGAAGACCCTGTGCAGGAGGAGAACCTGGCTCTAGACCAAGAAACTCTGTAATTTAATTTCATGTGTTAGCTGGGCATGGTCACTCTTATTCAAATTGTATTAGCTAATACTTCTTTCAAACTGTTTACACTGTGTGCAAAGTTGTGTTTAAAGCCCTATTAGCTAATACATCTCATAGTCTAGACCTAGGGAGGGTTGACTCCCTGGAGAACTCCTAGCAGGATTTTGTTTACTTGCAGGAAGTAGGAGAGGGAGGCATGGAAAGAAGGGGCAATGATGTTTGAAACCATCCAAATGACTTTTGCTGTGCCGATATTTTGCTGTCAGTCCCTATCCTCGCTTTTATTATAGCTGGGAGTTTGTTTATTGAGAGATGGCTCTCCAGTCATGAGGATAACTTTGCAAACCAGGGGAGCACTGGCACCAACCAAGGTCTTAGGCATTCAGCACTGGGAGCCAGGGCTGTCTCTGGAATGGGGAAGACACAGAAGAAACATCTGAGTTGGGTATGGCAGGTCTGGCAGGAGCCCCAGGAGACTTTCACTGAACCAGAAACACATCATGAGCCAAAGAGAAAACTTCCTTGGTGAGAGATAACAGTGGCATTTTGGATGTTCCCCACTAASAGAAGGAGGCTGGTTTTGATGCGTAGGTTGTTCCCAGGATGGCCTGATAGTAGAACTTCCTTCCTTCTGCAAGTCACASACAACATAAATTAAGACTCCTGTACTTTGACTCACAGTCTAGCACCTTACTGACACATATCCAGAGCCTGAGTCCCACATTAGGTACCTGAAGCAATCACTGGGACATATGTAGTGTGAATGTCTTCAGTATTGCTGATGGAAGAATCATCTATCACCCTTTAGGTTTCATTCTTTGCTTTTCTTCTCCTGTTCACTCATAGAAGGTGTGATGCTGCAGCTGGGGTTAGGCAGGACTGCCAAACTCATTGCTCTYGTTTCCTTTTACCAAGTATGTTTTTATTGTAACTCACCATAGTTCTGATTTTGTAGTGCAAGTGTCATATCTTGTGAGAAAAAACACCATTACCTCAGCCAGGCATTACATACTGTGTTATTCCAAGCCTTTCTCAAATGATGKCTTGGAATTTTATTTGACTTGAATTTCAGGCGACGTCTCCAATCATAGTGATACTGCCTTTGGAGTTGTAATAAACTCTAAAGTTGAACTTAGAATTCAYATTGACAGTGGAGCCAGATATTCCTGGTTCTCAGGAGTCATTGCAATTTGATTTTTCTCATGGTTTCTCTACTGATGTCTCAARTTTTTACCTTCTTAAATGATCGTTGTCCCTGGAATGTCTAACCTTTCTTTAAATCACCCTCTTCTTACAGTCCTGTCACAAATCACACTCCCACAGTTACCATTCAAATATACATAAATTAGTTAAATGATTTACCAAAATGTAGTAAAACAAATCAACCTATCCTGTGTTTTGTTTGAGGTTTTGRTTGGKTTTTGGGTTGTTTTTGTTYKGTTTTTTTWAAACATCCTTTTCCTTSTCTTTATGTTTCTAACCTAGAGCCYTGTAGTAAGGGCTTTTTCTGGCTTGTCTGTGAAATTGCATACACATCAATAACACTGTGTATCAACAGTCATTAATAAAAGCTGGGTCCTCTATGTATCCCCCTTCCTGGGCAAGATTGTTCTATACACTGTATTTACTAGAGCTACATCCTGTCTACTTCAGCTACTCGAGTAAGTAGCAATATTTTAACTGCTGAGTGTATAGTGTGCGTCATTTATTTGTCCTGACTAGATCCACTGCTGATTTCATAAACATTTGGGCAAAGAAATACCAAACTAGCAAATATTTGCAGAACCCCCTAATGTAGGATCTTAACAGGATGATATGGTCTCTCAGTTTGAAGATTAAAATCAGCGCTGTTCACAGCTGATTAACTTTCCTTTCTAATATTTCCCACAAATTGAGCTAATGCAATAAAACTTAACGAAACAAGGTTTAGTAAAGCCACAGAGAATATTTATAAGACAGTGAGGTACAGACTGGCTCAGGGTGTCCTGGCATTCACTCTGTAAAGGCTCTGTGCTTTATCCTGTGAATGGATGGGTGCAGCAATGACAGCAGGGCTTCTGTGGGGTTGAAACAGCCTCTTYGGTGACTCCAGGCTGACGTGAATTAGCTGCTCTGTATTTTCTTTCTCTCTAATGTGTGATCAGTCRTTGCTTTCTCTCCCATCAGCTCTAACAATTCTCAATGTTGCTCCTACAGAGTCATCAGCAAAGTGGTGTCAGCTCCAGAGGCCAAACCTTCCACTCCCGCGGCGCGGCCCAAAACGCCTCCGCCTGTGCCGTCACCRGTGCCAGCTCCTGTTCATGTCACCCCTCCTCCAGCTCCAGCTCCTCCTCCTCCACAGGCCACCATCTCACCCGTCCTGATCCCACCACCCTCCCCAGCCGTGTCAGCAGCTGGAGGCTCCAAGGCTCCCGTTCGGAGCGTGGTGACCGAGACCGTCAGTACTTACGTGGTAGGTGACACGTGTCATGCTCTGTCCCATGCCAGGGCCACTCCTCCCTAGAATTGGTGAGCTCCTGGTGGCTCATCATCTCAAACTGATGGTTCCTGGATTCCTGATTTTGCTCTCTGTTAAACTGCTGTTTATGCMGCCCTTGTTTCCACACACATGTTTTGAGGGGTTAATAACTTAATTGAAATGCTACAACTTGGACTGARTTTTTAATTGGTTCCCAGTTCCAAATTTAAGTTCCTTCTAACAAGTCCAACTATATCCAACTATAGGATATTTTCTGCTAACTGAGCTAGAGCACTTTTTTTTTGAAGGTGGAGGTTTTTTATAGGTGCTTTCAAAAGTGCTGAATTGAAACCTCAAATGTCAGACTCACCATAGATTTTGCTGTCAGTCAGGTAGAGTACAAAACCCTCATACAACATCAAGAACTTGACTTAGCCCTCATTTGAAATGTGTAGAGTCCACTAATCTCTTTCCTGGTTTCCTCGACATACAGAAATTGCAGATRCTTGTGCATCTCAGAAGTCTGTAGRTTGTTCATTAGTCTGCACTTCATTTGTGTGTTGGACACGTGCTCTGAGCTTGGCCTGTGTCTGGCAGCATTCTTCATTCTTTTAGAAAAGTCTCTTGTGTACCATGGTGTAGGAACTGCATTCCCTGAAAGAATGTGGATATATGCCTGGGTAGGACAAGGCTTGCTGTGCTGCTGAGAATTTCTGCTTTAAATGCTGTGTGAAATGAAGTCCTGAGCATTCCTGATGCTTGAAAAGCAACACAAGGGTAGCAGTGTTGTTATCTTCCCTGTCCTGGCTGAATTCCAGCTTGATTGGTGACACCTTGCTTAGCTGCAGTTTAAAAATCTCACCATTTAAAACACCTAAAGCTTACTTTTGTTACAGAGTTTGCTGTGCTTGAATTGCAACATATGCATGATTTTTTTTTCCATTTTTATAAATCTTGATTTAGTATTKATTTCTAATATAAAATCCACCCTGCATTTCTAATGGAAAGGTGCTTCCCTGCTGGACTTTACATGCTGTATCATGTTACTGCTCTCTATTTAAACTGCTGCTACATTTCACTCCTGAGTTAGTTACAGAACTGGACAACGTCACACAGGCTCTGCATATCCTTAGGGTAGGACACAGCCTCACCTTTGGTATCACAGGTGTAAACCCACAGTCACTCTTATTACAGTCACTAGTATTGTTATTGTTATTACAGTAGTGCACAAAGGTTTCARAATTCACTTTAAGGGAGAAACATTTCCTAAATGCTCTACTACATCCATTTTCTTCTGTAATMATGAAAAGAAATAATTGAGAGATTATGTTGGTTTTAAAAAGAAAAACTTAGCACTTTGCCTAGGTACTTCCAGTGGTAACACACTTAACACCTTTATGGAGAATTCAGAGGCTATGGAGGCTCCAGGTCATTTTTGCTTTTCACAGAACCAAAGATTATCACAGAATAGTTTGGGTTGGAAGGAACCTTAAAGACCATCTTGATCCAACCCCTCTCTCACAGGCAGGGACACCTTCCACTCAACCAGGTTATTCAGAGCCCCATCCAGCCTGGCCTTGAACAGTTCCAGGGACAGGAGGTCCACCACCTCTCTGGACAACCTGTGCCTCACCACCCTTATTGTAAATTTTTTTCCTAATACACAATCTAAACCTACCTCCCTTCAACTTAAGACCATTCCCTCTTGTCCTATCACTCCAGGCCCTTGTGAAAAATGATGTTTTATAACATTATAGGTGAAACCAAGGCTTTACTGCATTAGGACCCAACTACGTGCCCATGCAGAGAGACGCCTGATGTGATGATGTGACAGATTTATAAGTCAAAATGCTCAGACAGAGGCTGGGGAAGAAGAAAATGATTAATAACTATTAGCCTCTTGTATGAAGGAAATCCAGGAGACAAAATCATTTTCCTCAGATCACATGGGAAAGCTGTTCTAGAGATAAGAGTGGAGCCAGTGTGACAGAGGTGCCCAACTCCCTTGTGCAGGGGAGGAGAGGAGAGTGATTTTGTAGTTCAAAACAGAAAGGATACACATCTCCCTGTTGGATAGCATCTCAGTGCATGTGCTCTGCTCATTAGCTCTCTGTGGTTTGTACTAACACAGCAACCAGCAATCCCACTCTGTGCCTCCTTGCATGACCCTTAGCTCATTAAGGAATGAGAAGTTATGCAATATTTTTAATATCCTTATTCAGCAGCCCAAGTTCTTGTTTAACAAACAGGCAGAGGTTTCTGTGATTATAGACCACCCTGCCCCTCTCCAGCCCTGCGAGCCTGAGGCAGGCATTCTGCAGGGGAAGAAAACCCCTGAAAAATTAAGTTTGGAAAAGTTAGGGTGTCTGTTTTCTGATGGAGCAACATCTGGCAGTGTTGCCTACACCCAAAMCAGGCAGCACCAGAAATGAGGTGCCTGTGCTGGGGGATGATGAGGGTGCAGCCAGGTGTTCAGGCACGTGTTGTAGCCCTCAGCCCAACATCCCACAGCATCCCTTCTCTGCAGCACTGTGACACAGCATCCCCTCTCTTCCCAGCAGGGTTATCCCACCAAAATGCCTCTGCACCTCTTCACTCTGAGCCCAGACACCTCACCTGGGGAGCAGATGCTTCTCTAGCAACTTAAAATGTCTTTACAGMTGTGAGATTAGATGGTAGATAGGAATGATTATTGCAATCAATCAGCTTGGAAATTGAGTTAATTTTATGATGGTGCCTACTCTATATCTCTGTTGGGAAGGGAATTGTTCCCTGGTTAGTATTCCTGGGATTTGTAGTTTTGAGTTTTAAACCACAAAAACATTCAGGGCTTTAAGAAGAATCAGGGAAGAGTGATGTGTTGGTTGTAGCTCTGATACGTTCCTATCGATTTTTCAGGAAGTGGTGTAAGATGTACAGACCACCATGTAGTGGCTTTTTTTTTYTTTACTAAGAACATTTGGGGCTTTTCATCTGCTACTTTTTAATATTGTGTTTGTAAGCTGTACAGATAGCAAAAAGTTATTGGCTGAGATATGTGTAAATGCACAAAAGCTGAGAACAAAACAGTTTCTGCTTTTGAGATTCAGCGATAATGTGCAAATCTTCATAAAGGAGTGATGGAGTCAGGGTAATGCCCCAGACATTTTGTACTTTGTGCTGTTAATTGCACTCCTTTAGGTGGATTCTGTGACATTTTGCGTGTATGTTTTTAGCAAAGAGCTGTTCAAGAACCACTGGAAATCTAAAAATACAAACAATGGGTCAAGCAGGATATAAACATTAGAAAAATGCATATGATGAACCCGGTGAGCAGCTGCCCAGCACTGTAAATGATCTGCCTTTCTTGTTTCATTTACCCTTTAGTAAATTGTACTGCGACATAAATGTCATAAGGGGAATGGAAAGTTACTCAGTAACAACTTTTTTTATATCCTGATCTTATCAGCTCGTTGGAGTTGAAGACTTTGGCTAATAAGTAATGCAGCAATATATACACACGGCGCTGTATATTTTACATGCACATAAGAACTGTTATCTTACGCAGGAGGCTGCCGTGGCTCCTGCTTGCCATTAACAGGGTCGAATTTTAAAAGTATAGACAGAGAGGGAATTGTGTCCTTAAGCCCTGGCTCTGTGTGTGAATGCCTGTGCTTAGGTTGGGTGGTGTAACTGGCTTTACTGGTTTACAGGACAATGCAGGAAAATACATGATTTTGTTGTCATGAGCACTGTAGGAAAATCAATTAAGACGTAACACTGAGCTCTCCTGATCAGAGAATTCACACATAACAACAGGGGCTGCTGAATGGCTTAGCCAGATAAGCAAGAAACCTTTTTTTTTGTTGGTGTTTTTTTTTTTTTAAATGTCAATTTTCCTGCCTGCTTAGCCCTGAAAACCAGCTAACTTTGCTTTTCTTTGCACCAGATCCGAGACGAGTGGGGTAACCAGATCTGGATCTGTCCTGGCTGTAACAAGCCAGATGATGGCAGTCCAATGATAGGTTGTGATGACTGCGATGATTGGTATCACTGGTAAGTTCCTCTCATCCATCCTGCTCTGCCAGTGCCTGGCAGATTGGGGCTATATTATTAAAAAACCCTTTTTTTTCTAATAGTTCATGACGTTGGGAATATTTAAATAGCTTTACTGTGTCCAATGTAATAATCTGGAAGATATTTTTATCTCTGTTGCTCTGAAATTTGAAAAGGCAGATTTTAAGCTGTGGAGGAGAGTTACTTTTTAATTAATGGGCATTGGTGATAACGGTTGTTTTTGAAACTGCTGGGAAATATTGCTGATTCYGGTAATTTTGTGAGAACTACAGGATTATGAGCACAGTGTATACAGATAGACAGTTCAAATTATGAAGCATTGTATGAACAGTAATATAAATGTCAGCTCTTATAAAAAGGTTAGGGGAAATTAATCACTTTTTAGGCAATTTTTTTTAAAAGCTACATAAAATCATAAGGGTTTTTTGCAGATGCGTTAAAGAAGCATTTGAAATTATTTTAAATCTAGTCTATTACACCTGAAAGTGCACTCATATTTTCTACTAAAACAACACTTTTTATCTGAGTATCCTTTTGATACTTCTCTTTTGTTTCAAAGCAAGGGTTCTTAGGTTTTGATTGTTATATTTGTCAAGATAATTGCTGTATTAATTCGAAGGCCAGATCCAGTCTCCCACTGGCAAGTTGCATTTTTTGGAGTAAGACACAAAAGCAATGTTACTCCGCTGAGATGATGTGATATTTTCCTGTCCTTCACAGGCCTTGCGTTGGGCTTACGGCTGCACCCCCAGAAGAGATGCAGTGGTTCTGCTCCAAGTGTGCCAACAAAAGGAAGGATAAAAAACACAAGAAGAGGAAGCACAGGGCACACTGAAGGCTTGGCAGGGACTGAAATCGTGCGGTCACCGCGGCACCTCCCGCCCCGACTCGGCTGCAGGAGGGATCCACCCTGCCAGGGTCGTTTGTGTCCCTGCAGTGAATCAGGGGCGAGGAGATGCCCTTGCTCAGGGGCTGTTGAGTTTCACAGACAGTCCGAGCCCAGGGCATTGGATTTTGGTACATTCTGATGCTGTTTCTTCCCCCTGGCAAGGGGAGTTTGCACAGAGCGCCGTGAAGGCTTCGGTGGTTCCCGGGACCGCTCCGCTCCTGTGGCTCGGCAGCAACACGGATGAATGTTGTAAATACAGATATCTGTCCTATTCTTTCTTGATTTGTTATTAATCCCTCTTGAACCTTTGCAGTAAGGTGCTGAGAGGAGGAGAAAATGTAAATTGCAGTAAGTTGTAAACTGAGACAACCTTCTGGAATGATTTCTGTAGTCTGGATACAGTTCAGCCTCGACTCTTGCTGAGCCAGATAATCATAATGTGGAAATAAAAAGTGGCTGGTAAATATTTTTGTGATGAGAATATATGAAGCTTTTTTCCTTGATTTTTAGTACTAACATAAAATAAACATGTTCAAGCTTTTGTGATATATCTTCTATTTTTAAAAAAAAAAGTTTCTATTGTGTCAATTTTTTTCTTCCGTGTGAATTTCTTTTGGTGGACTTGTAATATATTTTATACATTGATTTTTAGTTTGTTGTTTTGTTTGGGTTTTTTTTAAGTCTTTGTCAACGTAACTTTTCATTGCTTGTACATTTCATCAGTGTGTAAAAACACTTCCCATTAAAAGATTTTCACACGTGTAAATAGCTGATATTTATAAAGTAATTTTTTTTTAATTATTTTTTAGGGCTTGAGGATTTTTGTTGTCGTTTGCCCGAGAATACAAACCTAGCAGCTACTAAAAGCCCGTGTGACAAACGCCTGTCCTCATGGCTGTGAGGGATTGGTGAGCTCTGCCCCAGCTGTGCGTGCACGAGGAGGTGGCCAGCACCATAATTAGGCCTTGATTCAGATACTTAAACGTGTGGTAACTTCTTAAGAAGTGAGTAATCCTATTGCCTTCAAGGAGCCTGTTCCCACACTTGGTTATACATGTGCTTAAATGCCTTCTGAATTGGGAGCTTAGGCCAGCAGGGCTCTGCACTTCTGGTAGCAGCTACAGCATGTTAATCTGTAGCTGGAATGGACTTTTTTTTCCCCCTTTTTCTCCTTTTTTTTTTTTWAAACAAGTGGTTAGTGAGTTTGCCAAAAGCATCATATTTAGGTAGAGGAGATGCAGGTGTGTTCCTCTGCTTTGTGTGTCCCCTTGGAAAGACCAGTAAACTGGATCCCAGACACATTCCCCCTTGAAAATGTGAGGGGAAGGTGCAGAGAAACTGAAATAAAAGTCAGTGTTAGATGTTGTAGTGCAATGGGTCTCAGAGCTAAATAAGAATAAATCTTGAAAACAATTTATGCCTTTTGTTTTCTAATCAATTTTAGGTTGCATTGGTTAATTTGGGGATATTAGTATTTTAAACCAATGCAGTGAGAATGTCTGATGTTGGAGRAATATGACCCTTTAGCCTGTTGTGCAGATATTAAGAGTTATTTTTTAAATGCATCCAAATTGATATTAATGAGAGTGAATTAGTCATGTTTTTAAAAGTACCAGTCTAGTTAGGGAAATGAGGCTTTGCTGATAGAACTGTTAAATTGCAAATCAGTGGTGATATGGATGAAATTGGTTTATTAAAAGTGCACTGTTACCTGCTTTGTTCAATGCCATCTCGTTTATATTCCGTCCCTGTTAATTACCAGTCAAGAAAGTTCTTGGGTTTGATTTTTTTATTCTATTTTATTTTGAATTGTTGGATGTTGCAATGCTGATTTTTGGTTTTTTCCACATGTAATGTGCAGACATACAAAATATGCCGTCTTTGGTCATTTCTGGTTGCAATAATAAAGAAATTAGCTTTTGGTAAGTTGTTTATGCATTTCCTCCTCCTCTCCATGAATCAGAACTTCTCACATTTAATCAGCTGAATTACTCAGGATGCCATGGGAGGGCTGAACTTGCCCCATTGGATGGCTGTTCAGCTCTTTCTCTGCATGCTTGGCCTTGCTGCTGCTGGGTTGGTTTCTTAACCTGGCTTTTATGATTTTATAAATGACCTTTGTGGCAATAAAACCAAAGCATCATTTTCAGGAGGCTTGTGTGGCTAAGGGGATTAGTAACAGGAGAAGGGGCCCTTCCCCTCCGGGTCATCGGTTTGAAGCCACGCTTGGTGCTGAGCCTGCCTCCCTTTCACTTATGCTGCTGTGGATCAGGAATCAGTGGCATTAATGAATAATCATTCCAGAAATGGTTATCCCTGAGCAGTGTGTGGCTTGGACCTTCTTTACAGCCCCTGGCCCCACCCAGCCCTGAGCAAGCCCAGCTTCTTGCCCAGACTTTTGTATTTGCTGCTGGTAACTTCATAGGTTGAGTGTCTTCTCCATAAACTTTGTGTATGGAAAGCGAGGGAGCAGTTGGGGCTGCTCCCTAGAGTCTCTGCTTGATTTTGGGGTTGGGATACGAGTCCTTTTATGATTTGTGTTTTGGWCACCACCATCCATGAGAAGGGGGCACAGTGGGTGGGCTGCAGATGGGTTTGCGTGTCATGGAAGAGCATCCAAGTCTCTGAATGGTTTTCTTGCCTTRAATGCAGCTTCATCAAGGGAAGCATCAGTGGGGAGTTGGAGTAGAACTGGTGTAAAGTTTAGAAAGTAAAGARTTTTCAGTGAGGAGACAACTCATCAGCTGCTGCACTATAAAGAGTGGACAGGTACAATTTTCCCCCTTTATGGATGCACCATGTGTAGTGGATTTAAGGAGGACAGTGAGGATGGGTTGTAAATATTCAAGAAAAGAGCACAAAAACTACTCCGTGGGAAAAGCTTGTTGAATCCTGCCGTTACTCTGGGGCCAGATTTTTATCTGGAGTCAGTTGGGAGTCAGTTGGAGCTGTGTCAGTTTACAGCAGCCCAGGAGCTGCCCACTGGCACGGCCGGTGTTGGGGCTGGGGAGCAGCTCCATTTGGAGAATTTTTCATCCTTTTTATCCTTTTCATCTTTTTTATCCAGGGCAGCCTGTTCCTGTGGGTTGCTATGCTGGGTTCTGGCTGTGAAGCAGGTTAGTCATTAGGCAAAATTGCAGTTTGTTAATGAGTTTTGCATCCAGAAAAAAAACATGGAGTTGATATCGAGACAGTAAGCACAAAGCTCAGAAATGGAAGAAACTATYTTGACTGCTGATTTTTATTGGAGGACATAGATATAAAAGCAGAGCATCCATCCCTGGAGTAATGGGAATGCCCTTTTCCCAAGATAATCTTTCTTTGGTGCTGTATGTTGTGCTCAGAGCATCRTTTCTCTGCTTGACAAGGTGTTTCTCTTCTGAAGGTGTCCACAGCTAAGTACAGTGAGGATCTTTATGCTCTGCAACTGATTTGTGATTCCAAATGTCCTGGAAGAGAAAGGGAATTTAAAAAAAAACCCAAATCGGAGGGTATCAGAGCCTGCTGACTTTGTCTGGGCTTTAGAGAGATAAAATATAGTGTATTACTTCACTGTATCACCTAAACCTTCTTTGTTCTCCTTTCAATAGGACGATTAAACAAAGACCTACTAACCAAATTAAAGTATAAAATGAACGCTGAGATATGGAAACCTTGCCAGGAAGAATGTTAATGAATGAAGTTCACTAAAGGCATGCTGGCTAAGTTTTCAATACAAATAGTTTTATGGCCAATCTCTTTAGATCATAGCAGTTTTCTTTAGAAGTTTTAAGTCTCAAAAGTAGATGAGTTTCCTTCACTGGGGAATGAATTAGATAATGCTCTGAATAAACTCCCTCTTCGCCGTCTTGTCAGTCATGCYGCTTAGGAAACTCGCCCTTTCTTCTGGGGACTTTTGGATCAGCTGTAACCTCAAAAGTAGAAAGCTGCTATTAATCCATGTGTGCTGGATGGCAGAGGCTGTAACGGGAGATTTGCAGCCAGCAAACAGCTCTTGTACCTTACTCTTGTGAGCAGAARCCATTAACTGTGAGCTGGGGCAGCTGAGCCAAGGGTGCTTTCCCTCCAGAGTGCTGCTTCAGCCTCTTCCAGGTTTGCAGTGGGTGAAGGAGGGGGTCAGACWTTTTATTTAACAGGGTCTGCGGTGGTAGGACAAAACAAAAGGAGGTTTCATTCAGATTAAGTGTAAGGAAAAGGGTTTTTATGGTGATAGTGGTGAAACACTACAGCAGGTTACCCAGAGGGGTGGTGGGTGCCCATCTCTGGGAACTTTCTGTGTCGAAGTTGGACAGGGCTTGGAGCAACCTGGTCTAGTGGAAGGTGTCCCTGCACATGGCAGAGGGGTTGGAATGAGATGATCTTTAAGGTCCCTTCCAACCTCAGCCATCCTTCTATGATTCTAAGATGCTTGAGGAGCGACCTTTTGCACCAGGACTTTAAATCCTGTGGTATTCCTCACAGGGAGAGAGGAGAGCTGAGGCCTTCCAGACCATCTGATCCCYCTTGGCAGTCACCCCTTAAATTTTCCTTCAAGTCCTTGTCTGCTCCAGAGTGCTGGCCCCTTAACTCAGGTGTCAGGTGCCAAAGCCAGCMCAKCTCAGCAGCTGCTGGGTGCCTTGAGCAAGTGGGGACTCCATTCCAGAATGGTGACACCAAACGTGCTCACAGCTGAGGTTGGGTGCAATATTGGTTGTAAATAGATAATCTCTAAACAGATGATCCATTCCAACCCAAACCTCTCTATTATTCAGTGATTGCTGCCTCAAGYTTTGATCAAGAAGGCAAATTTCCTTCAGAAAACAAAATGTGAGGTAAACCTGGGATAGGTGGAAGATTTTCCATGCAATTTGTAAAACACAATGAGAAAATMATTTCATGTGAACACACCTCCCTGTTGTGTTTTCAATATGAATGCTCCCATAATGACTACAAAACAGCTTTACAAAACCAAACAGAAAATAATTTGATTATTTTATTGCCTAAATGAGGGGATGACAGAAAAGAAGACTTGGAACACATTTACAAAAATTCAGATTTCATCACCTATCATGAGCAGGAATTTGGTTTACAAATTCCAAAGTCTTTCCTGTCAGTTCCTCCCTAAGCCAGCAATCTCGCTGTGCCTGTCATTTGCTTGCTGTGGGACTAATGACAAATGTGATGGCATGTCACCAGCCCTGGTGTCACCTGGGGCCTCCAATGCCGCTGCTGCTTAACTGTGCACAGGTGACCTTCATCCTCTTTCCTTCAAGGTGATCCCTCCCCAGGTGTCAGACTGGGCACTGTTTGCAATGGATTTTTTTAAATTTGGCATCCATATTTAGAAAAAAAATTTAATTTTTATTTTCCTCTTACATAAATTAATTAGGAAATAGGGAARGGAGATAGTGTGCAGTGGTTTCTTTTTAACTGAGTTGTCATTYACAGCACTTTTTGAAAAATGCTGTCAGAATATTCTTTTTAGGGATACACCTCTGCTTGTGGGTTTTTCTTGTCCAAATGGTCACCACTGCATGGATTCAAAGGGAARAACTTGGTCTTGCTACCAGGAAAGCTGGGCACAGCTCTCAGCTCTGCCGTGGTGTGTTCAGGTGCAGAATCAGAGCGTGTCCCAGTTTCCATCCACAGGAGGAGGATAACGTTTCCTGCTCTGTGAAGCCCAGACCTTCCCATGGTTTAAATAACAATAACACCCTTCACAAGGGCTGGATAAAACTACAGAGCCATTGGGAGCTTCCCCAGTGACAGAACTGTCCTTGAACTTGCTCCTCAGCTGAAAATGTGTTTTCATTGAAGTTGGGAACTGGAAACCATCTACAGCCCTCCAGAACCAAAGAGATCCTTTGGCTTTGCAGGCTTTACTTGACCCTCTTCCAATAACTTTTCCAATATGAAACCAACTCTATTTTCCTCCACTGATTTCAAGCTTTTCTCTCAAAGGAATCGATCTGAGCTCACATTAAGACCTTATTTTCCTACTAGCTCTTCTTTGCTTCCCGGGATATCTGGTGGAGTTTATCTGAGAAGCAGCTTCTTGCTTAAAATTACTTTGGGGACGTCAGAAAACGCCTCTCATAATTTGTACAATAGCTGCCTTCTCTGGGCCTTGTGGGCTGTGAAATGCCTGYGTTGGTGCTTGGAGCTGGCACGTATTAAGATGCTGTGGATGAAGTGATGCTGTTGTTCTCTATATTTTCTGCAAAGACAGATGCTCAGTCAAGCCCAAAATCCAGGACTTTGCCTTGATATCTAATAACCCGACCCAACCATTGGCTCTAAGTGCCACCTACTCTCTAAAATCTGCTGGATTTGCAGTGCCACAGCTCAGGAGGAGCCACATCCCTCCAGCCGTCACAGTCTTGTCTGGCTTAATGCTGCATTTTTTTGTTTTTGGGATTTATGACCAAAAAAAAAAAAAAAAAAAAAAACCACCAAAAAACTTTCCCAAAGCAAGGATGTTCATCGGTTTCATGCTGAGGACTTCACTGAAGGAGTCATAGCTCTCTAATACATGAGATGATGTTTAGGGAATGATCTGTGATGTTTAGGGAATATAACCATGACCTGTGCAATGGCTTGAGCTGAGCCAGTGGGAGAGTCAGATGAAGATGCTTGRATTTGGGGAAGCTTGCAATGGAGAAATGTCTTCCAAATTCACTGAACGTAAACTTCGTGTGCCACAAGCCCATCCTGTCTGGGGTGATTTTAAAGTGTACCTGGAGGTTCCACATAAACATGGCAAAGCTCAAGCAGCTACTCTGCACCCACTTAACCTTTATTAGGATTTAATTTACTTATGTTAATCAGATCACAAGGATCTATTTTGCAAAACCCTTGTATCCCTTAGAATTGGGAAAAACATCTGCCTACCAACCTCTTTAGAAGCAGACCCTGCTTGATTCTCTGTGTCTGTGGTTTCTCTCATGTGCAAATTTTGGCTACACTTCTATGGGGGCCATAAGGATGGGCTGGTTTTGCCCTGTGCACCCAMGTCACAGTGATTCCAATTCAGATGTGTTTAAGATAACTGTTTAGCTATTTGGAAGATCACAGAATCATAGAATGGTTTGGGTTGGAAGGGGCCTTAAAAATCATCTCATTCCAAACCCGCTGCCATGGGCAGGGACGCCTTCCACTATCCCAGGGTGCTCCAAACCCTGTCCAACCTGACCTTGAACACTTCCAGGAGGCAGCCACAGCTTCTCTGGGCAACCTGTTCCAGGGCCTCATCATGCTCACAGTCAAGAATTTTCTTCCTAATAACTAATCTAAGTCTCTCCTCTCTTAGTTTAAAGCATGTCCAATCACTATCTGTGTGTACGTTTGTCTCTAATTAATCCAATCAACATGAAATATGTTCATTCTTTCGAGGAGCTTGTATGGGAATASGATGAAGGGGAGAGCAGAGGGTGAAATGTTTTAAGCTACTGAGAAAACACAGAGTAGATGTATTTGTCCAGCTTGATTCCACCTTCGCCCCTCTTCACCTCCATTTCAGGCTTTGGTCTTCATCCTTTGCCAGGTGCAGGGCCAGACCTTCCTGCCCAGCATCTTTGGAAAACTTAATTCTTTAGAGTAAAAACAGGAGCAGTTTGCAACTTCCTGCGAGCGCCTCCCAGGGCAGATCCGCTGCTGCTAATGCCGGCGAGGCCCAAGGTGAGCTTTTGRCTGGTATCAAATCCTCCTCTCAAGCCAAGAAGTTCCCACTACTAGAGAGCAACACTATGGTCTACTTAAGTTTTGTAAGCCCTTAATGAGTCACTTGATATCAGGCGGATCAGCTGGCTTACATGGAAAGGGCTCCTGTTTCTCCTGGTGGCGTTGGCCGCGGCGCGCGGAGCTCCAGTGACTGATCCTTCCTACACCCATTGCACAAGGATCCGCACAGCGATGGACTCATCTCGGATTCCTGCAGGAGGTGGTGACAGAGCTCCACCTTAATGAGTTCATCGCCCTGCCAGCATTCTTCCCACACCCAGGTGCCCGTGTTGGCACAGCTGTGCTCTACCAGCTCGCTGGAAAGCRTTCCCTGGGATTTTAACAGGGCTCAGATCTCGGGATACCCACCTGGCTCCTCGTTTTCAGTTGGTCTTGGTTGGTGGTCTGCTGGTGTTTACGAGCAGAACCAAGCGTGCTGGTTTGGTGTCAGGGAAGGAGGGCGGTGCAGAGACACAGGGGGGGGACCAGATTAATTTCCAGAGCTCTGGCTAGGCCAAGTTTTGTACAAGTCACTGAGTGTGCAGGTGGGTGGAGGGAGGAGCCAGTGCCTTAGCCCGTGCCTGAGGCTCTGGTGAGTGTTAAACCCGCTCTGTTTACCGAAGCCATGCTTAAACGGCTGCAGAGCTGCATCACATCTTTGTTTTTCTTCTGGCTTCTGGATGGCATGCACTGGTCATGGAGTTAACACTTGCCAAATCACATTGTTCAGGCCTCTGATATGAATCCAGCCTCGGATGCACATGTTGCAAAATAGTTTCAGAGCTGAACGTGCTCTTGGCATTTCCTCCCCCAAGGTACTCTGATTTTCTGCAACAACGTAGTAATTTAGCTGTTTACTTCCATTTTGGGTTATCCTTCTCTCAATCAGAAGTGTCCTACTGCTTGCAATGGGTCCCTCACTTTCACTTGTCTGACACTACGTTTCCCCTCTGTGCAAGACTAATGCCTGTTACCATTTTCTGGAGGTGGATCTTCCAAACTTTCTATCCTGAAAGAGACTAGATTTAGGTTGGATATAATATAATATAATATAATATAATATAATATAATATAATATAATATAATTAATATATTATTCTTGACTGTGAGGTTGATGAGGCACTGGAACATGTTTCCCAGAGTAGTGGATGATGACCCATCCCTGGAAGTGTCCAAGGCCAGGTTGGACGGGCTTGGAGCAACCTGGTTTAGTGGAAGGTGTCCCTGCCCATGGCAGGAGGGTTGGAACAGGATGATCTTCCAAGTCTCTTCCAACCCAAACCATTTTATGCTTCTGTCACCTGAGGTATCCAGTAAAATTTCCCATCCTGGTGCAGCACATCCCACCTTGCCATTCCCATACATGCATTTGGGCAAGGCAGCTGCGTGTCCCTTTGATTGCTGAGAGAGGGTAATAAAACCAGGTAACTATCCAGCGTTGGTATTTGTGTAATGGCTTAGGGACTCAAAAGCTGTGACAGTTCCCATCAGATGTACCTGGAGAAATCCTGGGGCCGGGCAAGCATCACTCATTTTCTGTGAACAAGGACTGATTTGTTTTCTGCTGGCATTTCGAGCAGCGAAACCAAAGCAGGGCGGTGGCGTGACTTGTGCCAGGCCACAGAGCACGT